>CM059999.1:41281438-41570668 GCA_030463065.1 Aphidoletes aphidimyza
GCGACAAGAAGTGCTTGACCAAATGAATCGTTCTCTACCACCAATGCGAGAGATGGTGTTCCCAGATGAACCACCAGCACCGCCACCACAACCAACAATTGAAGACCAACCAATCCGACGTGTACGTTTTACATTTAACCGTGTTTTCTTTCCACTTTGTTTCACATTTTAAATGAGATTGAATGATTTTTTTTGTAATATGCAGCAAATTCGACGGCGTCGAGTTGTTGGAGTTCGTTGGCCACGTCGTCGACCAAATCACGGTGCAGTTGATGATGATCCGGTTTTTGAACATTTGCAAATGGGCAATTTGGATGTAAATTTATGCTCTTTTCTATTGAAATTTGTTTTTATCCGAAATGAATTCAAATGTCACATTTTTAAAAAGGCACTTGATATGTCAGATTCAGAGAGAGCGGCTGAGCAAAGCTTCACACGTGGCAGACGAAATGCAACCACCATTCAACCAGATGCACAGATTGAGATTGACGATGATGCTCAAATGGCAATGGTACCAAATCAGCAAACACGACCAACTGAACCAGGTCAATCTACGGATTCGGCACCAGCAAACCAACCACAATTGCCATCAACTGAATACGAGTTTACGGCAGAAATGCAATTGAATGAAATCCCACAAACAACCGATCAACCAGCAGAAAGCGACACCGGTGAACTCAATGAATATGGTAAGAACTTGTCTTGAATTTCCCTTTTTTATCATCTTTAACCAGTAAATAGTAGTATAAAAGTGCATATTCTTTAGGTTTGCCCCGAACAAGTTCGCGTCGAAGTCAAAGTTCACGAACAAGTGCCCTTGACCGTGCTGTTAATGGACTAGGTCGGAGCCGTACTCGAAAATCAAAACCACGAGAATCACGCGGTATTGTTGTAACTGTAAGCATAATAAATGTTCAAATTTCATTTAATCCGTCATTGTTTCTGGAAAATTGTCTACTTTATCAAATGTTAACATCAAATTCAAATGTATTTAGGGTGCTGCTTTTGATTTTGGAGTTGGTGCAAGTGATCAGCTGCCTCGTCCACCTGAATCAGTATGTTCTTCCATTTGTTTTCATGATTAATTCCAATCTGATTTCATTTCCCATCCATTTCACCATTTTCAACTCCATTTCTAGTCATACAAGTTTCATCCACGTCTTGAACCAGGTGTAGACAACGTAAGCCATTTTCATATTTTTGAACATTTTATTTTGTAACCCATTTTAATATTGCATTTGAGGTTTTCTTCACCCCTTTTTTTTCTCACATTAGTCAATTTACTACGAACGCATCATTGCCTTGCTCAATGTCGACGAATACATTCCGATTCGAGGCTTCTTGCAACCATTCCACAGCCGATTTGAACGTTTCTGTGCATTAACAGCATTGACAAGTAATTTTACTCGATGTTCAATAGACAAATGCATTTGAAGGCTTAATGCCTTGAGATTTATACAATTTGATGGCTGAATTTCTATCATTTTCAGATATGGCAACGAATCGAGGCGTTTCGATCATTCTAGAAGATGATGACGAGAATTCAAGCAATCGACGAATGTTAGGCTTTGAGTACGATGAATAAAAAGCATTCGATCATTTTTTTTCTCTTTTGAATCTTCAATTGTCAACAGAATTTCGGATAGACTTTTTACTTGAAGTCAAACTTTTATGTTAGAAATGAATGAAAGACAATTGTCATAGAACACAATGTTCGAGGGTAGATTTTGAGTTCATTTTATTTCGGTCTAAATTACATTTGACTTTTTTTCTTTCGGAAAATTATAGAGTTTTATTCAAATTAAGAGTTTTGATTTGATTTTGTGTGTGTGTGTGAAAAAAACATAAATATGTTGTTAATCTTACATTTGACATGAATTCAATAAAAGTAAACACATGTTCTAAACATTTTTCTCGATTTTTTCTTTGGTGATACCTTTAAACGCTTGGATAAAAGCGCCAAAGAATATTTGTAAGTAAAAAAATGTGTGATGATATGTCTGGTGATGAGTTGTGATGAGAGATACTCTTGTGTTCCTGTGTCTCACATTAGCAGTTGGGAAAAACATTCTTCAATTTATTTGTTATGTCCATTTGAACATTTTGATCAAACTCCCGGTCCAATCAATGAATATGCACGCTAAAAATTGTGTGGTTGGTTTTGAGTTCATTTTGTTCCACGCAATCGGTTCAAATAAATCAAAGTGGGTACTTTGCCCGACCCCCCCAAAACTAAGCTGACTCCCGCCCGAAAATGTGGAGTTTCGAGTGGGGATCGGAAACGGGCTAATCCCGACAATCAATTCTTTGAATTGTTGGGGCCATTCTATTCCATAAAACCGATTTTTTTTTTTAAATTTTGATATTTTAATGAGTTCAAATGAAGTCAAACAGTTCAGTGGTACCACACAGATCGATTCGAATCATTGAAGGGCATAATTTTTGTAATGTGAAAATTTGGAACTGAATATTTTTAGGGGTATCATTAATCAAATGAAAACCTCTGAACGAGGTAAAAATTCTCGGAATTCTCGGAACTCTGTTCGGCTTGATGCACTAAGTACCTTCGAATGTCTTAATTTAAACGATATTAAAAATATCGATAGAAAAGTGACATTATTTCAATCAAATCAGTCCCAAAATTAGATGGTTTTTAAATATTTTAGAATTATTACCTTCCACACAATTTTTACCAGCGGCATTCGCTTGGAACGTCATTCACTTGCCTCTCACTAGAGCAATCGGACTCATCAGAAAAAATTAACTTAAAGATATTTCATTGTCATTTGACGCACTCATAAAAAATATTTTGACAAGAGCTGAAAAAGAAGCAGCAGTATCTGCATCAATATAGAACAGAGCAGCACACCCGATGGATGGAGTTGAGTTTTAGAGGCAGAACCAATTCTTTTCCTAATCACACAAAGGAAGTGAAACTAAATAAACATCTCAAATCCTACCAACGTAGGTTGTTTATGAACTACGACTCAGATGCCAAAGCCGATCGATGTCATATAAAATATATATATAGATTTATCGATGTCTATGTGGATCGAAATCGTTATTTGTTTGAAACGTATTGAATTATTCGATACATGGCCAATGGCCATTTTACAGCTTATTTGACTTTGAAACAACCTACACGTCATCATAAATGTCTCCACCCTGCACTTTCATCCATCTATTTTAGTTAAAGCACTTTGGATTGATTACAAAGATTATGCCCCTTTGTATGCTATTATAAAATAGCATAAAAATCAAACTTATCTAGATGAAAATCAGACCACGGAACAATGAATGTGGATACATTTCTGTCAATTAATTGTTGATTGATTTTCAGTTTCATTTCACTAACCGTCCAATACGCACCAACCGTCTGTCTGAAACAATTTAAAATTTACAGAGAGTTTTTCTCTAAATTCTTAAGATATGTTTCTAAAAAAGCATTGGACATATTTCAAACGCTGGATGAGAAGAATTCTCAATCGAAAGCATAAAATCCAACCATCGAATTTTCAAACGTTAGTTTTCATAGTTTGATGAAATGTTCATCACATTTGAATCTAGATTTGAATGTTTTAGAGTTGAATTTTTACTTCTTTTTAGAGTTGAATCAGTATCATCGCCACAATCAACGTATTACTTGCCGTCAATTTTAGGTGAGCACCTATTTTCTCCTATGAACATAAGAATCATCAAATGTCTAAACCATTTCAGTCGAAAATGAGCCGTTCAACGGAATGTTTCGGCGTGCCATTGGGCCTGTTCTTGTACTCGGTCAAATGTTCGGAGTGATGCCAGTGATTGGTGTAACAGGACGTTCGGTGTCTGATCTTCGTTTCAAGTGGAAGAGCATTCGAACATTTTACAGTTTGATCACAGCAATGATTTTTTCGTGTTATGCTATACCACTTATATGGAGAGCATTATTTCTAGTCACTCAATGTCAAAAAAATATCCCATACATGTTATTGCTTTTAATGTCGCTTCTCTTTCTCATCACGAATACCTTTGAGTTCGTTTGCTTTTTTGTCTTAGCAACAGATTGGCCTGAGTTGATGAGATGTTGGGAAGAACTGGAATCAAGTTTGCTCACTTTTTGCAATTACAGAGAGAATCGATTTTATGCACGAAAAATTCAGTTCATTGCGTTCACAATTCTGTTTTTGGGATTGGGTAAATTGATTTTTCTTTTTGTCATCATTGATAACCGATGAAAATGACGCAAGTGAATTGTGAATCGTTTCAGTCGAACATCTCTTAATGCACAATAAATATCCAGTGATCCTCATTTTCATCAAGCAGCATCTTCAACGAATTTTGTCAATCACAGTAGACGATCCAATTCTACTTTGGGGAGCTATGATTTTATGTAGTTTTATATGGATTGTACAAGCCTTTGTATGGAATTATTTGGATGTTTTCGTTATGCTTATCAGTGTTGGATTGTCAACACATTTCAAGCTGCTCAATAACGAACTAAATCGAGCCAATATTCAGGTAAAACATTCCTATCATAGGTGCTCAGACAGAACTAAGTGGGAGGATTGCCCTCTAAAGCCTTGAGAAATTATTGTATTTCAGAACATGTCACACGAGTACTGGATTAACCTGAGAATACTGTACGGGAGACTGTACGATTTAGTTGACAAAGTTGATGAACAGCTTGCACACATGATTCTGGTGTCATTTTTTAATAATTTGTAAACAATTACACATGAGTTGTCGGTAATTCTGGATTTGAGTTAGTCAATTCGATCGATAGATGCAAAGTGAAATGTTACTTGATTTACCATTTCAGACCATTTCTCACATTCGATGATATGGTTTATTTCTGGTTCTCCCTCATTTTTCTCACCACACGAATATTCATCCTCATGTTTTTGGCATCACGCATCAATGACGAATCGAAGAAGCCAGTCAACTACCTGAACACTCTACCATCGAACTGCTGGAACACGGAAATGATACGAATTTTACATGCTGCCGAACATCATGAGGTCGCTTTATCGGGAATGAAGTGCTTTTTCCTAACTCGAAAGCTGATGCTGAGCGTAGTCTCAACAATTATTACATATGAAATTGTTTTAATACAGTTCCAAGCCGATTTCGTATGGGAAGTTTAATTATAGAAACACACCATCACCAATGACATGAAAAAACTCTCATCATAAAATATAATTAAATATTTGAAAACGAATAGTAAGAGATATGACGCGGTGGCATATGACCAAAACATGGAAAAAATCGTACGCAAAGCATGTCCTGTAACCTATTGGGTTTGCGTTAACGCAGTCTCGCATATGCCGCATAAACAAGCAAAAAACTCATTTGACGGCAAAGATTCAGTCGCACTTTGACTGTGTGAAATCACAGTAATTTATTTTTACCTTAAAATTGAACAGTTTTTGATTCTTCTGGTCTACTTGATACATCAATGATTTCATTAATTAGAATATAGTTATTAAAACAGAAAATATATATTAAATGCTTCGATAAAAGCACAAAAGAATATTTGTAAGTAAAAAAATGTGTGATGATATGTCTGGTGATGAGATTTTGGATGAAACAAGCGATATTAAACCTTTCATCTAGACCAGAGGCTCTTGCAATAATTTATGATTTGCTTCCAAAGATTAGATCCGATAGAATCAAAGTGGAGGCGCTGCCTCGATCTTCGTTCTCAGCTTGGCTCCGGTCCCATCGTTCCATTTCAATCGTGTTGTAGCTCAACTCCAGTCTATAGAAAGCAAAATCGACGAAAATTGTTGCAAATGACGACACGATGAGAATGATTCAGAGTTTAATTTTGACAGAAACGTGAAACAAACGTTTTAATCGACATATTCAAGAAAATTTGACGGAATTCCTTCGTTGAGCGTTCGTCCAGACTGCTCAAAACATCGACCGATTTTTCTCAATGATATTTTCGCTTGATGATCAAAAGCTAGCAACATTTCATTGAATTCCTGTTTCCAATCATCCACAATCATCATGGCCCCTGAAGAGGTGTCAAAAGCATTAAGATCATTTGGTTAGTGATCGGATTTTCCGAAACGATTTGGTTTTCAATTTCAATGGAAATGATTTCTTAGAAACTTACCCAAATCCGGCTCGTTCATACTGTTCATGTTCATTCCGTGGAGGTTATTTTCAGCTCTGATCAAAGGTCCAAAAGTGGAATCGCCGCTTCTGCTCCCATTTTGTTCAGCCTGATTCTTGTCCCATCTTTCCATTTGAATTGTGGTGAAGCTTAAATCTAGTCTGCAATGAATTGATTGGAACGCATCGCTTAGATTCATGTAAACAGAAACAAAACAGTCAGTGAACGAACTTATGCTTTGACATTTCCAAGAAACGTTGACGAAATTCTTCGCTAAATGGCCGTCCTAAGCGGTCAAAGCACTGACCAATCTTCCTCAGTGAAGATTTTCCTCGACGATCCAAATACGAAATCATCTCGTCCAATTCACATTTCCAGTCAACCGCAGCCATCATAACACCTGAAAATCGAACGAGAAAGTAACTATTGTCAGCAATACAATTAGGATAATGTATTTGGTAAAATGTTGAATCGGAACGAATGCTAAATTGATTGAAGTTAAAACACCAACAAATGAAGAGCAACTCTTTGACAATTATTTCTTGAAATTTTTATTCGCTTCTTCGTTCAAATTACCCAGTTCAAGGTATTTTCATGCTAAAAATGTTGCTTTTCCAATGTGTACTTTTAAATTGTATGTGCAATTAAATTGGCCTTTCGCTATTAAATATTCTCTTTCCAAGCGATGCAATCGAGACGAAGTCAAGTGAAAATCGACATATGGACGAGCAAAACTGAAATGACGTAATTTCGAAATAGAAAGATGAAGTGTCAAATGATTTGACGTGAGTTGTCATGTGAACTAACACGAGCATAAAAGCAATAAAAAGTTCCTTTGATTTGTATCGATGAAATGATAAACAACAACACGACAATAACAATTGCATTGGAATTATTGGTTACTTTTCATGGGCTATGGACGAACGACGATCGAAATGTTTTCAATAAATGTTATTAGTGCTGATCGATAGACAGTCAAATTGAGTAGCAAGCGATGTGGTGAGGTGCTGTGTGCAGAGCGAGAGAACCACAGCGACACGCTTGCTCTCTCCCTTTCTTTATAATTATTTCATCGCACTTTGCACATCCAGTGGTGTTGTATAGACATCTTCTCTACACACATTTGCAACAATGAATTTTATGGAAGGAGATTTATCTATGGAGATCTTAAGAGCAAATTAAAATAATATTCTTTGATCCTAGCTTTGATCTGTCCTACTTTTTATTTGTTTCATTTGTAAAAGGAAAAGTTTTTGTCCATCTAGATTTGATCTTATTCAACCTCAATGCGGTCCAAAATAATATTTTTTGTTGGGCGAGTGGGAACACTTGCAGCAGTTGATTTGGCTTTAAAATTGAAAGCTTCATTTCAAGCGGTGCTCGTTCAATGTTAGCATTTATGTGCTTCTTCTTCAATAAAAGACACACGCATACAAACGCAAGTGCCGCACGCAGCTCAGTATCAAAACGCACACTTTGATATTTCTCGTTTGACATCTCCGTGTATGTATGAGAGAAGAAGAAGAGCATAAAACACGACATCGACAGCAATGTTAAGTTATATGGAGCGAGCACCGTGTGCTTCATTTACATTGTAATGCACGAATATATTTTGCAAACATCCAACAAATTAGTTAATAAACGACGAAAATTGAGAAAACGATTTAGTTAATGTTATTATTTATTTCAATTTCAATCAAATGTGTGATTTTCCTTATCACAACAAGACAATATTTTCTGTTTTCAATTACATTGTATTAAATGGAATACGTCGTGATTTGGATATTAGCCATTTGTTTTGATTTGTTTGTAATTTGATTGTGACTTTTGGTTTGACAATTTTCAGTGAAGATTTAACCATTTTTGAGTGACAAAGTGATATGAAAAGCTTCATGAATGTCTGAGACTTGAAGACTGTGTGAATATTTGAAATAGAAAGTAACTCAACTGGGATCAACACATTTGGCTCGACGATTTGTCGATTCCAAATCAACAATTACTTCTTGCTTCTTTTGTGGACGGTATTCAAGTGACGTCTAAGGGTGATTCTGTGCATGAAACGCTCTATGCATACCTCACAGTGAAACGGTTTTGCTCCCGAATGAGTACGCAAATGATATTCTATGACATTTTTCTTGGTGGTGACAAATTTTGTGCACAAATAACATTCGTACCGACGATATCGACAGCCAATTTCATGGCTTTTCTTTTCTTCTTCTTCAGCAAATCTTCGAAAACATCCCACACAATAGAATGGAAGTTCGTTGTTCCGATGAGACTTCGCAATGTGGCTTGTGAGGTTTTGGACACTCGTGTATCGTTTGAAGCAATGGCTGCATCGATACCGTTTTTCACCGGTGTGAGTTCGTAAGTGCACATTGAAGTGGCCTTTTTGCTTAGTAGCATACGTGCAACTTGTACATTTGAACCGCTTTGTTGTCTTTTGGTTTGGCTGCTTTTGAGTATGTTGTTCGTTTCCTATTTCCACTTCCATCTGATTCGCCTGTGGCAGCGATGATGGTCCGGCGGTGTTTCCACCTCTGCTCGGTTCCGCAATCAAACGAACGTTATCTGGAATGTAAATTCTTATTGGGATGTCTTCATCTGCTGTTTCAAGTTTGGGTTCAACGTTGAACTCTTCTTTGATCATCGCTTGTTCATCGTTTGTCACGTCTAGTTCATCACTGGAGTCAACGATTTCAATGACAGAGTCCACATTGATCGAATTTGTGTCCTCATCCAAATTGAATGTTGTCGGATGTTCGGGTTTAACATTGGCTACGGCACCGAATGAAAAGAAAGAAAGAGAAAGGAGTTCTTTAAATCGAGCTTGGCAAAAAAATGAATTTTCTCTCAAAACAGTGAAGGAAAGTCTTACGCAAGCTCGGAATGTTCATTTCCTTCATAGCGTCATGCCGATCGAACGACGAATTGAAACCATCTTCTGCTGAATTCTGGCCCTGAATTTGATACTCGGCGATTTCAGTTTGACTCTTGTCCCAACGTTCCATTTGCACTTTCGCGTAGCTTATCGATAATCTACAGAAAATTCAAACAATTACATAGAGCCAATTCATATCGAATTTGACGAGGCATTTTGTGATTAAGAACCTGTCAGTTAACAATTGTAAAAACAATTTGCGAAAATTTTCGTCAAACGATCGTCCTGTCACCTCAAAGCATCGATGTTTCTCAATGAAAAGGTGGCCTGGTCCTCAATGACCGCAAGCATTTTGTCCATTTCACGTTTCCAATCGGGTGTGGACATTTTGACAACTGAAAAATCAATGAAATCAACTCAATAAACTGACACGTGTCCATTGAATGGGTTTTTTATGAAATGTGTCCACAAAATTGAGGTTAGATCGAGTCAAAGAGGTTTCGTCTAAAAAATGATTTCCTACGAAATATTGATTTCAACTTGTTTGAACTTCTTTCGATTTTGTTGATGTTTTTAAATGGAAATCGATTCATTCAAAATCATTTTGTTTGCTCAACAATTCTTATATTCTAATCAGAGCATTGAATCAATGTCTATAGACATTGTAAAGCACACACAAGTTGTGTTAGATTTCTTGATTTCTTACGCTGTTCAATGATTCGTCGCGATGTTAATTTCTATTCTGAAGGATTAATCAGGCTTTCTTGTGCTTTTAATGAATAGTTTTGTGGATAGCAATACGAAACTTGCCTTCCACTGTTGAATGTTCTCTTGCTAAGAGATGCGACCGAGTCGTAGTCAAGTGGACAAATAAACTAACAAAATTGGAATGACGTAATCGAAATGGATAAGCGCGATGTCAAATGATTTGACATGAGTTGTCACGTGAGCTAACACGAAAGCATCAAAGCGGCAAAAAAGTTTCTTTGATTTGGATTATTCAATGGAAATAATTTTGTACGATATTGAATGAGTGGTCTGTTTCAAGAACGGCCCACTGTTATAAAAAATTCAAATTAATATACATTTTGGTGTGAAAAACAACATCGGCCAACCATTATGTCAGCATTTCAGAATGCATTTGGTTTTTATTCGTTTTTTCTAGAACAAAGCACATCAATTACACTAATCGATTTTTAAATCATCGGTAGTGGGTATATAAATCGGTATTAGTGAACACTGAACACCAACATAGACGTTCCGTACGAATCCTGACGTGTCTCACGAATGCACAAATAATTCATGAAATTCCCTTTATTTGCCAGAATTGTTACGAAGTCATATTTTATTGTGTAACCTTGATTTTAAAAAACCATTCCGAATTTTCGAGGTTAAAGAAAATTGTTTTTTCTTCTCTAAATTTGTATTTCAGCTACTGAATTCGAAGGTCTGTGTGTTGTAACCTCCACTGAGTCTTTTCTATAAAATGTGATGAAATGTATGCAAAATACTTAGTTGAAAACTAGATGCCAAAGTGGCAAGTCAATAGCAAAACCCCGAACGTTTTCACTTTCATTATCTTTGAATAACAATGGCTATAATCAAAACTGGAATACAAATGATTTACAACCGCATTTTGGATTGCAGGCTCGGAAAACGCATCGCTCGCACTGGCGCACTCTAGTTCACATTCATTGTAATATGGCATGGACAAATTGTTGAATTATTTGAGGACTGTGGAACGACAATATATTTTCACAAGCGCCACGTAAAATTTGATATCAGTCATTTTGTGGGCAGGATCTATTAGTGCGCCACTCTGTTTATACCTCGTTCAGAGGTTTTTCATCTTATAAAAATAACGGAATATTTTCAGATTTGCTAGCAATTTCAATGAAGTTTTTCATGTTAATTACCTGTTGTACATTTTGTGGGCGGTTGCAACGATTTGCGATACGATGCTGATGCTGCAGTTTATTTTTGTTGAGTATTTTTTGTATGATTAATGATTTTATAAACAATTTCTATGCGAATGTTTATTGATCTCTATAGACTTTTGACCATTTGCTGTAATTTACGGTCAACTGTAATTTAACATCGGTTCCATTTCATTTATCTGGGAAAATTTAGATTTATGACAGATCAAATCTCATCGATATCGTCAAGTTTGGTTTGTTGACATTTTGGTCATTTGGTCAAATCTTTGGAGTGTGTGAATTGGGCCAATATGTAACCGATCGATTTGATGACATTGATGTGTACAGTCAATGCGAATGGTATAAATATTCAACCAAAATACATCGCATTTTACCAACGATTATCATCAACAACCAACAGCAAATCATCCTCAGTAGCTATGGTAATATTCCGTGCACACGAGACACTTTCAAAAGGGTATACAATTTTATTCAAATAAATCATTGACTAAATGAAGCTGAATTGGTTAAAAAGTATATTGAATTGATCATTCAAAATGCATTTGATTTATTGCAGGTGGTGAATGGTGGATTTTCGTATTTCATGATTTTTCGCGAGTTCTTGTAATCAATTCGCTCTGCGTGAATTATATTTTAATATTTTATTAATCCTTTTGCTTGTTTAAAATCACAATTATTGATTGAATTGAGGCCCGCCATCACGGCTATGAAGCTACAACAACGATAACATACAATTTTTGCAGTTTGAAAGAACACAGCAGATTGTCACGCACCAAGCGAGCAGAGCTGTAGAACATCCGAACAAGAGAGGAATAAAAAGGCTACTCGATGATTTTTCGAATTTTTCAGCCAAAAATCACATCAACTGAACTAAGTCTATTGTCTTCTGTTATACTTTAGCAGTCTCACCACTAGCGTCGTGACGATCTAACTCGGTACAATGGAATTCATAGCATTGCCCGCCATTCGCGGTACAAAATAGATAGTTAGTCTTGAATGAGTGCCATTTGCTTGAATATTTTTATCACGCCAAGTATTTATTGCTTCAAACGATACACGAGTGTTCAAAGTCTCACAATTCACATTGCGAAATCTCATCGGAACAACGAACTTCCGTTTTATTGTGCGGGATGTTTTCGAATATTTGCTGAAGAAGAAGAAAAGAAAAGCCACGAAAGAAGCTGTGAAATTCGTCGGTACGAATGTCATTTGTGCAAAACATTCGTCACCAACAAGAAACATGTCATAGAAAATTATTTGCGTATTCACTCGGGAGCAAAGCCGTTTCGCTGTGAAGTGTTTTTCTAATACGAGCAACCTTAGACAGCACTTGAATACCATCCACAACAGAAGCAACAAGTAATTGTTGATTTGGAATTGACAAATCGTCGAGCTAAATGTGTTGATCCCAAGGGGCGATAGCGCTATGTTAGCATTTATGTGCTTCTTCTTCAAAAAATGACACACGCATACAAACACAAATGCCGTACGCAGCTCAGTAGCACAACGCACACTTTGATATCACTATCAACTTTTTTTTCACTTTTGAAAAATTCCAGAGACCACATAAGATTGGATCGATTAATTGGTGTCCACAGACCACGAAATGGGCAATATTTTGTCGATATTAGCGATTGTATGCTTTTTTTAAATTTTGCTTATTTCGGCATCAAAATCGGTTGATTTTTGTGGAAGTTGTGTTGATCGGCAGGTTGATGAGTTTTCCCAAAAATCACGATTTTTCCCGATTCATTCAAATTGGGCCAAATAAAAATGACCCAAGTAATGTATTTGAGTATAGTTTTTTACACTACGCCTATTTTTTGATATATTTTTTGATATATTTTTAGTATTTTACTGGCATCTGGGTATAATTTTTATGATAATATAACCAATTTTTGTTGCATTTTAAATTTAGTTGAAAAATGCATGGATTTTCAGATATTTTTATTTGGAGCGTCTTTTTGCCAAAACTACGACAGATACTTTGGCGTTTGAAAAAACACCATAAAGCAGAAGTCAAGGCAATCATTTTTGCTTTTTTGAACATAAAAATAAGTTGATTTTTGAGGAAGTTGTGGTCATCAGAATATGGATGATTACCCCAAAAATCACCATTTTTGCTGATTATTTTCCATAACGATTGAATATAAAGTTCCGGCTGGACGGACATAAGCCCACAGCCGAACCCATCAACAGGGTACTGGCTGGGCTGTTTGCTATGGCATTGTTCATGGAATTGGACAAGGATTAAATCGCGGTGGTTCCGCCCCGTCATGGTTCCGGCTCGAAATTCAAATTTGTGATATTTAAGTGTTCGTTTAATTTGTTTCAGGTGGTGAATGCTGGATTTACGTATTTCATGATTTTTCGCGAATTCTTGTAATCAATTCGCTCTGCGTGAATTATATTTCAATATATTATTTGTCCTTTTGCTTGTTCAAAATCTCGATTATTGATTGAATTGAGGCATGCCATTAGCTGCACAAAATAGGTAGCCTTGAATGAGTGCAATTTGCTTAAATATTTTTATCATGCCAAGTATTTATATTGTTGTATCAACGTTCCTGGCCACAGTTAAAAGCGATAAAAAAAATTTCACATTCGATTGAAATTGAAATAAAAAGCATTGAATAAAACAGAAATTGAATTTTATTGTTATTGTAGCTTCATAGCAAGGGACACTCGTATTTGATCTAGTGGATTGGCTTAAAAATAAATAATATCCATTGAACGCCATTGAAATTCTTCAAAACAATCCACTGAAGAGGTGAGGTCCCGTAGATAGGTGCAATGGGTGACAGTGTGCTGACTGCTGAGAGATGCTGTCGTTTTTAACTGGTTTCAGGAACGTTGATACAACAAAATAAATACTTGACGTAATAAAAATATTTAAGCAAATGGCACTCATTCGAGACTAACTATCTATTTTGTTCCGCGTATGATGTGCCTCAATTCAATCAATAATTGTGATTTTAACCAAGCAAAAGGACTAATAAAATATTAAAATATAATTCACGCAGAGCGAATTGATTACAAGAACTCGCGAAAAATCATGAAATACGTAAATCCACCATTCACCACCTGAAAAAAATTAAACGAACATTAAAATATCACAAATTTGAATTTCGAAAGCAACAAATTACCTTTTTGAACGTGTTTCGAGTGCATGGAATATTACCATAGCTACTGAGGATGATTTCCTGTTGGTTGTTGATTATAATCGTCGGTAGAATGCAACGTATTTTGGCCGGATATTTATACCAATCGCATTGATAATACACATCGATCACATTAAATTGATCAGTTACGTATTGGCTCATTTCACAAAATCCAAACACTTGAATAAACGACCAAAATGTCAGCAAACCCACTTGATACATTTGTCCGATATTCGATTTATCATACAACTGAAATGTGAGCGTGCAAAAATGAATGAAACAGAAAAGCAGCATCTCTTTTTCTAATACCAACTCGGAAACACGGCATTTTGCTTTCTCCTTTAGAATGAGCTCTTTCTTCAAAGATAATAAGCTGCACTGAATTGAATTTAACAATTTTGATAAATTAACACTTTATATTCATATCGAAATAATTAGGATAAACCAAATTTGTTGATGAAATAACCAATCACAATTTCGAAGGGAAAGGGAAATTCCACGTCTGTTTCTGAGCTTGATAAAGTAGATCACATAATAAGATTGCAAAAAATACTCAACAAATAGATATTGAAGCATCAAAAGTGTATCGCAAATTGTTGTTAGCGTCCATAAAAAGTTGAACAAGTAATTTAGACTGAACACCACATTATATTCACGGGCCATTCTGAAATTTAAATGATCACCATTTCAATACATATAAATAATTGCCTTTTGGCTCACCGACGTCAGAACCTATGACAAACAAAGTCAAACTCTATAATTGATTTTTTGGCAACAACAAAAAAATCCCAAATATGAACTTATTTCTAACTACTTAACATTTTTGGCATATTTCGGTTCAGAATGCCAAG
This sequence comes from Aphidoletes aphidimyza, assembly GCA_030463065.1. Classification (NCBI taxonomy): domain Eukaryota; kingdom Metazoa; phylum Arthropoda; class Insecta; order Diptera; family Cecidomyiidae; genus Aphidoletes; species Aphidoletes aphidimyza. Next base: position 41,296,372 of record CM059999.1, read on the forward strand.
AATAGAGTTTCGATCAGGCTAAACCACGAGTGAATCAAAAATGTGTTTCGTAAATAACTTAACCGTTTTGCTGTTGAATGGAATTGAAGAAATTGACAAAATTCCTTGATGAATATCACATGATCATTTTCAATCGTTTGATAGCTTCCGTTGAGTCTGTCTATTTGGGCTTTGGTATCGTCAGCCAATGCCATTAGCAATACGCAGCATCCAACTGGAAAGGCCATATTATATGCAGTGACAATGGCAACGTAATAACATGGTATCATTTCCATTGCGAGAGCGATCAAATATGTTTTCGGGTCCCTCCATTCAAATGGAAACCTTGAACAGAAAATAACAGAGAATGTACTTGTACTGTCGCTGACATATTATATGTTTCTGTCCTTTTTTTCACTCTAGTTTGTATCAAACTCCATATTTCTGTCTCGCTTACACATGATATATTTAATTTGATTGTTTATTCTCATTCCGGTCACGACACAAATGCAAACTATCCGGTTTTTCTCAATACGGAGAATGTTTAAGCGAGACAGAAATATGGAATTTGGTGCAAATTAAAGTGAAAATGAATACAGAAACGTATTTTTAACGACATCGATAATACATCGGTGCCTTGCGAATATGCATTTTCATATCTTTGAAGGATGTTACCAGAGCAGAAATGGCAGGGAAAATGACTCTCTGCCCAAATCAGTATTGTAATAAAGAAAATAGCTTCCAATGATAACTGGCAATGTAACCGACGGTAATGACACCAGAACCAAACTCTTGTGAATGAACATCGTTAACTTTTCGACCGTTGCATTTGTTTTCTCGTATATTGTTTTCGATATTGGATTGATCAATCCTAAAATGAAATTTGTTAACTGAATTTTTGTGTTTTTATTTTCAAATTAAAAATCTAGTTGAAAATTGTGCTTACGTTTTTCGATTACATTGTCGAAATTATCAATCAAATTAAAAATATTCTTTTTATTGTAGATAAAAGCAGTGAGATTGCTGAGAACTAAGATTGCTGTTGCCAATGGATAAATGGTTTCAGTGTATTCCAAAAATGTCTCAGCTGTTAAACCAATGAACATGCTCGTCAGAATAATAGTAAATGATAAGCTAATCAAAATCATCAGAAGTGTCCATTGGAATGGATATATTTGAACAACTTTCGGAGGCGCTTTGGTATCAGAGGCGTTAGCGCTTGATGTATCAACCCGTTTGATGCGGACAATTACAAATGAAAGACATTTTTGAAAGTTTTGGAACAATTTCATTGTTTGATTTCAGCTTCGAGTCAAACTAGGAATCTTTCTGAAAAATTGCAAGATCACTGGTCAGTTCGGTGTACAGTTTTCAACTAAATCTTTTGTATACATTTTATCACATTTTATAGAAAAGACTCAATGGAACTTAATTACTTTGAAATAAAAAATTTAAAAGCTACAACACACAGACCTTCGAATTCAGTAGCTGAAATACAAATTCAGAGAAGAAAAACCAATTTTCTTTCACCTCGGAAATACCGAATGGTTTTTTAAAAATCGAGGTTACACAATAAATTATGACTTCGTAACCATTCTGGCAAACAAAAGGAATTTCACATCAGGATTCGGACGCAAGGTCTATGTTGGTGTTCAGTGTTCACTAATACCGATGAGTGCTTTGAGCTAAAATACGGAGAAAAATAAATAACATGTTTTATATTGCAACTGTAACGGTTGCTGTAGTGATTCAGTGTACATAATGACGTGAGTTTTTGCAGGTGTAAAACCTTGAAACAAAAACCAGGTACACGTAAGTCAATTTGAATCACCAAATGCATATCAATTTTCTTACTATGAAAATTCGATACAATAAAGTACAATTTTTTGATGGTTTTACAAATGTTATGACGTGATTAATAATGTATAGCAGTTTTACTGAAATAATTACACAACTGTGAATTCGATCAGTCGGAAATAATAGATTTATCCTTCAATGTGAAGGTGAACACTGAACACCAACATAGACCTTGCGTCCGATTCCTGACGTGTCTCTCGAATGCACCAATAAATTCATGAAATTCCTTATGTTTGCCAGAATGATTTCGAGGTCATAATTTATTGTGTAACCTTGATTAAAAAAAACCATTCGGTATTTTCGAGGTTAAAGAAAATTGTTTTTTCTTCTCTAAATTTGTTTTCAGCTACTGAAATCTTAGGTCTGTATTTTGTATCTCTTAAATTTTTTATTTCATAGTAATTAAGTTCCATCGAATCTTTTCTATAAAATGTGATAAAATGCATGCAAAATATTTAGTTGAAAACTAGATGCCAAAGTGGCAAGTAAAAAATAGAGCAAAAAAGTATCTCAATATCAATTTTGAATCATTCAGTGTGATGAAAGTGCTTAAAAATTTCCAACAATTTTTTTCTGTTTCTGTTGTTCGTCACAAGTCGATTGATACAACAAACGCTTGCACCTCTGATAAAGAAGCGCCACTGAAAACTGTTCAATCATATTCCCTTCAATGGACACTTCTTGTGCATTTGATTAGCTTGGCGTGTTTTGCTACTATGTCGGGCATATTTTTATTTTTCAAAGCCGAACAGTTTTCGGAATATGCAGAGACAATTTATCCCTTACTCTCATCAGCAGCTGTTCTTCTGATTCTCGTTGCTCTTGTTTTGAATAAAAACGAAATCTTTGAACTGATTGATAGTTTCGACGATGTAATCGAGAAACGTAAGCTCACTTATAAACAATTTAGAAAACTAATAATTATTGTCGTTAATCAATTTCAATGCTAGGATTGATGAATCCAATATTGATAACAATATATGTGGAGGCAAATGCAATGATCGAAAAGTTAACGATGTTGATTCATAAGGGCATGGTTCTGGTGTCATTCCCGTCTATTACAACGCCATTCATCATTGGCAGCTATTTCCTTTATTTTACCACTGATTTGGGGGCTGAATCATTCATGTTGCCCTTCCCAGCTTGGTAATCTCATCCAAATGAGCTATATTTCTGTGACACATCGAAATGTTCTTTCTTCATTTAAGGTTTCCATTTGAATGGAAGAATCCATTTGGATACTTAATGGCTTTCATTGTGGAGCTGCTACCAGCATTTTCCGTTGCAGTATGCACCGTTTGCAGTATGACCTTTCCAATTGGATGCTGTTTACTGCTCATGGCATTTGCCGATGATGTCAAAACGGAATTGGACAGTCTAAACAAACGCAATCAAATAGTAGAAAATGATGTGATATTGACCAAGGAACTGTGTGAAATTCTTAAATTCCATTCAACAGCCAGACAGTTGAGTTGTTTAAATTTGAGAGTGGATTTATGCATTCGAAATCGAATATAAAAATAACGGAACGTTTTCAGATTTGCTAGCAATTTCAATGAAGTTTTTCATGTTGTTTACCTGGTTTATATTTTGTGGGCGGTTGCAACGATTTGTGATACGATGCTGATGCTGCAGTTTATTTTTGTTGAGTATTTTTTGTATGATTCATGATATTGATCATTTGCTGACTTTCTAGTCAATCCTCTAGTGCATACCGTCATATAAAACTGTCTCTAAATATGTTAAATCAATTCATTTATATTTTCAAGTGCCTCTTCATTTGCCACTGGTTTTATGATTAGAGTAAAGCGGTTATTTAGTTGTCAGCAAGAATGTGCGTGTAAATATGGATTTGGCAAAACCAAATTATTTGAGATCCAAAAAATTAGCAAACGAATTCCGCATTTTCTATTTTTAATGCTAATTAATCAAGATCTACCATTCTTAACTCTGTAAATAATATATATGCATTAAAGGGTTAATTTTCCTTGTCCTAAGTCAAATCAATATTTGAATATTTCTAGTAATTTAACATCAATTCCATTTCTTTTATCTGGGAAACTGTAGATTTATGACAGATCAAATCTCATCGATATCGTCAAGTTTGGTTTGTTGACATTTTGGTCATTTGGTCAAATCTTTGGAATGTGTGAATTGGGCCAATATGTAACCGATCGATTTGATGACATTGATGTGTACAGTCAATGCGAATGGTATAAATATTCAACTAAAACACATCGCATTTTACCAACGATTATCATCAACAACCAAGAGCAAATCATCCTCACTAGCTATGGTAATATTCCGTGCACACGAGACACTTTCAAAAGGGTATACAATTTTAATCAAATAAATCATTGACTAAATGAAGCTGAATTGGTTAAAAAGTATATTGAATTGATCATTCAAAATGCATTTGATTTATTGCAGGTGGTGAATGGTGGATTTTCGTATTTCATGATTTTTCGCGAGTTCTTGTAATCAATTCGCTCTGCGTGAATTATATTTTAATATTTTATTAGTCCTTTTGCTTGTTCAAAATCACGATTTTTGATTGAATTGAGGCACATCGTTTGCGGTACAAAATAGATAGTTAGTCTCGAATGAGTGCCATTTGCTTAAATATTTTTATCACGTCAAGTATTTATTCTGGTGTATCAAAGTTCCTGGGCACAGTTAAAAGCGACAGCATTCAGCACACTATCCCCCATTGCACCTATCTACGAGACCTCACCTCTTCAGTGGATTGTTTTGAAGAATTTCAATGGCGTTCAATGAATATTATTTATTTTTAAGCTAATTCACTAGATCAAATACGAGTATCCCTTGCTATGAAGCTACAATAACAATAAAATTCAATTTCTGTTTCATTCAATGGTTTTTATTTCAATTTCAATCTAATGTGACATTTTTTATCGCTACAAGACAATAGTTTTTGGTTTTAATTCATTAAATGGAATACGTCGTGATTGTAATTTTAATTATTTATTTGATTTGTTTGTTATTTGCGACCGTTTTAATGAGAAATCACAACCATTTTTCGGGATATCAGGAATATATTCAATCATATTACTTTTCCGCACATGAAATGTGCTTAGGAAAAGTATTGGTTTTGCCTCAAAAATTCAACTCCACATTGCTTGAGTAAATGAACTCCGAGCGGGCTCGAATTTTGACCAGAGTCTCAGTTCACCATGGGAACAAATCTTGATTTTCACTTTTTTTATTTGGATACTCGGTTCTGGTAGCTCCGGTGCAAAATGGCGTCGTTGTCGTCGTCGTCGTCGTTGAAGTCTGTACGTAAGCACGATAACTCTCGAATGGAGTCTCAAATCCTAAAGTATATTGTGCATTCAAGTGCACGTGAGTCGCTGCTTGCGTCATTTGAATGGTATTTAAGCTCGCTTAAGGTTTTACATATTCAAAAAGTGCATCAAATGTGTCTTTATACTGGAAAATCATGGAATATGAACAGTTGGGAAAATGTACGAAATTCTTAGGAAATCGAAGTTTGATATGAATCTATCTCAAGAAAGGAGTCTCAAATCGCAAAGTGAAGATAGTCAATTTGTTTTATTTTGTCACAGGTAAATTAGTCATATTGCAGTAGTCATTTCATAGCGACGTGCACTAAAGTGCACATACCGTGCCCAAATACAAAACATTGTATGACAAAATAATATTTTGCCCGTTTTCATGGCAGAACCAATACTTTCTCACATTTCAGAAAAACAAAAAAACCAAATTTCATATCAATGCGGAAAAGTCAGGATTACGAATGTAATTCAATTGATTTGAACTTTAAATTGCAAATGAATCATTTACTTTCATCCATTTTTAAAAGATCACAACTCCATTTTTGAAACCGACACTTAATAATAAAACAAATGCAGCTTAAATGAGTCTCTGGCTCAATTCGAATTTTGAGTCTGCTCAAACTGATATAAATGATTTGTTCAGCTAGGATCCTAGATATTTTATTCACCATCTACTAAGTGATTGGGAACTTCATATTCTAGTATTTATTGAGTGCATATATTTATCTAAATTAAATGGTCACTGTAATGTGGTGTCACAAAGTAATTTCACAATATATTTTTATACAGAAGCGTAACTAGGAAAGAAAATCTATACAAATAGCTTCAAAGAATGTCACGAGGCTTAAAATTGAAAAAAAAAAATTACAAAAATTGGTGACAAAATGTATATAGATTCGTGACGCAGACAATCCTCTAGTAGAGGATAGACATCAACTGGTTCAGGTGTTCAAAATTGTGATTAGAATTATTTGAAATCTTATACCTCATGTCTAACTCCATGAGAATCTCTCTTTATCTAGCTCTATATAGATTGTTAAAATAGACATAAAATAGTGTGCTGAGGTGCTGACTACTGAGAGATGCTGTCGCTTTTGACTGTGGTTTAATAAAAACTTGGCATGATAAAAAGATATAAGCAAATGGCTCTCATTCAAGACTAACTATCTATTTTGTACCGCAAACGATGTGCCTCAATTCAATCAATAATTGTGATTTTAACCAAGCAAAAGGACAAATAAAATATTAAAATAAATTGAATTACATTCGTAATCCTGACTTTTCCGCATTGATATGAAATTTGATTTTTCTCTTGTTCAATTAAAATCATCGAATATTCAGAGCAAAAGTATTGGTTTTGTCACGAAAACGGGGAAAATGTTCTTTTTTCATACAATGAACTGTATTTGGGCAATGTATGTGACATGGTTCATGTCGGCCGGAGATGGCTTCTGCAATATGGCTAATGTTCAACACAAAACATCGTGGGACAAAATAATTTTTGCGATTTGAGACTCCTTTCTTGAGATATATTCATATCAAACTTCCATTTTCTAAGAATTTCGTAAATTTTCACACGTATTCATATTCCATGATTTTTCGGCATGAAGATACATTTTGTGCATTGTATGAATATTTAAAACTTCAAGCGGACTTAAATAACTTTCAAATGATGCAAACTGCATGAATTTTCATTGAAAAATACGGTCAGGAGAGTCAAAAACGTGAAAATCAGTTTTTTTGTAAAAATGTACTGAAAACCCGACTCACGTGCACTTGAATGCACATATCTCTGGAACGGCTACACCGATATGGCTCAAATTCAATAGGAAACCTCCGGTGACAATACTGTGCAATTCAAGAATCCATTTGTGAGTCATTTTCATTTTTTACAATTCAATTTTCTGAGAATTTTCCAAAAATTTCGTACATTTTCACACGTGTTCACATTTCATGATTTTTCAGCATGAAGAAACATTTTATGCACTTCTTGAATACGTAAAACGTCAAGCGCGCTTGAATACCATTCAAATGACGCAAGCAGCATGAATTTTCATTGAAAAATACGGTCAGGAGAGTCAAAAATGTGAAAATCAGTTTTTGTGTAAAAATGTACTGAAAACCCGACTCACGTGCACTTGAATGCACATATCTCTGGAACGACTACACCGATATGGCTCAAATTCAATAGGGAACATCCGGTAATAATTCTGAACAAATTTGCTTTTGACACTTTGGGATTTGAGACTCCGTTCGAGAGTTATCGTGCTAACGTACATACACAGACGACGACGACGACGACGCCATTTTGCACCGGAGGTACCAGAACCGAGTATCCAAATAAAAAAAGTGAAAAAGTTTTGTTCCCATGGTGAACTGAGACTCTGGTCAAAATTTGAGCCTGATCGGAGTTCATTTACTCAAGCAATGTGGAGTTGAATTTTTGAGGCAAAACCAATACTTTTCCTAAGCACATTTCATGTGCGGAAAAGTAATATAATTCACGCAGAGCAAAATGATTACAAGAACTCGCGAAAAATCATGAAATACGAAAATCCACCATTCACCACCTGCAATAAATCAAATGCATTTTGAATGATCAATTCAATATACTTTTTAACCAATTCAGCTTCATTTAGTCAATGATTTATTTGAATAAAATTGTATACCCTTTTGAAAGTGTCTCGTGTGCACGGAATATTACCATAGCTACTGAGGATGATTTGCTGTTGGTTGTTGATGATAATCGTTGGTAAAATGCGATGTATTTTGGTTGGATATTTATACCATTCGCATTGACTGTACACATCAATGTCATCAAATCGATCGGTTACATATTGGCCCAATTCACACACTCCAAAGATTTGACCAAATGACCAAAATGTCAACAAACCAAACTTGACGATATCGATGAGATTTGATCTGTCATAAATCTAAATTTTCCCAGATAAATGAAATGGAACCGATGTTAAATTACAGTTGACCGTAAATTACAGCAAATGGTCAAAAGTCTATAGAGATCAATAAACATTCGCATAGAAATTGTTTATAAAATCATTAATCATACAAAAAATACTCAACAAAAATAAACTGCAGCATCAGCATCGTATCGCAAATCGTTGCAACCGCCCACAAAATGTACAACAGGTAATTAACATGAAAAACTTCATTGAAATTGCTAGCAAATCTGAAAATATTCCGTTATTTTTATAAGATGAAAAACCTCTGAACGAGGTATAAACAGAGTGGCGCACTAATAGATCCTGCCCACAAAATGACTGATATCAAATTTTACGTGGCGCTTGTGAAAATATATTGTCGTTCCACAGTCCTCAAATAATTCAACAATTTGTCCATGCCATATTACAATGAATGTGAACTAGAGTGCGCCAGTGCGAGCGATGCGTTTTCCGAGCCTGCAATCCAAAATGCGGTTGTAAATCATTTGTATTCCAGTTTTGATTATAGCCATTGTTATTCAAAGATAATGAAAGTGAAAACGTTCGGGGTTTTGCTATTGACTTGCCACTTTGGCATCTAGTTTTCAACTAAGTATTTTGCATACATTTCATCACATTTTATAGAAAAGACTCAGTGGAACTTAATTACTATGAAATAAAAAATTTAAGAGATACAAAATACAGACCTAAGATTTCAGTAGCTGAAAACAAATTTAGAGAAGAAAAAACAATTTTCTTTAACCTCGAAAATACCGAATGGTTTTTTTTAATCAAGGTTACACAATAAATTATGACCTCGAAATCATTCTGGCAAACATAAGGAATTTCATGAATTTATTTGTGCATTCGAGAGACACGTCAGGAATCGGACGCAAGGTCTATGTTGGTGTTCAGTGTTCACCTTCACATTGAAGGATAAATCTATTATTTCCGACTGATCGAATTCACAGTTGTGTAATTATTTCAGTAAAACTGCTATACATTATTAATCACGTCATAACATTTGTAAAACCATCAAAAAATTGTATTTTATTGTATCGAACTTTCATAGTAAGAAAATTGATATGCATTTGGTGATTCAAATTGACTTATGTGTACCTGGTTTTTGTTTCAAGGTTTTACACCTGCAAAAACTCACGTCATTATGTACACTGAATCACTACAGCAACCGTTACAGTTGCAATATAAAACATGTTATTTATTTTTCTCCGTATTTTAGCTCAAAGCACTCATCGGTATTAGTGAACACTGAACACCAACATAGACCTTGCGTCCGAATCCTGATGTGAAATTCCTTTTGTTTGCCAGAATGGTTACGAAGTCATAATTTATTGTGTAACCTCGATTTTTAAAAAACCATTCGGTATTTCCGAGGTGAAAGAAAATTGGTTTTTCTTCTCTGAATTTGTATTTCAGCTACTGAATTCGAAGGTCTGTGTGTTGTAGCTTTTAAATTTTTTATTTCAAAGTAATTAAGTTCCATTGAGTCTTTTCTATAAAATGTGATAAAATGTATACAAAAGATTTAGTTGAAAACTGTACACCGAACTGACCAGTGATCTTGCAATTTTTCAGAAAGATTCCTAGTTTGACTCGAAGCTGAAATCAAACAATGAAATTGTTCCAAAACTTTCAAAAATGTCTTTCATTTGTAATTGTCCGCATCAAACGGGTTGATACATCAAGCGCTAACGCCTCTGATACCAAAGCGCCTCCGAAAGTTGTTCAAATATATCCATTCCAATGGACACTTCTGATGATTTTGATTAGCTTATCATTTACTATTATTCTGACGAGCATGTTCATTGGTTTAACAGCTGAGACATTTTTGGAATACACTGAAACCATTTATCCATTGGCAACAGCAATCTTAGTTCTCAGCAATCTCACTGCTTTTATCTACAATAAAAAGAATATTTTTAATTTGATTGATAATTTCGACAATGTAATCGAAAAACGTAAGCACAATTTTCAACTAGATTTTTAATTTGAAAATAAAAACACAAAAATTCAGTTAACAAATTTCATTTTAGGATTGATCAATCCAATATCGAAAACAATATACGAGAAAACAAATGCAACGGTCGAAAAGTTAACGATGTTCATTCACAAGAGTTTGGTTCTGGTGTCATTACCGTCGGTTACATTGCCAGTTATCATTGGAAGCTATTTTCTTTATTACAATACTGATTTGGGCAGAGAGTCATTTTCCCTGCCATTTCTGCTCTGGTAACATCCTTCAAAGATATGAAAATGCATATTCGCAAGGCACCGATGTATTATCGATGTCGTTAAAAATACGTTTCTGTATTCATTTTCACTTTAATTTGCACCAAATTCCATATTTCTGTCTCGCTTAAACATTCTCCGTATTGAGAAAAACCGGATAGTTTGCATTTGTGTCGTGACCGGAATGAGAATAAACAATCAAATTAAATATATCATGTGTAAGCGAGACAGAAATATGGAGTTTGATACAAACTAGAGTGAAAAAAAGGACAGAAACATATAATATGTCAGCGACAGTACAAGTACATTCTCTGTTATTTTCTGTTCAAGGTTTCCATTTGAATGGAGGGACCCGAAAACATATTTGATCGCTCTCGCAATGGAAATGATACCATGTTATTACGTTGCCATTGTCACTGCATATAATATGGCCTTTCCAGTTGGATGCTGCGTATTGCTAATGGCATTGGCTGACGATACCAAAGCCCAAATAGACAGACTCAACGGAAGCTATCAAACGATTGAAAATGATCATGTGATATTCATCAAGGAATTTTGTCAATTTCTTCAATTCCATTCAACAGCAAAACGGTTAAGTTATTTACGAAACACATTTTTGATTCACTCGTGGTTTAGCCTGATCGAAACTCTATTCTTGGCATTCTGAACCGAAATATGCCAAAAATGTTAAGTAGTTAGAAATAAGTTCATATTTGGGATTTTTTTGTTGTTGCCAAAAAATCAATTATAGAGTTTGACTTTGTTTGTCATAGGTTCTGACGTCGGTGAGCCAAAAGGTAATTATTTATATGTATTGAAATGGTGATCATTTAAATTTCAGAATGGCCCGTGAATATAATGTGGTGTTCAGTCTAAATTACTTGTTCAACTTTTTATGGACGCTAACAACAATTTGCGATACACTTTTGATGCTTCAATATCTATTTGTTGAGTATTTTTTGCAATCTTATTATGTGATCTACTTTATCAAGCTCAGAAACAGACATGGAATTTCCCTTTCCCTTAGGAATTGCGATTGGTTATTTCATCAACAAATTTGGTTTATCCTAATTATTTCGATATGAACATAAAGTGTTAATTTATCAAAATTGTTAAATTCAATTCAGTGCTGCTTATTATCTTTGAAGAAAGAGCTCATTCTAAAGGAGAAAGCAAAATGCCGTGTTTCCGAGTTGGTATTAGAAAAAGAGATGCTGCTTTTCTGTTTCATTCATTTTTGCACGCTCACATTTCAGTTGTATGATAAATCGAATATCGGACAAATGTATCAAGTGGGTTTGCTGACATTTTGGTCGTTTATTCAAGTGTTTGGATTTTGTGAAATGAGCCAATACGTAACTGATCAATTCAATGTGATCGATGTGTATTATCAATGCGATTGGTATAAATATCCGGCCAAAATACGTTGCATTCTACCGACGATTATAATCAACAATCAACAGCAAATCATCCTCAGTAGCTATGGTAATATTCCATGCACTCGAAACACGTTCAAAAAGGTAATTTTTTGCTTTCGAAATTCAAATTTGTGATATTTTAGTGTTCGTTTAATTTGTTGCAGGTGGTGAATGCTGGATTTACGTATTTCATGATTTTTCGCGAGTTCTTGTAATAAATTTACTCTGCGTGAATTATATTTCAATATTTTATTTTTCCTTTTGCTTGATTAAAATCACGATTATTCATTGAATTGAGGCACATCATTCGCGGTACAAAATAGATAGTTAGTCTTGAATGAGTGCCATTGGCTTAAATATTTTTATCACGCAAAGTATTTATTTTGGTGTATCAACGTTCCTGGCCACAGTTTAAAGCGACAGCATTCAGCACACTATCCCCCATTGCACCTATCTACGGGACCTCACCTCTTCAGTGGATTGTTTTGAAGAATTTCAATGGCGTTCAATGGATTTTATTTATTTTTAAGCCAATCCACTAGATCAAATACGAGTGTCCCTTGCTATGAAGCTACAATAACAATAAAATTCATTTTCTGTTTTATTCAATGCTTTTTATTTCAATTTCAATCGAATGTGACATTTTTCTATCGCTACAAGACAATAGTTTTTGGTTTTAAATCATTAAATGGAATACGTCGTGATTGTAATTTTAACCGTTTGATTTGTTTGTTATTTGTGACTTTTGGTTTGAATATTTGCAATGGAGATTCAATCTTTTTTAGGTGACAAAGTGATACGAATTGGTTCAGGAATGTCTGAGACTTGACGATGGAATTTTTGAAATAGAAAGTAACTCAACTGGGATCATCAAATTTGGGTCGACGTTTTGTCGATTCTAAATCAACAATAACTTCTTGCTTTTGTTGTGGACGGTATTCAAGTGCTGTCTCATGTGGCTCTTTTGAGAAAAACACTTCATACACACCTCACAACGAAACGGCTTTGCTCCCGAGTGTGTTCGCATGTGATTTTCTATCTTGATTTTTTGGAAGTTTACAAATTTTTTGCACAAATGACATTCATAACGCCGATTTCTGCAGCCTCTTTCGTGGCTTTCTTTTTCTTCTACTTCAGCAAATCTTCGAAAACATCCCGCACAATGGAATGCAAGTTCGTTGTTCCGATGAGAGTTCACAATGTGGCTTGTGAGACTTTGAAATGTCGTGTATCGTTTGAAGCAGTGGCTACACCGGTATGGCTTTTCACCGGTGTGAGTCCGCAAATGTCTTTGAAAGTTGCCTACGTGTTCAGTAGCATACTTGCAACTTGTACATTTGAACCGCTTTATCGCCCTTTGGTTTGGCTGCTTTTGAGTATGTTGTTCCTTTCCCATTTCTACTTCCATCTGATTCGTATGTGGCGCCGTTGATGGTCCGGCGGTGTTTCCACCTCTGCTCGGTTCCGCATTCAAAATAACATTGTCTGGAATGTAAATCCTTATTGGGATGTCTTCATCTGCTGTTTCAGGTTCAAGTTCAATGTTGAATTCTTCATTGATTAAAGCTTGTTCATCGTTTGTCACATCCAATTCATCACTGGAGTCAACGATTTCGATGACAGAGTCCACATTGATCGAATTTGTGTCCTCATCCAAATTGAATGTTGGCGGATGTTCCGATTCAGCATTGGCTACAGCACCGAATAAATAGAAATCAAGAGAAAGGAGTTCTTTAAATCGAGCTTGGCAAAGAAAAAAAAAATTCTCTCAGTGAATGAAAGTCTTACGCAAGCTCGGAATGTTTATTTCCTTCATGGCTTCATGCTGATCAAACGACGAATCGAAACCATCTTCTGCTGAATTCTGGCCGTGAATTTGATTCTCGGTGATTTCAGTTTGACTCTTGTGCCAACGTTCCATTTGCACTTTTGCGTAGCTTATCGATAATCTACAGAAAATTCAAATAATAAACATTTCCATAGAGCAAAATCAAATCGAATTTTGTGAGGCATTTTTTGATTAAGAACCTATCAGTTGACATTTGTAGAAACCATTTGCGAAAATCATCGTCAAACGATCGTCCTGTCAGCTCAAAGCATCGATCGATGTTTCTCAATGAGAATGTTGCTTGGTCCTCGATGATCACAAGCATTTTGTCCATTTCGTGTCTCCAATCGGGTGCCGACATTTTGACTGCTAAAGAAATACCAATCAAAATTTAAAATGAGACTGTCAGATGCCAGCAATATTGATGAATTGTCACGTGTTTCTTGAATTTTTTTTGTCTTTTCCATTATTTTCAAATGAGCAATTTTCATCATTATTTGCTATAAAATTAGTAGAATTCATCTTTCCATATTTGGATGACAAAATTGGTAAAAAATGATAAAATGATGATAAATTAATTGAGGTTAAAACACCAACAAGTGAAGAAACACATTTACACAAACATCAATCTTTCAAAGAATAAATTTGTTTATTTCTTGGAATTGTTGTTCACTTCTTCGTTCAAATCACGCAGTTAAAGCTGAAAATGCTGCTTTTTCAATGTGCTCATTTGAATGTAAAATTAAATGTACTGCACTTCACTTCGTGACTGCTACAGTGCAACGTCAATTTGTATTCGATGACAGCGTGTCAATGAAACAATGTCAATTCAATAAGAACTAAAATGATTTCTCTCCAGTTTGAATGTTCGCTTTGTATGTGACTCTACTCATAAAGTATAGTCAAAGTCATTCATATATATGTGTTTGTGTTTGTGTATTATTATCGGCGATGTTGGCTATGCTGCTGAGTCATATCGTCCAACGACGGTCAATCACCGGTCAACAATATTCCAAGCAAGCCAATCATCTTGAAATGTTGGTGGAAATATTTTATTTTTAAAATCTTTGGCGAGTGCCTTCAGTTAACATTTTGTAGGGGAAGAAGGGAAAGGAAAGATTCCTAGTTTTAATCAGAGCTGAAATCATACATTGAAATTGTTTCAAAACTTTCAAAAATACTTATTTGCAATTTTCAGTATTAGAGAAACAGAAATAGTTATTCCTTCTTCGTGAAATTTCCACTTCAATATATTTCTGAGCACTTCAATTTTTGTGTACCTGCAATTTAAATTGCATCCATATTTTTGAGCACGAAGCACAACAATTATATATAAATTTGAAAATTATAAATCAGGAATAATTGATGACCGAATGGAGGTTGAATGCCTTAAAAAATAAAATACTGAATCACCATGAAATTGGCCTTCTGTTCTTCTACTCCACTTTTACATCGATGTACAAAGTGTTGAATTTTTTATTTGTTTATTCAAAGCATTCAAATCAAGCTGAACCATTAAGCAGAAATGAGGGGGATATAAAGGTTTTTTTTTTAAATACACCAAGCCAATTTTCGCATTGGGTGCATTTAGAAAAAAAAACCTTTATATGTCAGTCAAGATTTATGTACTGGAAATGTTGTATTAAAGTAATTTTCTGTCAAAAAGTACCGATTTTCTATTTAAAAGTACTAGCCTTGAATATTCATTTTGAATTTCTGCGCAAGTACTTTGGTACTAACTGAGTTCAGATTTGCCGAAAATCATTGCTTTTTAGTGACAGATTCGGCATTTTTTTGTTCAAAATTCTCCTATAGAACTTAAATTTGTTGATCAACTTTTTTGGACGGTTACAACAATTTGCGATACACATCGAAGTGATCGGATCAAACTCTTCAGCCCCTCATTTTTTTCCTTTTCATCAAAAAAACGATTGGCAAAGTTTGAACGCAAAAAAAAAATTTTAGAGGTAGTGCAGACCGTCAGAAGACTCTCGTTTCATGCAAATGTTTAAAATTTCACAAAAAATGCCATATTTGTCGATCGAAAACTCATGTCAAACTTATTTATTCTCAATGTTTTGCATTTTAAAGTTCAAATACAAGTTTAGGAGTAATTTGTACACTTTGTCGTGTACTTTTAGTGCAAAAAATCTCAAAAATCGACGTTCTGAGGCGAAACTTTCCGTTTTTTGACTCAAAGTACAGAATAAAAGCACATTTCATATCTTTCGATGACATTTCCTGTTGATTTGGTTCAAACTAATCCGATTTGATGTGCATATGATATTTCTACGATGAATATTTCGGTAGTTATAGGCGCCCAAAGTTGAGTTTCTTTCGAATGTGCGTGACTGGTCGACTTAATGTCATATAGCCCATTGCAAGAGATGCTAAACCAATCTAGAAAGACTTGCTTTTGACAATATCTGACGAATTTTTGCCAAGGAATCGATTGCCGAGCGATTTGGAACGATACAAGTCCGTTTTGTAGTCGAAAAATGTTTAAGTTCCTAACAAGCTTCCCAACTCGCCATTATAGTAGTAATATTACAAAACGGTGTGTGCAATGCAGACCGACATAATTTATTATTTAACAAATAAATTCAATAAATCATTAAACACGAAATGAAACCGCTGAATAAATGATTTCGGAACAAAATATTTTATGAAGCCTGTTTAGGTGACCATGAAAGCAGGATAATATCTGTTTGCGTTGTAATAAAGCTGTAATTCTCACATGCAACTTACTCATGTTGATACGGAAAAGAATATTAGTTTTTATGGCAGTACAAATCTAACGTATTCTGCCCAATACACTGGTGAATGGGGTGCTTTTGAATTGAATTTGAAAAAAGTATATTTATCGATTTTTCACCTTGTTTTAGAAATTTTTCGAAATTTTTTTATTAAGAGTTGAAAATTTCACCTTTTTATACAAAAATGACCCTTGTCATGAACTATCGGATCGTTCCAAAGAAACCTAGAAAGAAACAATACATAGTAACATACAAACAACCGCTATTGCTATTTTGGTTCTTCTGTTCCTTTGCTTATTGTGCTAAATCAAAGCTAGTTTGTTATTTTAACTAAATTGAAAAAGAATCCAGTCAACGCATTAGAAAATACTTGTTCTGCAAGCTTGTCATGCATTTAGAACACCAAATGACTGATATCAATCGGATGACGCAATGGAGTTGTCTGATAGATTACTTCTTTGTTTGATTCAAACTCCGTCTGTCGATTCAAGTTTTTCTGGTATTTATACCAAATTTGGACAGTATGAACCATAAAAGCCTGTCTAGCCATGCTGCTGATTTCAGTTTGCATCTATCTCTCATCTCTCACATCTCAATCTATAGAACTGGAGAAAAATTATTTTTAACAAATAAAATTTAACAAATAAATTCATTGAATTTGAAATTTAATGAACATTATTACAATGGAACATCCGACACGAATTTTGGCGTTCTCAATTTTACTGGTGAAACTATTTATTCAGAGACGTTTTTTTTACCAATCCGGTACACATCAATCGAGTTGAACTCGACGTCCACGCACTTCGCACTTCGTTGGGTGATTTGCAGTTAAAATTGCAAATGTTAAGCGCATTGCATACTGATATACATTGAGTCCGCGCACCAATAAGGGACTACTATGACAAAATCGCACTACGTTGATACAAAAAAAAAGAAACGCCTCTGTATTCAATTGAACCATTTCTTATATCCTTCAATTCTTTGTTGTTAATAAGTTGATTTGTGTTATTCCAAAAGGTATGTTATTCGTCTGTGTCCAGTCATTTACCAAATTTGGTGATTGAACCGATGGTACAACATGAATTAAATAATCGTGTTGGTGTGAAAGGAGCAATGGGTGGTAATATCACATTGAAATCAAACTCATCAATTGGCAACGGAAATATTGGATTCGTACTCGCAGGTTCGATTTCATGTTAAAACGTTAGCTAAAATGGGATTTAGTCCATTAATATGCAAACAAATAACATTTAAATAAATAACAAATTGAATCTAAATATAAACGAAATTGTTGGCATTCAAAGGTGAAATCGAAGGTGGCATTCCAGTTGCGATCAAAGTGATAAAAAAATTTCACAACAACGAATACAATAGCTACGTTAAAATTGGTGCAACGACTGACAAAACGTGCGAAAAATATGGAATTCCGTTTATTTATTATGCGGGAGAGTTTCTTCATTTGAAGACTTTGGCAATGACGATGCTTGACATTGATTTGAAATCTCTTAACAAGCAATTGGACACCTTTCCAAAGGACAGCATTCTAATATTCAACAGAGACATGGTAATATATGGTGAATGAGATAGTTGAATGTAAATTTTGGTGATTTGTGGTTGAAAAGTGACAGGATTTGAAATTTACAATCGCATTGACTGATATTTCAATCTTAAAAGAGATTTTTTTTTTTTGAAATGATTGCTCTTGTCAAAATAAATCGATTGAACAGACAGTCATTTGGCAAACGGCAAAATTGAGACAAGAAACGACTGACAATCGATTGAAAACGATTGCCCACCGATTGTTAATCGTTAATCGGTTGAATCCTGCATAGTAAATAATGAGCGTATTATTTTTATTGCAGATTAAAACCCTTAAGTTTATTCATAGCAAAGGAATCATTCATCATGACATTAAGCCGGGCAATATAATGATCAGAGGCGCTGATGTGTTCTTATGTGGTATGAATGCAAATAAGCACATTTATTTTACCTTGCAATCAAATTTTGAACATTTTCAAACAACTCTTTTATTCCATAGATTTTAATTTGGCTGAAGAGAAATCCACTCAAAAAACTCGATTTAAGGGCGGTATGCGATTCAAATCAATAACTGAGCATCTTGGTGAGCCATCATCGGAAATTGATGACATGCAATCGCTGTTTTACACAATGCTTTCGGTGGCTGGTGTTGAACTTCCATGGGCAAATTTCGAAACAAACAGAGAAATGCTCAAGTATAAGCTGCTCTTCAAAGATGTTGAGGTAAAATGTTACAAAAATAATGCGATATTGATCCAAATGATTGAGTATTTGTGACATTTTTATAGGCACTATGCGATCAAATCAAGTATCCAGACCTGATTGAACCGTACAAGAAATTTTATGCTGAAGTAATCGAGTCGATGATGCAAAAGAGGCGACCAAAATACGATTATTTGTACGGTTTGTTCAACGATGCTCTCTATGATGGTCGAAATCGCAACGAGCGAAT
This sequence comes from Aphidoletes aphidimyza, assembly GCA_030463065.1. Lineage (NCBI taxonomy): Eukaryota > Metazoa > Arthropoda > Insecta > Diptera > Cecidomyiidae > Aphidoletes > Aphidoletes aphidimyza. The sequence goes on from CM059999.1 coordinate 41,315,207, forward strand.
CGTTTTCGAATGGCTGACACCCGAAGCAAAAGCAAAAGCACGAAGAGGAGATATTCTACCCATCGAATCAATTCAATTTCACAAGTTGTAAATCACAACTGACATTATTTATTAGAAATACCATTTGCATATGTTTAATGTTGAGTTAAATGTCTCTTAATTAAAAAAATGTGATTATAATCTTCATAAATAAGTTTCAAGAAGTATCAAATCTGGTGAGAAATGGCAAATATCTAGTTTTCACTAACAATTCAAAGAGAGATTCAAAATGGAATTTTGTCCTCAATTTGATCGATATATAAAGTAGAAGAATCGTTGACGAGCCTCTTAAAAATCAGACAATAACAGATGTTCTGAGATACTCACAGTGATGCTCACGCCCTCAGTGATGGTTTTGTCTTAATGACATTCTGGTTCATATCAATTTAATCGCCGGCACATTTCGATGGATCAGTTATTTTTCATTCGAAAATATTTCGTTGTTACTAAATACACACCAAATGATGTAAAATAAAACTATTGCAACAAACAAATGCTTAATTACACAGCTGGGTTACGAAATGATTCAATAACGATCTAGGTAGACCAACGAAAGAATTTTGGTTGATATACTTTAATTTTTAATTGTCTAAAATGACTATAAACAGGTTGGAATTCCTCAATCCAATGTGGTTTGAAATTGGTTATATGACAAAATCATAGTATGCGCCAATATTGACACAATTGTTTTTGCAATACCATGTTTTAAATGAGAGTTTGAAATGTAAATAATCTATTCAAAACTATTTATAACTGTGTTTAAGGCAATTGTTGGGGGGTGTGTGTTTGATTGTGGAATTGAACTATGGACCAATATCGATTGAACTACTGAAATCTACTTTCATGTTACTACGTAAAATCAGAGATGACGTATTATGGTATCGCATAACGATAAATACTCGCCGATTCTTAAATATTTATTTGTTTGAATTTGTTCTACTTATTAATTTTTTTTTTTAATTTGCTAATTATTCCATTCTTGGAATGACAACATTCATCAATTCGCATACATCGTGAACTATAAAAAGAATCATGCCAAACGTATCAGTTTTAAAAGTGTTCATCCAGTTGTTAGCAGTTTAACCAAATCTTCAAAATGAAATTCACAATATTTTTGTTCATTGTAAGAAACCTATTTGATTTTTAACATTGTTTTTTTTTTCCTTCAAGTTTTCGATAGTATTAATGGTCAATAATTATTTAAGAGTTAAATCTTACCTTCCCGATGAGTAAATTCAAAAGTGCCATTAACATTGAGTTTCCCGGTGAACATTTTTTGACCACAAGTCTCTTCCAGAAAAAGTTTTAACCAGTATTATTCAGTCATTTTCTTTGAATTCCATTACAAAATTTTCTCATAACATTTCCATTTTAGCCAAAGAATTTTTGGTGTTATCATTTGATTCATCGACCATTCCATACCAGATCGATTGAAATTCACAGCGACCCTCTCGAATTTGAAAAATTTCTATATGGTTTGATTAATTTAGGTTCAACTAAGAAAAATCCGACTTCGGTTGGTCGAAAATTTAAACTTCTTGCAAAAATTGGGTTAATTTTGACGATCGATATTTCAACCATTCCGAAAGGTACGAAAACCGCAGGTCTCGTTTGAAAGGTATTGAGTCCAACTTTATTTTTAATTTTTGAAATATTTGAAAAAAGATATTTTTGACATAGAAATCTACTTTTGAATCTTCAAACGCGATTATCTCGAGAACACGTATACAAATTTGTTTTAAGTAAGAATCGGTTTTTAGAAAACTGGGCTCCAAACCTTCATCTGGCTTAATCAAAAATATGGACACTTTTATATCCCATCCCAATGTTTGGGTTTGAATCCAGGGGTGTTGGAGAAAACTCAAACTAAAGTAGGACTCGATGCCTTTCAAACGAGATCTCTGCGGTTTTCGTACCTTTCGGAATGGTTGAGATATCGATCATCAAAAATGACCCCAATTTTTCTTAGTTGGACATAAACAAATCAAACCATATAGACATTTTTGAAATCCGGGAGGGTCGCTATGAATTTTAATCGATCTGGTATGGAATGGTCATCATCTCATTTTTATTTAAAATTTCAAATTAGACATTTAAATGTAAAATGAACAAATGAGGCCTTACTTGCAACTCCAGCGATTGCAATCGTGGTGCGATTTCATGTGTTAATGCCAATGTTATTTTTCACAAGAGAAATCGCTAGCGATTCTAATCGCTCAAGCTGCAAGTAAGACCTATATCAAAATATGTCTGATTTGATAAGACATACTCAATTTCACTGGTGACTGGTACAGATGATTTGAACATCCTTCAATTATTTGTTGTTAATTTGTTTTGTTGAAAATGTAGGCGATATATTCTTCAGTGTTCAGTATTGAACCAAATTTGGTCATCGATCCGACAATACAAAATGAATTGAATAATCGTGTTGGTGTGAAAGGAGCAATGGGTGGCAATATCACATTGAAATCAAACTCATCAATTGGCAACGGAAATGCTGGTTTCGTACTTGCAGGTTCGATTTGATGCTAAAATGGGATCTAGTCCAGAACAATAGCATTTAAATAATAAAACAAAGTCTAAATCTAAAATCTAAATAAAAACTCTTCACATTCAAAGGTGAAATCGAAGGTGGTATTCCCGTAGCAATCAAAGTGAATGATGTGAAATTTGATAATCACGAATACAATAGCTACGTTAAAATTGGTGCAACGACTGATAAAACATGTGAAAAATATGGGATTCCGTTTATTTATTATGCGGGAGACTTTCTTGATATGAAAACCATGGCAATGACGATGCTTGACATTGATTTGAAATCTCTCAACAAGCAATTGGGCACCTTTCCAAAGGACAGCATTTTAATACTCAATAGAGATTTGGTAATAAATTGTGAATGAGAGATGCACGTAAAGACCGGTTAAATAGTATGTGCGTATTGTTTCGATTGCAGATTAAAACCCTTAAGTTCATTCATAGCAAAGGAATCATTCATCATGACATTAAACCAGGCAACATTGTGATCAGAGGCGCTGATGTATTTTTGTGTGGTATGAATGCAAATAAGCAAATTTAATATGTTTATTGCCATCGAATTTTGAACATTTTCAAACAACGATTTTATTCCATAGATTTTAATTTAGCTGAAGAAAAGTCATCTCAACAATGTCGATTTAAAGGCAATATGCGATATAAATCAATAAGCGAACAACTTTGCGAGCCATCATCGGAAATTGATGACATGCAATCGCTGTTTTACACAATGCTTTCGGTGGCTGGTGTTGAACTTCCATGGCAAAATTTCAAATCAAACAATGAAATACTCAAGTCCAAGCTGCGCTTCAAAGATGTTGAGGTAAACTGTTAAAAAAATAATGCGATATTGATCCAAATGATTGAGTATTTGTGACATTTTTATAGGCACTATGCGATCAAATCAAGTATCCAGACCTGATTGAACCGTACAAGAAATTTTATGCTGAAGTAATCGAGTCGATGATGCAAAAGAGACGACCAAAATACGATTATTTGTACGATTTGTTCAACGATGCTCTCTATGATGGTCGAAATCGCAACGAGCGAATCGTTTTCGAATGGCTGACACCCGAAGCAAAAGCAAAAGCACGAAGAGGAGATATTCTACCCATCGAATCAATTCAATTTCACAAGTTGTGAATCACAACTGACATTAATTATTCGAAATACCATTTTCATATGTTTAATGTTTAGTTATGTGTCTTAATTTAAAAAAATTTGATTATAATCTTCATAAAGAAGTTTCAAGAAGTATCAAATTTGGTGAGAAATGGCAAAATACCAAGTTTTCACTAACAAATCAAAGAGAGATTCAAAATGGAATTTTGTCCTCAATTTGATCGATATATGAAGTAGAAGAATCGTTGACGAGCCTCTTAAAAATTAGACAATAGCAGGTGTTTTGAGATACCCACAGTGATGCTCATGCCCACAGTGATGGTTTTGACTTAATGACATTCTGGTTCATATCAATTTAATCGCCGGCACATTTCGATGGATCAGTTATTTTTCATTCGAAAATATTTCGCTGTTACTAAATACACACCAAATGATGTAAAATAAAAAATTTGCGCACTCTGCAATAGGCCAAAAGCACAAACAAATGCTTAATTACACAGTAACCCAGCAAAATTATTCAATAACGATCTAGGTAGACAAACGAAAGAATTTTGGTTGATATATTTTAATTGTCTAAAATGACTATCTAAACAGGTTGGAATTCCTCAATCCAATGTGGTTTGAAATTGGTGATATGACGAAATCATAGTTATGCGCCAATATTGACTCAATTTATTGCAATAACATGTTCTAAATGAGAGTTTGAAATGTAAATACGACGATTCCATGTGAAATCAAAAAAAAAAACTGCGGGCATGGTGGCGGATTTCAAAATCATAAACTAATAGTTGTTGGGAATATAGAAAAACTCAAAAATCCAAATTTTTAGCTCAATCGGTATAGAGGCTTAAGATCCCTCAGACATCGAAATTTCGATTTTGGCCTGAACTCGAAATCTTTGAATGACCACCATTTCCAAACGCCATTACAGAACATTACAGAACTCAAATTTTCGGAGCAGATAGGTTTTGAAGAGTACTGCATGAAACTTGTTTAGATAGGTTTAGATAGACCCCCCTGGGTCACTCCCCATAGAACATTTTTCATTCAAAGTTGGGTACCTGAGTAAACCCCTTTAGACGTCCGAAATTTTGGACTTTTTTTTTGTGAAATCGATAGCTCTTTAGGTCCGCTGCAAGCGTAATCTATCAAAAGTTTGGAATCGTCGAATAATCTATTCAAAGCTATTTATAACTGTGTTTAAGGCAATTGTTGGGGGGTGTGTTCGATTGTAGAATTGAACTATGCACCGAACATTTATTTGTTTGTGTTTTTCCTACTTATTAATTTTTTTTTTTAAATTTACTAATTATTCCATTCTTGGAATGACCTAGGGGATAGACACGAAATAGAAACTATCAAAAACTAGAAAAACTAGAGCCTACTAGATGCTATTAGAAGAATATTAGAGAAAAAACTGCGCGATACATCTTCCATAACAATTGCATTGCCAATACATTTCTTATGGAGTTTGTTTACACAAAGTACCATTAATCCTTCCATTAGGAATGCATTGGCAATACAATGCTTATGGAACGAATTACTAGAGATATTAGAAAAACTAGAAGGAACTAAAAGAAACTAGAGGCAATATTAAAGGAAACTAGCTCTACTAAAATTCGTGTCTACCCCCTAGGGAATGACAGCATTCATCAATTCGCATACATCGTGAACTATAAAAAGAATCATGCCAAACGTATCAGTTTTAAAAGTGTTTATCCAGTTGTCAGCAATTTAACCAAATCTTAAAAATGAAATTTACAATATTTTTGTTCATTGTAAGAAATCTATTTGATTTTTAACATATTTTATAATTATGTAAGAGTTAAACCTTGCAACTCCAGCGATTGCAATCGTGGTGCGATTTCATGTGTTAATGCCAATGTTATTTTTCATATGAGAAATCACTAGCGATTCCAGTCGCTCAAGCTGCAAGTAAGACCAAAGCATGTCCGAATTTGATAAGACATACTCAATTTCAGTGATGACTGGTACAGATGATTTAAACATCCTCCAATTATTTGTTGTTAATTTGTTTTATTGAAAATGTAGGCGCTATATTCTTCAGTGTTCAGTATTGAACCAAATTTGGTCATCGATAGGAAAATACAAAATGAGTTGAATAAGCGTGTTGGTGTGAAAGGAGCAATGGGTGGCAATATCACATTGAAATCAAACTCATCAATTGGCAACGGAAATATTGGATTCGTACTCGCAGGTTCGATTTCATGCTAAAACGCTAGCTAAAATGGGATTTAGTCCAAAAGAATAGCATTTATATACGTATAATTAACAAAGTCTAGAACTAAAATCTAAATAAAAATTCTTCACATTCAAAGGTGAAATCGAAGGTGGTATTCCCGTAGCAATAAAAGTGAATGATGTGAAATATGATGATCACGAATATAATAGCTACGTTAAAATTGGCGCGACGACTGATAAAACATGTGAAAAATATGGGATTCCGTTTATTTATTATGCGGGAGATTTTCTTGATATGAAAACCATGGCAATGACGATGCTTGACATTGATTTGAAATCTCTCAACAAGCAATTGGGCGCCTTTCCAAAGGACAGCATTTTAATACTCAATAGAGATTTGGTAATAAATTGTGAATGAGAGATGCACGTAAAGACCGGTTAAATAGTATGTGCGTATTGTTTCGATTGCAGATTAAAACCCTTAAGTTTATTCATAGCAAAGGAATCATTCATCATGATATTAAACCAGGCAACATTGTGATCAGAGGAGCTGATGTATTCTTGTGTGGTATGAATGCAAATAAGCACATTTATTTTACCTTGCAATCAAATTTTGAACATTTTCAAACAACTCTTTTATTCCATAGATTTTAATTTGGCTGAAGAGAAATCAACTCAAAAATCTCGATTTAATGGCGGTATGCGATTCAAATCAATAACTGAGCATCTTGGTGAGCCATCATCGGAAATTGATGACATGCAATCGCTGTTTTACACAATGCTTACGGTGGCTGGTGTTGAACTTCCATGGCAAAATTTCAAATCAAACAATGAAATACTCAAGTCCAAGCTGCTCATCAAAGATGTTGAGGTAAAATGTTACAAAAATAATGCGATATTGATCCAAATGATTGAGTATTTGTGACATTTTTATAGGCACTGTGCGATCAAATCAAGTATCCAGACCTGATTGAACCGTACAAGAAATTGTATGCTGAAGTAATCGAGTCGATGATGCAAAAGAGGCGACCAAAATACGATTATTCGTACGGTTTGTTCAACGATGCTCTCTATGATGGTCGAAATCGCAACGAACGAATCGTTTTCGAATGGATGACACCCGAAGCAAAGGCAAAAGCAAGAAAAGAAGATGTTCTACCCATTGAATCAATTCAGTTTCACAATTGACATCAATTATAGGAAATATCATTTTGATACTGTAAAAATTTAGAGCAAAGTTTGTTTTGTGTTCTAATTATTTGACCTAAAACTGCTTCAAAATCAATACAATTTCCACAGCAAAACAGAATTTCACGTTACAAAACCTACTGAAACATTTAAGTCCTATCATCAACGTTTTCAAAGGGCCGATTTTCAGGTGTCTCAGTAGCCACCATTATACCTGCATTGTTCAGACAACACTGCACATCTCAGAGTTGGAAAAGCTTACGCATTCATATGCTGTGTGCTGGCTTATGCTTGTGAGAAGCGTAAGGCAGCCAATAGGCACACACACACACACTGCTAATATCAAATATAGTATATCCGAACAAGGCGGATGAGTACATTTGTACAACATAAACGTGTACTGGCCTACACAGGCCAAACGGATATAACTTACCGCATAATGAATAATAAACACCTGAAGTTAGGCAGCTTTGCATTTGAACCAAGAGGTTACTACATAGCACAGCAACAAATTTCACGGTGTCCATACCAGTCACTAGTAATTTATTGGGACAGTCACTAGTAATTTATTGACGTTGAAATACCATCTGCGTATAATATGCAGGTTTCTCGTTTTTTACATTGATTTTGACACTATATTCAGGCGTTATATGTGGAATAAGAGAAATAGAAAAATTGAAAGGTGAAATGGAATAAATTGCACAGTTCATACCTTGGTGGCGTTAGATATGCGTTTTTTGTGATGTCATAAAAAGTTTACATTACCCGCACATTGTGCCCGCACAAATTCAATAGCATATTCACAGACAGTGTACGACGCACACTATTTGCACGCCCACACCACACAAACCTTGATATTCGAAATCGAATTTTTAAATTACAAATCGAATACTAGTGTTGTGCGTGCACATAAACGTTCCATCTTTGGCATTTCCGCCTACAATACGTGTCTTATCAGATTAGCCGTGGCCAATGCCATGCACACGGCTAAAAAAATTTGAAACTACACAATGAAAAGCTCGATGACACTTCAACGCCTTTTATTCATTCAATTTATCTTGAATTCGCCAACGAATGTTATCATATGTGAATTTCGCACGTTTCTCGAGACATACTGATTGATCCCTTCACACGAACGAACTGATATGTTTTCTACGCATGATTATATTTGAAGTTCAAATGATATAAATGACAAGTAATCATGTTGACGTTTTTTTTTCTCATTTTTACCATTTTTGAGGTGATCGATTGACAATTTGGTAATGCTACCGATTACCAATAGCAATAATACATCTTTGATAATAACATAAGCACGTAAGCAGTTGTTTCACAATCGAACACTACCGACTTACCAATCGTATACCGTTCATTTTAAATGACTTTTCTTATCAAATGGCCATGAGTGATTGCGTACACATGCGAAACTGAACCTGGTAACTTACTGGAAATATATTTGATCGCATTATCCTTAAATTAAAAGACCACAGCTAAATTCACATGAAGATATAAGCTTACTAGACTTACAATTGGGATTACAAGGTAAAATTTCGAACATTTAGCCCCTTTGAAACATTTTTCTTAAGAGTCGACTATCAATCGGTCTTCAGATTTAAGATTTTCATGACCGTTTTTTTCCATGGACATGACACGTTTCAAATGCATTTGAAAATTCATTCTTTTTTATTGATAAAAATTCGCTTTGAAAATCTTCTTATCAAAGACATGATTAAATAATAACTAACAACAATATAACAGTAAATTGAATTTCAATGGCCTTATTTGTCCATATGTGCTTGAATCCAATCGAGATATGAAGAAACTCGTGTAAAAACATCAGGAAATCCTCGACCGCACTATAATAAACGTATGAAAATGTATTTAATAACATTAAAAAACGCATAAAAAAATGATTAGTCTATCAAATTTTACCGGAATGACCCATGATGCGATTCCAACCACAGTTTTGTGTTCTGGATCACTCACATCGACCAATGGACCGCCTGAATCGCCTTGACATGCGCCAATGCCATTCTTATTAACGATGCACAAACTGTTGTTGCGCACAAATTCGGAAATTCTGTCATCATTGAAGCGATCAATACAATCTTGTCTGGAAAGTGTCCGTGCTTCAGCGTACTGTAAAACCTCAGGCAGTTTTTGGGTAGGCATCTGAAATTGAGCAAACATTTGAGCAACATTTTCTCAGACGATCGCAATATTTTGATGCAATAAAATGTTGAGAATCTCAACTTGAGATGTTTCAAAATAACTTACCAAATGTCTTCCCCATCCAGAATAAATAACATGAACATTTGCTCCAGGTAGATCCGGTTTTGGCAATGCAATCGGTTGAATAGTGTCGGTGAATGTGATATCTTTAGCCGTACGAATCAATGAAATATCGTTTTCAATCTTTATTGAACCCCATCCTTCGTGTCGGTAAATTTTATTCAATTTGACTGTCATGCCACCTTTCGAACGATTTACGGATCCAATCTTAGCGACAACAAATATTGGCCATGACAGAAGTCCTGTAGTGCAGTGGGCTGCGGTCAATAGAAAACGTTTATTTAAAATCGAAGCACCACAGAAATGTTGATTGATAAGTCTTATACGAAGTGATGCTTGATAAGGAAATTGACCATCTATGGCGTTTGCACCACCAACAATACGCGGATCAAATATTGAATTGGCCGTGGCCAATGCCATGCAAACGGCCAAGAATATCAAACTTATCACCTTCATTTCAACACTACAATGAAAAGCTTGATGGCAATTCAACGCTTTTTATTCATTCAATTTATCTTGAAATCGCTAACGAATCTTATCACAAGCGGCCAAATATACTTTGAAACAAATCTTTTTTTTTGGGAACCAATTGTTCTAACAACGTAGATTGAGTTTTGATTGATTTTCTCATTTTGAAACATTGATTAGATTAGTGACAAGCCGCTATGCTGAATGACTCGCCAAATCTCAGTTCAAACACAACATTTTTTGCACGAATGTCGTATTCCAAGTCGAAAAGTCCAATTTGTTTATTTGGAATTTCAGCGTTTTGTTCCCATTTTGCCGTTACTGCAGGGGATCGCAAAACCTTTTTTTACTACACCATCAGAAAATACTTCAAAATAATGGTTTTGTACTTCTGATAGCGTGAACGATTGATTCACATTCGAACACCTGTTCTAAGTCCATCACTTTCTTCTAGGATTTTAGTGATTGTGTTGTGTACACATTCGACACTGAACCCAACTGAGCGACTAGCAACTTACTGAAAGTGTATTTGATCGCATTATTTCAATGTTGAATCATCTGTTTCGTTTTTAAATCCCAAAGAATAATTTCGAATTGTCTTTATTTCAAGCCATGCCTCTTGAAAACTGTGATAAAAAGTGTTGATGGGATGGTTTCAAAATGCCGATTCATCAGCATCATGACTCATTGACGAAGCTGTCTGAACAAAAATTTATCTGAAATCCGGCTGAAGAATCATAATTTGCTATCCGAATTTATTGAAACGGAGAATTTGTGGAATAGATTTTGATTTATCTCTGTTTTTCGCTGCGTAAACCTATTTGTCTGGGATTGTCAAAACAGCACAAAACACATGTGTGTTTGCATTCCGAGTTCAAACAGAGCATTCAGCAATGCATCGCAATAGAGTTGTAGAAAACATCAACTATCGTTATCACCTTTCATTGAAAAGTGCATGTGCTGAAAATCTAGCTGATGATTGATGAATTCTAAAGAAAATGTCTCAAATATCTTTATTGAAGTCGATTGTCGATTGAAAAGAAGTTGGCATGAAATTAGTTTGTTATTATTTGAAATATAATGAAGCAGACCGACGATTTCCGTGAATGTTAGAATGAAACTTTGAATGAACCGCCTCAAGAGTGACGTCTGAATGTTATCACAAGCAGTCTGAAGTTGATTTTTGTTGGCTATGATTTTTTTTTCACAGCGAATGAACAAAATTCATAAAATTGGATACCAACTTGACTCATAGATCTTTGAAAAATGGTTGATTTGTCGAATCAGATTTGATTTGCAAATATATATAGAAATATTAGGAAAAAATCCAAAATTCGATAAAATGTTTGGCAATTGACAACTGCGTTTGTTACACTGTATCAAATTGGCTGCATACATTCACATTTACACTCTTGACGTTTGACGTTTGACGTTTGACATTTCAGTTTCAGTTTCACTTGACAGTAAAAAAACAGTCCACACGAGGTTAAGGTGTTTAGTCCCACAGCGAAGACATCAAGAAATTCTAAATTCTTATTTCCAAGTTAAATTGGTCAATTTCCTTACGTAACAAATTTATTTGGTGCCATTTAATATTGGGTGCCCTCTTGAATCCCGACTAAAATAAATGAATCGAAAATTTATTGCTTGTCGTCATTGTCATTCAGAGCTTACGGTAAAAGAGGTATGGACATCTGTTCCAAATCCATTCAAAGATTCCAATTAGAAATTTTCACTGAAAATCGTCATCGAATTTGGTTTTATTTTGATGCTGAAAGAACAATGTTTCAACGTTATATCATTTTTGGACTGTCACTTCGTTTCTATGTAATTTGAAGTCTCATTTCCACTGAGACTCAGTGACAGTCCAATGTCATAGTATGTTCTTTAATTGATTTGATTTTAATTGGCAAATTTGCTGTCGTGCAGTCAGAATGTGATTGTGACTTGCGAATTAAGGTTATGTTACCTTTCTTCAGCAGCAAAGTTTTCGTTCGAAAACACACAAATTGATTTGAATTGTTGGTCAAGCTCTCGTTTTTATCGCTTTTATTAACAGATCAAAATGTCCGATGTCAATTGGAGACGGAAATTGAAAGAAATGCTCTGGACCATTGAGCGTGATGTCACTTATTCGCTAACCAAGATTGGCAGACACCGACCGCTCAATGACGAGTTCCAACAATTGTATCTCCGTCTGACAAATGAAAGGTTCATTAAATGTCTCACTCAAACTCAATCAATGTTTCACTCTACAACTGATTTTGTGTTTCCAATAGGCTAAAAACAACCTATTCAAAGGTTCAAATGAAATTAAACAAGATGAATCAATATGGAACGGATAGAGGTGCAAATCAGGCTGGCGCATCTGTCTCTGAAGTTTCGGTTCTATCCAGAAACGGTTCCAAATTTGGGAATGCACTTTGGGATGAGTTGGATCAGCAGCAGAATCAAAATACGAACAATGTCAACGTCTCCGATTCGGGTGAGCTTTTGATTGATTTCACTTTATATGAATCATAAACTTATTTCTAATATCTAATGATTTTTTTTTTGTAGTGAAACAAGAAGTGAATGTAGCAAATGAATTTACTGACGTGGTGGAAATATTCGATTCAAGTGATGAAGAAGACAGTGGTGAATCAAGTGGAATGCAACTAAGCAGAATCAGAAATGAATGTGGAAATGGAAACAACAACGAAATGGAGTCGAATGCAACGATGAATGAAGAAAATGGCGAAGGGAGAAGTGATGAGGTTTTCGTCAAGAATGAGATTGATGATGATTGGCTTGGGATCAAGCAAGAGGTAATCGACGAAGATATTCCGATAAGAACATTCGATCCAAATGGTGACTCAACCAATAATAACAACATTCAAGTGAATGACTCAGGATCTTCATTGGGATCAAAGAGTAGCAAGAAAACAGCCAAAGCTGATTTGTCGATGAACCAAAACAGCGACGAAGCTTGTGTCAAAGAAGAGTTCAATATCGAACCCAAACGAGAAGTAATCGGCGACGGCATTCCCATTAGAACATTTAATCCCAACGACATCTCATCGAATGGCGGATACAGTACAGCTGATGTCACCGCGAATGGAAATGTTGCTAGATCATCTTTGGGACTAAAGGTAAGAGCAAGCAATGAATCAGATGCTCAGAAGCCATCATGTTCAAAGAATGCGAAGCGATTCACGTGTGAGCTATATGGATATGGAACTGATCGTAAAGGAGATCTCAAAAAGCATATGCAAACGCAGACCAAAGAGAAACCCTTTCGGTGCAGTCGTTGTGCTAAATGCTTTGCACGTTCATCAAACCTCAAAGTACATATGGTGACTCATAAGAATGAATTTCCGTTCCATTGCTCAGGATGTTTCCGTGGATTCTTTCAATACGATGAAAAAGAGGCGCACGAAAGGAACTGCAGAAGTCGTCGCTATGAATGCTTCATTTGTAAATATGTCACCATCAGTAAGACAAACTTGGAAGTACACATGCGGACGCACAGTGGAAAGAAGCCATATCGATGCAGTCGTTGCTATAAAGGATTCACAACATTGTGGAATCTCAATCTACACATGACAACTCACAAGAGCAGAAAGCTTCCATTCCATTGTAAAGGCTGTTTGCGTCGATTTCCACGGAAATGTGAAATGGAAGATCATGAAAGAGGATGTCGAAATCGTCGTTACGAATGTCATCTCTGCAAGAAATTTGTCACTGCTATGAAAACTAAAATGGAAATTCATATGCGAATTCACTCGGGTGAAAAACCATTTCGCTGCGAGGTTTGCATGAAATGTTTCAATGAAAAAAACCACCTTAAGCGACACTTGAACACCGTTCACAAAAAATGCAACTTATAAATATTGAAAACGAACACAGACTTCTTTGAATTGAAATGAAATCAACACCAAACTCAAATAAATCATACCCGAATTGAATTAGTGGTTAGATTTGGCTTGGTTACAAAATGTTGCTGCTAAAAACAGAACTCAGATCGAATGAATCGAAATTCCAATAAATGTTCATTTAACTTTTTATTTTAAAACTTTAGAATACGATTTTGGAGTGAAAAACATTTAGAAATCGAGACAATTCAAATTTTTATAAAATAAGTAATTGTTCCAAGAATTGTTCACACACAAAAATAAAAAACATTTGCCCAATAAAACAACCTGAATTTATAATTGAGTTATATTCGTAATATTGACTTTTCCACTTTTTCATATGAAATGTGATTTTCCTCTTGAATCAATTCAGCGACTTATCAATAGAAAATGTATGAATACGAGAAATGAACTGTGAGTGAGCTCAAATGTGGATTAGAAATCTTAGTTTGGCATAGCATTTAGTTTATTTTTTGTGGTTTTAGATTCAAAATTTGAAATTTGATCATCTTACTGTTCCGCACAGTGCAGGGGACGTATTGTAATCGGTGCAAGAAACTAAATCATGTCAAACTTGTTTTCCATCCAGTTTGGGATTTTCACAATTAGTGTCATCCGTCGTCCGTTCTCTGTACGTTAGCACAATAACTCTTGAACCGAATCTCAAATCCCAAAGTGACAAAAGCACATTTGTTCCGTATTGTTACCGGATGTTTCCCATTAAATTTGAGCCACATTGGTATAGCCGTTTCATGAAACGTCTGCAGACTTCCACATTTTCGCCTCTCCTGACCGAATTTGTCTATGTAATTTCATATTAAAATTTGCATCGTTTGAAAGCTATTCAAGTCCTCTTGATTAAGAACGTTCACATTAAATCGTGCGGAAAAGTTCGACTTATGTTCATAAGTCCATTTATTTATATAGATTTGTTGTTGTTCGGAATTTTAGAATCGCCACACTTTTAAAAAAATTGATTTACGTAAATTGGAATATATTTTAAATGAGAAATCAACACATTTTGAACATTTCTCAACAAAAATATTCAATACTGTTCATATGAAATGTTTTTGAGACGTATCAAGCTAAAACCGGATTCCACGTACCAAGCTAAATCAATAACGGCACAAAATACAAACAAAATGTTGCAATTTATTGCGAATGACGACAATTCATGTGTTAATCGCGATATTCGATTCAATAAATGTACATCGTAATTCCCAAGGGGACAATTACTACTGAAAATCCATTTTCAGTAATTTTCAGTCGTTTTCAGTCGTTTTCAGTCGTTTCTAGTTCTTTTTAAGTACATTTTGTTCGAATGACATTTTGAATGCTATGGCACCATACCATGCATGGTTATAATTATTAGTCCAATTTGTTCTTAAAAACAATGAGAAATGTGTTCAAAAAAAACATTTGTTTAGCAAACACTTCACGTATTTACGATGGTCAGTGATCGATTTCTGCCTCATCAGCTCAGCAAAACTCTAACCGCACGGTCTTTGAATTGCAAAAATGTTATGAAAATATTGGAATTCTTGCGGCCACCGCAAGTGCTTAAATCTGGTTTTCGTAAAGCCGGCCTTACGTTCATAAAGCCGGCCTTACGAAAACCGGATTTAAGCACTAGCGGTGGCCGTCAAAACAAAAAATAAAACAATAATTGCAGAATGTGAGGATTTCAAGAAAAAGGTGCTTCAATATGAAAAAGAAAAAACTATGCATCAATCAACGAACAACTTCAATTCAGTTCAATTACAAGCTAGAGCATGTATTTAAGAAAAAAACATTTTTTCAATTTTTCGTAATGAATTTTTGACTTTACTGCAAAACATGTTTTTTTTCAGTACATTTCAGTGGTAATTGTCCCATTGGTAATTCCATACACAATAAAACTCCATGCAAATGTTTATATCCTTAAAAATAAAATCAACTCGAACAAAATCTCCAGTTATTTGCCATATTCAGAACGAGAAACGACTATCACAGTCCAATATCATTAAAAAACCCGTTCAAAATAGCGTTAAAATTCGGTTTAAAACCAATTTCAGATTAAAAATGAGAATATTTCTAGTGGCAATTTTATCAATCATATCCGTGGCTGTGGCAACACCTCTTTTGGCTGTACCATTAGTAGATAGCTTAGTTGGAAAAATCTCCTTAGTTGGCGTCGATAGTTCGGTTGCTGATGCTGTTTTGGATCTTCTTACGAGCAAAGGTCTTTCTCTCAATGAAATGACCAAATACATTGCAGCATTTAATGAAATAATTGCTTGCTATAAGAAGTATACGGTCGACTGAGGAATGGGACAACATTTTCTAACATTTCTATTCATTGCATTTTGGTTTTTAGTTTTTAGTTTTAAACACATTTGGATACTTTTTATACAAATATTTGAACAATATCATTGAAATAAACTATTGATTTCGTAAAATTTGGTGTTTTTTGTCATTTATATGAAATTCTAAGCTATTTTAGGAAAAATGTGAAAATCCGCAATATTTTCATCTCCGCGATATTTTCATATTTGGATATTTGGACAATGCATCGGATGACATCATTTTCGATTCAAGCGGGAACAATGAAGTAATATTGTTAGTGACATTTTATTACGTTGCACAGTATTTCGATTTTTAGCATCGTTCACTTCAAAATCAATCAACAAATCAACACATCGGAAGTCAATGAGTCACTTTGTTCCAACAGTTTCGTGAAATGCATAAGCTAAAAGGATCTGTTAATATCAACTTTCGCTGTCATTTCAATCATTTCACCACACACAAAACGTTATTTTGTTCTCTTTTTGCATCCAATCCGAACGATAGATGCATGTATTTGTGGGGAGGCAACGCATTCAAACTCGAAATACCATCGCAAATTTAATCTATGTTGAACTGTCAAAATTGCGTTGCATTGAGCATCACACTGATGTTGGCGTCGTTTTTTGAAAGAACATTCGCCAATCCACATCGTGGTTTTAGTGGAAGTGAACAGTTGAAGCGCTAAAAAGTGTCGCTAATCAATTTGTGTATTTTCAATGAATGTTCGAATGTGGAAAAATCCAATTCAAATAGTTCGAAATATCAAAAATATTGAATCAAGAAAAAAATTTCCAACAAAAATGTCAGCGAAGAAAATGAATAACGACCAAAAACCATCATGTTTTGCTGATCTTGTGTCCGATGTGCCAAAACTGATAGTAAGCAATAGTGCTGAGTATGATCCTATGCAGTTGATTGGATCGGTAAGTTGAGTTTAATGTAGTTGAACAAGTGTCAATCGTCATTTTAATTCCTCTTTTTCCCTCAACCACACCATGTGACAAAGTTTCACACTATGAACAATTATATGTGTTTCTTGCTGGTAAAACCCAAAAATTCTGTTCTCGAATATCATTTCCATAGGGTTCATATGGCAAGTGTTTCGAAGTGATAAATAAATCAACGGGACAACAGTACGCATGCAAAGTGCTCAGCTGCATTTTGATTCAACATGATGACTACAAACATTTGGTGCAAAATGAAATCAATATCCACAGCAAGCTGAAACATAAGCACATTGTACAATTTGTTGAATCGTTTACGGATGGTAGAAATGTGTATATGATTCAATCATTGTGTGCCAATCATTCATTGGCTGATTTACAAAAGCAACGCACGCATGTTGAATTACACGAATGTCGATATTTTATGCATCAAATTTTACAAGGTGCTGATTATATTCATCGTAAAGGTATCGTACATCGTGATCTGAAATTGTCAAATATTTTTATCGATAAACATATGCAAATGAAAATTGGCGATTTTGGTTTGGCTATTCGGGTCGATGATAAACGTTTGGAATCGAAATCCATGTGCGGAACAACCAACTATTTGGCGCCAGAGGTGATCAATCGCAAAGGATTTAAACGGCGTTCGGATATTTGGGCCATTGGGGTTATTGCATATGTGCTGCTGTATGGATGCAAACCATTTGAAGAGGCTGACGAATTTGCCACACACAGCCGCATCATTCGGGCTGATTACAAGTAATTTTTTTTTAAGTGTTTTATGTTTTTACCGCAAAGAGACTTGGCCGATGTGAAACTTTGGAAGGAGGAAATTCGCCAGATTATGCTCAGTTATAATTTTGGGAGATATTTCGTCTCAAATCGGTTGAAATACGGAACAAAACCGATTTACGGACCGAGCTCTCATATAATACTCTTCCGAGCTTCGGGTGAGAGCTCCATCTGTCGTCCGTAAATCGGTTGTGTTCCGTATTTCAACCAATTTGAGACGAAATGTCATCATATTTAACCGAAATATTGTAACTGAGTGCTATGACCCTTCTAAGGAGATCAGGTGGTTATGGGTACAGTTTCCGTAGATCCGTTGATCAATATTCCGTAAAAAATCCGGCCTTCAGATTACCCATGGTCACCTCTATATCATAGAATCACTATGGAATCAAAACGTCAATCTTCATTAATTTCTATCGATCAACCTTATAGACTTCCTCCGATAATAGATGCCGATTTCAAATCATTTTTACGAAGCGTATTCCAAAAGGACGTTGACAATCGCTTGAATGCTGAAGAATGTTTACAATTGGCATTTTTCAAACGTCACAATATTCCATGTGCACTATCACGTCAGGCTATCTCACAACCATCTTTACCAGAACCAGAACCAGAACCAGAACCAGAACCAGAACCAGAACCAGAACCAGAACCAGAACCAGAACCAGAACAAGAACAAGAACCAGAACCAGAACAAGAAGAACCGTCGTGCATTATCGATGGTACGTTTGGATCCTTCTTCATTAATAAACATCATATAAAAAATGTGTTATTACTATTTTTCAGTTGATTTCTCGGCGCTCAATGTCAAACAGGTGATAGACTATCCAACAATTCTGGCTGAAGCACAGGGTCAAATGTCCCGCTGCTTTGAAAACATAAAATATTCTGCAGCTTTGGAAGAGATTTTCGAACGTTTTGATGCTATTTGCCGATTTCATAAAGTAAATGGCTGTTTTTGTTGAGCAAATTGTTTCACTTTAGACTCAAATATACCTTCAAAAAAAAAAACTGAATACTTTTGTTCATAGATTCGTGATGATGGTAACATCAGTACCATGCCGCATCTCTCTGCTCTACAACCGGACTATTTTATTGTCAAGTGGTCATACGATCAGATCTATGGATTTTCATACCAAATCTCTGATGGATCAATTGGTATGCTGTTTCATGATGGATCACATTACATTCGCACACCGGATAAATCGTAAGTTTTGATGAATCATCAATGATTATGAACATTTTATCATCAAGAATGTGAACACAGTGCCCATTGCCCACATTGAGTGCGCAGCAAACTCAATCGACGCATAGTGGCGTCTACACACAAAACTCAACCGCATACATTTACACACAAAAGTGTAGTGAACATCGTTTTCTATTTACGTATTTCATTACATTTGTATGGACTGCACAGCTGCTTACATTCGCAACCACAAAATGTTGTGTTCCGCAATAGAACTACTTTTGTGTAGCAAATATTTGCAGTCCATTCAAATTTTACATAGAAAACTATTCTCACTACACTTTTATGTGTATCGTGTTTTCTGTGTGTTAAAGGATTGAAGTAGACACAACAGTAACTAATGATTCATTTCAGTTGCTGGATATTGACAAAATTGAATGAATTGCAGCCGGTCCATAGTAACAGTAAAACAAAAGACTACTTACAACAGTTCATTGACTTTGAACATCGTTTGGCTGAAAATGGACACTTCGAAGCGGCAACGTTACACAGCCGACAGGATCTTCCCCATTTACATACATGGATTCAAACCGAAGTGGCCATGATTATGCTTTTAAGCAACAAAACAGTTCAAGTAAGTGCATATCACATGAAATTGAATGTCATTTAAGGCAATGGCTATTTCATACACCATTTCGTAACGTTTAGACGAATGGTTTATTCGGACGCCAATTGTCATAAATTTCGTACAAATCGACCATTCGTTTAAACGTTACGAAATGGTGTATGAAATGACCAGTGCAGTCATTTAAACATTGTGTTTGGGATTAATTCATGCAATTGTTTGCAGATCAACTTTGCCGCAAACCACAAAAAAGTCTTGATTTGTCCAGACAACGACACGATCACATTCGTCAGCAATCAAGTTTGTCGACGAAACTTTAAAACCGTTTCATTTGGTATCTTGGCTGCACATGAATTCTCGGAATATGATTTCGAAATGTTCAAATACATTACTGCTGTGGTGAAGCACTTGGTTGAACAGCTAAAATCAAATGCCATTTCAAGTTAGACTCATAAAGCCAATGGGCCAAGGACCTCTGGTGCTATTTGAATCGCTTGAAAAACACGTGTATACTTAAATATTCCTAATTTGGAATACTTTTTTCAGTTTATGTTTAATTTTAATATGTGTGTTTTTTTTTTGTGTGAAAAAAATGAAAAAATAATTGTTGAATTAAAATTAATGGAATGTTTCTAGATATTTTCCAAACTAACGCCAAATATCAATTTTATATTTGATTGTGAAATATTTTTGTTTTGTGAACTTGTAAAAAGAATTGAAATTGTCCTGACAATCGATACAAAACAGATTTTAGCGATTTTCACATTTGAATTGTAAAAACATCGAACCAAAAAAATATTTGATGTAAATTTATTCAAACGTGATCGGATAGCATTGATGAGATAGAAACACATCCAACTCTAGAAAGTATTGTACTATTGTTGCATTCTGTCTGTTCATATTACATGGAATATTTCCACTTGAATAAATGTTGATATTTTTTTTTCGCAATTGTTCATCAAAATTGCAGCTGTGTTTTATTTGTTTGTTTCCTGTCGATACAAATGTATATAAATTTTTACGCACAGCTGATACCATCAAGTGGAATTTTTTGATACGATTTAAACAAACCAAAACCCACATATTTATAATAATATATCACTTCCAAAAGGGTTCATTAAATGTTGTTTCCTCAAGGGCATTTGATCTCGGGGGTAATCGCACTTTCGCAACTGTGAACCAATGCCACCAATACGACCAATATTCACCACTGTGAATGTTCGTGTGAATGTCACGAACTGCTTGACGAACTGTCAAGCGAGCTGTCAAGCGCAATTGGTGTATTGGTATTTGTGTATATTGGTCTACATTGGTGATACATTGGTGAGTATTGGCGCATTGGTGTTGAGACAAATATTGTGGCAAATGTGGCCAATGTCACCAATGTCACCAATGCGATTTCCCCCTCGCATTTGATCGTTAAATTATTAAAATGAATTTAATTGTAGCCATTAGAAGCATTCGCACTTTTTTATATCAGTCAAATAAAAATTTGGTGAAAATTGAACTACTGAAAAAAAAATTGTTTTGCGAACAAAAGTGCTCAGGAGTACTGCCCCCGTTGTAGTTGGGAGGGTGGGACTTATATAAATAAATCATAGACTTTGAATCCAGTTCTGAATCATCCCAAATCGTGTGTGGAATCCCAAGTCACTGACTTAGTACAGCATGAATAAGCATAGCTGTGGAACCTGGTCGGGAAAAACAAAAATCTTCCAATTCAGACATGACTAATAAATATTTGTTGATTTTTTTAATGCAATTTTAAAGAAATATATGGAAAAACAACAACAGAAGCGCACAATTTGTTTTTTCAAAAAACAAAAATGCGTCTGGGTAACGTAAAAGGTAAGCGCATAATAATTGAATTGCAAAAATAGGTTGTTTTCTTGTGAAATTTACAGATGTTTTCTTACCTCTGAGTGGATTGCATTTATTTCTCGACTTTTTTTTTAAATATTCAACTTCAATTTTTGGGTTTATGCTTTTTTTTATAATTGCAATTTTAAATTTGTTCTGGTTTTGTTTTTCAATAATAATAAATGTCAATTGAAATGAGAGTGTTCATTTTTCTGTGCTACGTCTTTGCAAGGGCCACATCACTACCAACCGTTGAGATAGTGTTGTCAGACAAACGTGTCGTAATTTCGGACAGTGATGTGTCTGTTATTGACCTAAACACCGGGTACGTTGATTCAATAGATTATCCCGCTAATCCTGTATGTCCTGAAGAGATACCGCAGCCTGTTATAGCAAGCGTCCCGGTAGATGTGGAAAATTCACAGTGGACACCATCAGATTTATCAGCTATATCAGATTTTGATGAAGCGCCTCAGAATGAAGAAGACACATATCCAACATTAGAAGAGTTAATCTATTCTGCATTCTCCAAAATGGCTCAAATATCAACAAACGAATCGGATTTTCATAAAAAATTCTGTGATTTTCTTCGACTCTTAACCGATCCAACTATAGTTTAAGAGTCTTAAAATTGAGACTAAGTCAACAAATATCCAATCAATTCCTCTATTAACACCTTCTTTAGAGGTAATATTTGTTGGTTTTTCTCATTCCGCTGAACAAAAAAACGTGTGAAATTGCTTTTTTCCAGAAATAAGAAGACAATTAAAATCTGTTATAATTTTTCTATTTAAATTGATTGTTGCCGTTTTTTTTACAAAATGCCATACACTAGAATTAAGATACAAAATGATGCTCTGGTTGACGTTCCCTTGGGGTCAGAAAGTCGCCTCCACACCGGAATCAATTCAAAATCTCCAATTGCCAGTCGATGGGCGTCAGCAGTGGCTTTGCTCTTTGATGTGGTTCTAAAAAGTGGAAAATTTCATTGAGCATTTTAAATTTAGTGGTTACAAAGAAACGAAGTAGTTGCTTTCGACCTCTAGAGCCAAAAAAATTGACCGATTTTCTACATTTAGACTAATTTCCTAAATTTAGACTCGCAAAAATCTGAAACCCACAAAAAATGACCCAAAATTCGAAGATGATTGCTTACTTATCATGGCATAATGTTGTTCATTTTGTGCTCGCACATAGTCCATGTACTCTTCAACTTTAATTTCACCCGAAACCATCATTTCCGGTAGCCAAATCTGGTCCAATGATCGTTTGATATCGTCCAATAATTCACCAAACATATTTTGCACTTGAATACCCAGATGATCTAATTGCAAATCAACGATCGCCCTTAAAAGTTCATGGATTTGTTGTTGTTGTCCATAGATTGTGTGTGCCAAATTATAAAGTGCATCAATTAATGCGATGTCTTCGAATGGATTGCCCTCTTTCAAGCTCATCAATTTGCGTTCATGTTTTCGTCGGCTTCGGCTCGATCGGAAAGTTCGTGCGGTACCTTTCGAGCCGCCCGTAAATCGTGACGAATTCATACTGGTTGTGTCTGAAAACATATCACAATCATCATCATCAGCATCACCATTCAACAATTTATCGGCTTTTTGCTTTCGAATCAACTGTAAACGTGACATATGTGTTTTGTATTGTTGATGATCAGTGTGGATTTTTTCAATGGTTTGATGTGCAAATTCGCTTAAATGATTTCGAATGAAATCATTTTCGAGGTCTGGCACACCAGCCAACTCAACAATGGCTTTTTGATACAATTGCCCGTCGCACAGCACTTTGATGAGCTGCAAACTATGTGGATGAAAGTGTTGAACTAGATCAGCTGCTTCATTGTGTTTGTTGTTCTCCTGGAGGGCAGGCAGTAATGACCTAGAGTAAAATATATATTTCAGTGAAATTTTAGAAAAGAAATGCAATCAAAATTAGGTGGCTTACATGCAAAGCTTCTCGGTTTCCTCATTGGAATGCGAGCATTTGATGGCCAATCGAAGACATTTCCGCCAGTCCTGTGTGTGTTTGGCTGATAACAATGCTTGTTTATAGTCACCGCCACGTTCATACATCAAACTTGCCTCATAAAATGCACCTTTCGATCGCAGATGATCAGCATACTGAATTACAATGTCATTGTAACATTCATCGCTCGGTTTGAACAATCTCAATGCCAACGTATACAGACCATGTTTTTCAATCAACTCCAAACATTCTTCCAATTTTTCAACGCCACATTTTACAATGTGTGCCAATGCCTTTTGATATCGCTTCAAATGATTATCAATGCGATATTTTCGGTAATTTTCTTCGAGTTGTTTCAATTCATTTAAAAATGGTAAATATTCTTTGGGATCTTTTTGTGATTTTTGCGCCACAAATATTACCAAATCAAAATCGTACATGCCCAATGCCACATCGTACAGATCATTCACATTGACCAGGTACAATAGGTATTTCAATGCTTCTTGAGCACTCACCACCGTTTTCGTGTCACCGGATGGATTTAATTCGGACATTCGAACACGCCATAGAATTTCCAATGCTTTTTCCAAATTCTTTTGTTTTACATGAGCCGTTATCATTGGCAATAAATGCTTTGTGGTCACATCTTTATCGAACACTTCACAGAATCGTTCACAAACCACATCAATTTTATTGGAATCATTGAAAACGGTTTCTCTGGACATTGATCGACCTTTCAAATGCTGATAGTTACTTGCATACATTGTTGTTGTTACATCTTCATTTAAAAGATCCGATAAAAATAGATTTAACCATTGAATGTTATCAATATCAGCTATGAATTCAGGTATATGAGCTAAGAAATCAACGGGATTGTGATCAACCAACAGATTCAAATTGATTCGTTGCTTTCGCAGTAAATCGAAGGCTTTGCGATACGAATGAGCATCAAGAAATTCACCAATTATCACCAATGAAAGTACACGAGGTTGAATTGTTTCCAAATTACCACGCGGCATTTGGAGTACGGTGCGTGAATCATGCGGAACGGATGCAATTAATCGACCACCACGTTCAATACGACGTTCATTAATCACCTCTTTTCCATCCAGCCGAATGAATTTCAATTGATCCAGTGTTGTGAAAAGGATAAATTGCTCGGTTAACATGAACGAGGTAACATCTGTGGCCACTTTTTCACCGTCGATGTATAGATTTTGTTGACTTTTCAGTGCAATCACTTTCAATTCATCATTTAATGTGATGCAATCAATTCGATCACAGAGTGTATTCAAATCATATAGAAATTCTGGCTCTTGTAGCTTGGAATCGATGATTTCGATTGATTCAAATTTTCCACAGGTGAGTTGATAAATGATTTTGGCCATTTTGTCAGCGGCGATCATACTGCCAATGATTCCATCAATGGATTTTTCACATAAAATGTTCAATTGTCCATCGCCGAGCTCAGCGAGCGAAATAACAGTTGATGTGGCGTTGTTGTGGCAAAAAATCACTTGAGAATCATTCAACCAGATCCAATGCTGGTGGTAAAGAGGATCCGACTCATCCAGAGCCAATTTATAAGTATTTATTAGCGTTGATCCTTCAAGTAAATTGATATTTCTTTCAGGGTTGCGTTCAAAGGTACATTGAAATGTTGAAAATGTATTTGCAGCGTCCACGATAAAGAATTGATTGGAATTTGATGGTTGCGATGGCTGACGTATGAATCCGGCATAATTGATCGCTGTGGAATGAGCCAATGTGGCTCCGGACATCGGCGGTGGTATAACCGCACCACGGAAATTCGTGAGCAGAAGGTTTGATCGGTCGATAACTGCAACCAAGGCTTGATCATCACTGGTGAAACCACTTGAACGGGCGATTGAATGATCCCAACTGCAAAGAAAACACCAAAATTTAGATTGTGCAAGGAATTTACTCATAACTAATTAGTAGATTGCTTGAAAACTCACCGATAAATCGAATACCGTCCATTTTGTTCAATGACATGAAGTGTTTTACCCTCCGTATAGTTGTTATCCCATTGAATGGCCTGACATTTGCCACTAAACTGCAATGTTTGCTTTTGATACCAATGATAATTACAAATGGTGTACAAATAAATGCTTGATTCGGTTCCATGTTCCGTATAAATGGTCAGCACTTCCGAATCACTGCTCCAGAGAAGTTTCATAACGATTTCATCGTTTCGTTTAAATGGTAAAACAATTTCCCGGTGTCTTAAACCATTTTTCTCAAACAATGCAATTGTGTATTTGTTTGGTAGAAGATTTGGTATGGCAATCCAATTGCCAGTGGGTCGCCAATCGATGGCTGCATCTAAACCGGCCATTTTTTCCGATGTGTATTTTAATTTACCTTCTTTATCAAACACTTTAAACATTCGTCCCGCTGTACCAACAAAGCTAACCACAAAATATTCATCATCACCACGCCAAACAATCGAAACACGTTGATCCACCGCATTCAAATCAATCGTGTGGATTTCATCGGGTTTTTTGTGTGCAGCTTGTTTACCTTCAGTTCCATGAAATTGTGTTTCTTTTTTACCCCAACCAACATTTATAAATGCTTCATCACCGAAATTCTCATCCAACAAACTCATCTCAGCTATTGGATCGTATGCACTATTCATAACAACCAATAAATTGGTTTGTGTTACAAATGCAACCACCTCTTGATCGTGTGACCATGACATTGCTTTTAAACCACCGGCACAAAATGTCACCGATTCATCGGTTGATTGATGTAAATTGTAAACAATCACTTCACCACCTTCGGTTGCCGTACACAATTCATTGTTTAAGGCTAAATATTCCAAACCAACAATTGGATTTTCAAGCGATGAAATTACATTTGTTTCGGCGCTCGTCCAATCAAAACTTAACAATTGTTCGGTTGTTGCTAGAAATGTTGTACCAACATTTTCTGTACTTAAATTTATGTGATTCACATTGGTGAGATTCAAATCCACCGTTCGACTGTATTGTAATTCTAAATTTCGCATTTTGTGCGGTTAAAATTGTTGCGATCTATTGTAAATAATGAACTAACAATGTGTTACACGTGCTTTGGTGCTTTTTGGGTTTTTCTTTTATATTGTTGACAGCTGTTGTCGTTTGTATTGGGGCAATTCGATAAATGTCAAATGTTTCACATTTGACAGTTCGGTCTTCAATGACGATGTTCACACTCAAGTCACCACCCATCACTTGGGCTTTAACATTTGTTTAAAAACAATTTTTGTTTTTTCATTTGGTTTTATTTTTTATTTTTATATAAATCTTCTGAATTTTTTCTTTCTTTTATTAAATCCCCTGTTTTATTCCTTTCATATATAAAATTTTAAATGACTTCGAAAATAATGAGAAAAAAAAACTATGCTATGAAGAGAACTTTGAGCAAAAAGAGGTTAGAAACTATTTGGAATGAACAAATGAACATAGATAAGAACCTCTTTTATTCTATCAAACACATTAACTATGACTCTATTGAATATAAATTGTAGTTGAATCAATTTTATTTGAGATTCTACTAGCTGGATTCATCTATTTGTGATGAGATCGAAGGTGCTGGAGGTGGTGATGGCACTACATCAATGAAATATGCCAAATTTGATGGACTTTTCATTTGTTCCGTCGGTTTTTCAACTGCTTGTTGTATATTTGTGGTGTCTTCTGGGTCATTGGTCCGATTTTTGGATATTTTTCTGTAATTTGGCCTTTAAATAACGGGAAAAAAATCACATTAGAGTGTCTTGGTGGTTAAAAAGAACTGATTGGTGCTCATTGATCTAAAGAAAATCCATATTTATTGTGGAAAAACACATCATTTGGACAATTTGCCATTTTTTTTTTTTTGGACAATTTTGCCATTTGTCAGTCATTTGTCTTTTAGAACTCACCTAATTAAATCGTTGCGCTTTTTTTGTTCGGCTCGTTTGTACTTGGACCACAGCCGCATTGCATTGTTCATATCCACTTCGGACATTTCATTGTAAATCAACAGCGGCATCAACGAAATCACTTGATCGGTATTCAATTCCAAAAATTCATCCGATGTAAAAACAAATTCAAAATTCACATCAATAAACATTGCGGCCAATTGTGATAAACGTTGCATTTGATGATTGTGTGCAAAAATCAATGTATCAATACAATTATTCACGGTTAATTTTGTTTCCAAATAATCGGTGCACATATCAATAACACGTTGATAATGTTGTCGAATGGTCAATTTGCGGGGCCGTAAACGTCGATTAGCTGTTCGTTGTTTTGTAATAATTCCAAAGCACCGTTCATCCATATTAGCCGTAATTTTTTTTTTCAGATCGTTTATTGACCCTTTTGATTGTTTTCGAAAGTGTTTTTAGTTTGAAGTTTACTTTCAATGAGCTAGATTTGATTGCAACAACACAAAATAAAAACTAGCACAAATAAAACATGTCGCTTTTTTTTGGTTTGGTGCTGTTAGTTTGTAGTCGACCAAATGCTTCAAAGAGAATGATATACATGCGAATGTGGGGACAATGTTGTTTCGATCGCAGTTTGCACCGTGTTTATATCGATTGTTGCTACTGTGTTTACTCTTTTTTCACAATGCACAAGTGAAGAGCGAAACAAATTGATTGTTGTGCGCCACACACACAGACACTTGACATTTCACACCAACAAACCCAATACGCTCAAATACAAATGTAAATTGATACTGAATGCAGAATAGAGTGCCAAATAACACTTTTGCGAATACAGAGTACCGCGTATTTTTGAAATTAGCGATGCTAACAGTGTTGTTTCACATTCTGTTAGTGTTTAGCAGTGGTTTTCTGATCAAAGCCAAAATTGGATGGAGAATTTTTTTTTTTAAAGATTTAAGATTTGAAATGATCAAATTTGCTGTTTACTATGTAAAATCGAAAATTGAAAGAATTTGTAGTAGTTCGATACTGCATAAGAACGCGAATTTCGAAAACACATTTGCAGATCGGTTCGAACCATGAAGATATTGATGCTTTTCATTGTTATTCATAGTCCAATTGGCCTAAGAAGCATCCCGATTTTGACGAAGAAAAAAAGAATGCGCCAGTATCTCTGCTATTGGGTCGGGCCTAACAAAAACTAGTGACGCTACTTGCATGCGTCTGATTACAACACATAAGCACGTAAGTTGCTTTCAAGCAGAGTTGAATCGTTATGAGTTTCTTATCTGTTAACACATATGCGATCGACAATACTGAATGCGCTTTGCGCTACCACAACGTAATCGCAACAACCGCAAAGCACTTTCCCTAGCTGCATTGCATTGTGCCAACGCAGCAGTGAGCGTATTGTTGGCCGCAATCAAATGAAAACAATGGCAAAGTTTTCACAGAATCCAAGACGCAAGTAATTTAGTTCAACAATTATATTTTGAGTTGAGTGTGTTCACGTATACGTTTATCTATTTTGTGTCTTCAAATAATTTCACGTAAGTAATCTTTGAATGTTTTATCCTTTTTTTTATTTTTTTTTTTTTTTATTTTGATGTAATGGTGACTATGATCGCATTGAATTCGATAAATTATTGTGATATTTTGAACGAAAAAAAGAACAAAGACTGTATGTCAGTATTAGTATGAATTCAATGTACTACAGCAACATTTTACAATGTCTTGTTTCAGACTTTGTATTTTACGAAGATTATGAAACCGATGAAGGCAAACAAATATATGTTTTAATCATTTGCGTTTATTTTCACTTTCATATTTCAGTTAAACAGCCGTACTTTCGTTAGCGCATGATGCTACTTAGAGTGGACGATATTTACTATGTAATCCTGGCGTTAGGCGGCGGTCGTGTTGTCTATAACTTTTTTCCTTTATTTTGGTGGTACGAATGGTATTTATACCTTAATGGAATTACCTTTGTAATTTTTTCCTTCGATAAACTATGTTCGGTGCTGGAACTACAACGAATACCGAATGAATCTCTTCTTTTATTGAGCATATTTGGTGCGATTGGTGCAATCATAGCACAACAGGTGTTTCGACATAAAACCCGTAAGCAACCGTTCCAAACATGGTTCATCTTCACCGTCGTGCTCCATATAATAATAATGGTGACATTATATCACTACCCGGAAGATTTATCCACAGAGCAAACACAGTGACAGTTATAATACTTAGGATTTTTGGTATTTGAAACAGGAATATGGAGAAATGGTGTATGTGGTTCATTCATTTCAGTCTCTCTGCTGCTTTGAAAATGTCAATTTTAAGAAACTATTTCTATGTTTTAATTTGTTTCTTTTCCACAAAATGATGTTAGACTAACTTCATAAATTATCCGTCTCTAGAAAAAAAAAATAAATCGATCATAAATTTCCATATTAAATCGATTCAGATTTTTCTTTCATTTTACACAAATCCAGTGCTCATGTCCACATCAATAGCTTTTATAGGAGTTAATAGGTAAAAATACTTCTACATCTTCCAAATCTGTGATTCAGATAGTGATTTTATGATTTCATTTCAATGAATCCTTGAAAATTCACACAAAATTGGAAATTGATTCAGCGACACATGCGAAGTACACAAGAGATAGATTTTTATTTTAGGAGTGCACATTTCGTTCAAGTAGCGAATATAGTTCCATTGCTCAGTAATTCCATGTTAGCTTATTCCGATTTTGATATTGGATCATTTTGTGTTTATGACTTAGTTGACACTGTTACTTTGTTTCAATTGAGTTTGTAGAAACATAAGAAATTCCTCTTCACACCAGGCAAATAAATGGCGCTTTTTATCTTTGAGTAGAGAGTCTTTCCTACCAATTCAACCTACTTAAGCCTGATAGGCAACTTAAAAGCGAATAAAAGACGCCCTTTCAGCCTATTGACCTCGATTGAGTACGGTTGGCAGTAAATTTGGTAGAACATTTGATTGTTTGCGTCTAGGGGCATTTATCTATTCAAAAATTCAAAAATTCGCGAGAATATTCACGCATTTGTTCATTTATTCAAAATATACATGACATTCACAATATATTCAAAATATACACGATATTCACAAAACATTTGAAAAATACACACCATTCACACAATATTTGAAATATACACGCCATTCAAAAAATATGTAGTATTAAATGTCGTTTTTGTTATTGCAACTCAAATATGTGTATATGCATTTTTTAAGTTGCAGTAACAAAAACGACATTTAATACTACATATATTTTGAATGGCGTGTATATTTCAAATATTGTGTGAATGGTGTGTATTTTTCAAATGTTTTGTGAATATCGTGTATATTTTGAATATATAGTGAATGTCATGTATATTTTGAATAAATGAACAAATGCGTGAATATTCTCGCTAAATTTGAAATTTTTGATTTTTTGAATAGATAAATGTATATGTTTTCCTAACACAACCAACTGCAACGTAGTCCGAGGCGCCTATTAAGTTGGTCCAATTTTCATATACATAAACATTCATCAATTAATTTATAAATCGCGCTCAAATTTATATACGAACATTAACACAAATATTCAAATATTCGGGAGTTTATGTTCACATTCACAAATATTCACACTATACAAACACATTCACGATAACATTCACAAATATTCACAGCATACAAACATATTCATAGACATTCAAAATATACAAATACATTCACACATTCACGCGCATATTCATTTTGACAGAAGCCCCTAGGTTTGCGTCTACTTTAATGAAATGCAAGGCAAATCACTTGATATATAAGAAAACCAACGGCTCCCTGAAGTATCGAAGCAACTTTTCGGTAGCATTGAACCGATTAGATTTTAAAATTTGGTCTTAAAATTTTGTGTTGCTGTGAATCAAAGCCTAACTGGTAGAGTTCATTCAAATCAAAGATTTTTCAATTTTTGTTAAAAAAAAAACTTTATTAAATGCTATTTTGTGTCTTATGCTACGGTGAAAATAGATTTTTTCTTACCAACTAATAAGTCTTCGTAAACTTTACGAATATTTTTTTCTTCTTCTTCTTCTTCTTCTTCTTTTTTTCCATCATTAAACAAAACTACCAAAAAAATTCGAGGTATTTTCTAAATGCAAGAGCCTGACTTTGCTAAAACTATATGCAATTCCGTTTTAATTTCAAAATAAACTTTGTTCAATTTATAAAAAAAAACAAGTGTGTTTTCATTTCGAAATTTGTAAAATGGTTTGAATGGTCCGAATTTTGTTTTTTCAACATAAAAAAAAATGTGTACGAAAAAATAGGAAAATACAAAAAAAAAAGTAAAAACGTCGATGAACAACGACAAATGCAGATTAATATGCCGAAAAAAATGCAAATTGCATGATACTTTTTTATTCATCTTCCGATTTTTCCTTGTTTTTATCTTTCTTTTTCTTTTTCTTTTTCTCTTTTTTGGATGCTTCATCATCGCCAGCCTCATCGGCAACCGGTTGCTCTTCGGCTTCACCAGTTGCTTCTGTTTCATTGGCTTCAGCATCCTTCTTTCGTTTCTTCTTCTTTTTCTTTTCAACTTTGTCCGCATCACCGGTGGCTGTTGTATCCAATGTGGTTTCTGGATCTGAATTGGTGCCAATACTTAATTTACGCTGTAAAAACCAAAAAAAAAACAACAATGCTTCAATTAGTAAAGTTCATTGATTCTATGGAATCGAATACGTTTTGTATTGAACAACTCAGTAAGACCAATCGATGTAATTAATCATCGCAACTCATATCAAAACGTTTTAAAAACAGATTTCATCAGAAAAACTAAAATTCCTTTGTCCACTGATTCAATTCGTTAACTTACTTTGTCCGCTTTTTTAATGTCACCACTGTCAGCTGGTTCCGTTTTAACCTTAGCAGCACCATTGCTAAGTGCACTGTAGTCCACATAACCCGTAAGCCATTCGGCTGGTGTATTTTCATTTGGTCGTCCATATTTATCCAATTTACCAGCCGCAACCAGTGATTTCTTTTGCGATGCTTTTGGTCCAAGACCCCATTTACGTGGATATAAATCACGATCCATAATGACACGCTTAATTTTTGCACACACACCATGGTCACAGCTTGACATTGTTGCTGTGGTCATTTGAGCAATGGCTAATGAAAAAAACGGAATCAGATCGGAAAAAGTACGTTAGTTACATTTGATGTGATGAAATTCTTCAAAATTTTTCAAAAAAAAAACAAAAAAAATCTGAAAAATTTATTCAAAATTACCTAAAGCAACAGCTTCTCCTTTGGTTGTGATGACAACGATTTCTTCATCCATTTCAATACCATCTTCGTATCTCAGTACACCCGGTAGCATAATTTTAGCACCGTAGCACACGGCATTCACTGAACTATCTTTCATAACAATACGCTTGTGTTTAATGAGCAATCCTTCGAGTGGCATTACAACACGTCGCAATAGACTCTCATCTTTGTGATTTTCATACAAATACATGGCATCCAATACGTCATGCATGGTGACTAGGCCATCTTTCTCCGAAATAATACCAGAACGCACACGACGAAGTTCCAACATTTGACCACCAACACCTGAAAATATGCGATTTGATTAGGCTCACGGTGCATATGAAAGCTATGGATCTAAGAGGTAATAGGTCGACTGTTGTCAACTTTTCTATTCTTTTCTGTCAATTACAAATAAAATTCCAATGCGAATAAAGTCGCTTTGTCCACAAAACTTACCCAAAATCAAGCCCAAATGTACGCACATTGTTCGAATGTATGAACCAGCTTCGCAGCTCACCCAAAACACACCCATATTACGTTCGGTATCATAATCCAACAGTTTACTATCGTAAACGCTACGAACACGAAGCTGTCGTTTAACCGCCGATATCAATGGTGGACGTTGGAATAATGCACCACGCAATTTTTCAAGGCCTTGCTTTACTTTGGCCACCGATTCGACGGCTGAATGTAATTTAAAGACAGCAACGTACTCTTTTCCAGCATTTTGCTGTGATTTTGCCAAACGTGTGGCACGATCAATGCATACAATAAGACAACCTGTATAAATGTAAAGAAATCTATTAAAATTGATTGACACCGCAAAAAATGAGGTTATTTTCGAATTATTTTTTTTTCTTTTTAACTCAGTAAGACCAATCGATGTAAATAATCATTATTAATCATTTATAAAATTAACGATGTTCATCATAAAAAAAAAACAACAGATTTTTTTTTTCTTCAACAAAAATATCAACTACGTACCAGTGACTTTTGGATCCAATGTACCGGAATGTCCCGTTTTTTCACACTTCAAAATCCGTTTAATCCATGCAACAATTTCATGTGAACTTGGATTCGATGGTTTATCCAAATTAATATAACCATATTTAATATATTCACGAATGGCTCGGCACAATGGTGATGAACCGAATGGCAATGGTGTGTAATGATTGGTGCGTACATTCAATTTATCAATATTTTTCAATAGCAATGGCCATTGTGATGTGTCCAATGTTGCCAATTTTTCGGATGCTTTTAATTGTACCGTTCCATTGGCTTGTAATTCACCCAAGTCTTCAATTGGTTCGGTTTTAATTTTTTTCTCCTTCTTCTTTTTTTCCTTGCGAACTTCTATGAAAACAGACGAAAGAAAATCAGAAAAAAAATTAATTTATTTTTTTTTGTCATTTTCATTTGTTGGTTTTTAAGGTTAGGTTTCTAGAGGAATTTGTAAAAAATGCAAAAATTTCATGAAAATTCACAATTTTTTGGGCATTTCACCGGAAACTGCATGGAAATTTAAGTGAATTTTGTAATTTTTCTGTTAAAAATGGCAAAATTTGTGAAAATAACGCAGATTTAAGTGATGAAGTTGTGTTCACTGAACACATGTACAGCTCATTCATGTATTGAACCATGAGGTCGACCATTCAATTACACTAAATACACCAATTTTTCACACATTTTCATCATTTTTAAACATTTTTTTTTGAAAATTTCACAAATTTTCGCCAATTTTTCAATTAATTCGCAAAAATCCACATCAAAATCCATCAAATTTTACCTGTATCACTCATTTTGCGGTGTTTTTTTTGTGGTTTCACGTGTGCGACCGAACTACCGTATGTATCCGCGTTATCTATACTCTCTTAAATCATGCACGTGTTTACGGTGAATGTCTGTAGAGCTTTGATGCTGATGACAGTGACATGGCATTTACAAGTGGCGCCAAAGCCCAAAACAATTTGGGCTATCACATTCACAAATTCACCAACCAACCGATGGTGAAATTATCGAATCACTGTTGTCGATGATTAACACAATTTGACAGTTGAATGCCAAACGAAGTATAGATTTTCTTATTATCTTATTGTGTGTCTCATACAATGGAAATATTCAATTTATACTGCAATTGAGTTTCATCGAGAGGGACACAAAAAAAGTAATAATTTCAATTCATTGTTTGTTTGTTTATTCGTCGATTTCAAATGGCTATAAGTTTTTAAGTATATACTTCAATTTAATAGATAAAAAAAAACACCAAACAACACATCCAAAACGTGAAAATTGCTAATAAATTTAGTGTAAAAAAACGTACAAAAAAAAAAAAACGGGATCAATTTTAGTCGATAGATGAATTTGTTGTGTGTGCAAAAGACGGGAAAAAAAAGTTGACCAAAGAGGGTGAACAAATTTGGTGAATGTGTGTATTTCGTTTGAATATAAGACAAACAGAAGACTAGTGGAAGCCTTCAAAGAACCTCTATTGCAATATTGCGAATTTCAATTGTCTTTTCGCCGTTGTTGTTGTTTTTTTTTTTCAAAGTTATTTTAATCAGTAAAAATTGTTATCAAAACGGAATTGTTGTTTCGCGAACGAAATATCAAAATAAAAATTGGTGTAAATTGTGAAATTTTGTTTGTTTGTTTAACGAAAAGTGGAATTCAATTATTCAGTTTTTGTTGTTGTTGTTGTAAAAATCACAAGTGTTGAAGTGCGCATAATTGGTGTACGGAATTGGTGTTGAATGTTGAATTGTATATTTTTGTTTCGTCTCAATGAATACGGACGAATTGCTAGTGCAATTGGATTTCGACGAAACCAATGTGTATCATCATTTGTCACAACACCACCAACACCAACAACAACAGTCACATCCATTGCAACCCAATTCAATAGATAATTTATCAAGTAAACGGCAACTATTGCAACGACCTTCGTCACCAACGCTTAACACATCCGAGCCAATATTGTCAACGGGCGATTTTTTACAACCAAATCACAACAACGATCAAACAACGGATGTTGGTAATGCAACACATCATCGTCGTGCATTTAGTGATGATAATGCTCTTGCGACTGTGACCCAAACACAACAAACGCATTCACATCAATCACATTCCAAATTGAATACCAGCGAAAATCTAAGCTTAATCAATTTATCACGATCTCATTCGTCGAATGACGACGCCGACGACGACGCTGACGACGAAGACGACGTATTTACGGGCCATTTAGAACCAACCACCGAAATTCTATCGGGAATTTTACCAAACGGTGACGGTTCAAATCATATTCATCATACTGGTGACGATACGGTTGAAGTTAGCTTATTGGCTGATTTGAGCATGGATAGCCGAGAATCGCAACCATTGCTGGGCATCGGACGTGATACACATGATTTTGTCTATAATAATTTCCCAGGTAAAATCAGATTCCCCATTATTTTTTTTTTTG
This sequence comes from Aphidoletes aphidimyza, assembly GCA_030463065.1. Taxonomy (NCBI): domain Eukaryota; kingdom Metazoa; phylum Arthropoda; class Insecta; order Diptera; family Cecidomyiidae; genus Aphidoletes; species Aphidoletes aphidimyza. The sequence continues at coordinate 41,351,371 of CM059999.1, forward strand.
TTCTCGTAAAGTAAAAGTCAAATCAAATGACGGAACATTGTTTGAACGCTCAAAATCACGGCCAATTGACGTGATCGCTAGCCAGCGATGTCTAGCCAGACAATATTTAAATTATCAGCTATTTTCCAGTGCTTAGCACCAACTGTGATAATTGTCATGTTTGTCGTTGATGTTTCTTATCTTATCGATGACGACCGCGCTACTGCCTCAATGGAATCGCAGCCGTATCATTTGTAAACACAACAAACAAAAAAACACATTTTGGCTTTTTATGAGCGATAATTTTCGGTGCAGAGCATCCAAATTTAGATTTTCTTTTGTGATTTCATTACGTGAAATTCAATTTGAAATTTATTTAAAATTTCGAACCGTTTGATTAGTTCATTGAATCGCCCAACAGCGATCGGCCACATGAGTGACCGCTTATTTTAAGCCGTGTTAATTTCAATTGTGTTCACCTCAATGTCACATTTTAACGATTAATCGTTGAATGCTTTTGCATTTTTGTATTGATTTTTGTTGATTGCATTTTATTCGATTTTTTGTTTTCATTTGAAACGCATCATTCAACACAATGGTTTTTAATTTGGTGAATTATATAAAAAATCGTCAAATTAGTTCAACGTATCCAAGTATTGATGCTAAACCTGATTCAAAATCCAAAAAATTGTTGAAAAAATTCCATGAATCGATGCGACGCAAGTGCGTTTCCATGATGAATTCGTTGCCATTCATTCGTCCAAGACCATCAACCGAACTGTTCAATATTATTGAACTTCAGGGTAGGTCATTCAATCAAAATGATTTTATTTTATTCGATTTTATTGAAGGGTTTGAACACATACACACAACAAAGAAGTAAAAATGACAAAAAAGAAGTAAAAATGACAAAATCTTGAGAAAAGACGTGTTTGGTGTGGTAACGGGAAAATACATCTGGGTTGACTGCTTTCTGCATCTTCCGGATTGACATTTCAATTTAAAATCACTGTGTTATTGTCGTAGTTAGTCTCTATTGTCTTTGTGACAAAGACTTTGTCATTAGAACGCTATTGAGACTGATTGAAACATGTTGAAATGCTTCATTGCTCAATGAATCCAATTTGTTAAATGGAATTGACATATCGAAATATCGAGTGAAATAGTAAAGTACAAAATGACTATAGAACATAAAATATGATGCGTTGAAATTGTGACTCGGAACCAATTTTTCACTTCAAGAAACCAACAAAGTAAATTTTGATAAGCTCAACGTTGAAGTTGCAACTTTTCCATGAAATTTAAATCCATTTCTCTTGCTATCGCATACACCGAATTCAGAAAATCAATAAATTGTCACAGCACATAAGACTTCAGTATCAAAGCATCGTATCGAGTTTTTTTTATAGACATTTAAATTCTCACTGGCGACGCTATTAAATCCTACAGTAAAACCTCCGTATCGAAATGTGCCCAACAACAAGTGTGTGCTGTGCACAAAAACAGCAATAATTAATTAGAATAAAAGGTTCTATTTATAGAATTTATACAGATAATTGTTCTCATTTTAAGAACCGGAATATGCGAACTAAGTGTTTCAGTTTAAATCGACTGAATTTAGTGAAAGTTCAGAGTTTTTTTTTTCATCTGCATCGTCAATATTGAATTTATTCAATGGATTTGCATATTTTTTGTTGAACCGCACCATCTTCACTCATCATCATCTCATGCTACAGTAGCACTGCTACATTGTATGTATGTGTTTTATATGCTGTATTGCTATAGAAGAGACCATAAATCAAGAAGTCAAGAATAGAATCATGTATAAAACGATGCTTGCGCACATCTGAAAACATTGTGAATGCTTAGATCATCCGTGTTGTTCTCATGTGGCCATAGCAGTCAATTTCTTTTTCAACAACATGTCGCGTCATTGTTCCGATAGTCACTTTATCTGGTAATCACCACTTCAAAGCGACTTTTGATTAGGTTTTAGGCTAAATAACAAACAGTTATTTTTATTTTCTTTTGAAAAAAAAAATTCATTTCAATAAATATTGACTTGTTTACAAACGTCAGCGATAGCATACATATTATGATCGAAATTGTTATTATTTTTTTAAAATGAAATGTATACATAGCTAAAAACAATTGTCATTTAACTGTTCAACATTTATTTGATGTATTCATCATTCATTAGTGACCATGGTCTGCAGTTGACCAGTGACCTATAGAGAACACAACTGTATCGTTGCCATAACTTTTCGCTATGATCAAATTGTATCAAAAATTCCATTGGCCACAGAACACATTTTGCTCTCTTAGAAATTGTGCGTTAGTTGATATCAGCCCTTGTGAAAATAAATCGGTTGAATTGACAGTTGTTTGGTAAACGATTGCCAAACGGATAAATTGGGACAAAAAACGTCTAAAAGTCGGCCAGAAAACAACAATCGATTCGCAATCGGCTGAAACCGTCTAAAATACATGAAAATCGTTTTCCGACGTCTATTGTGCCAAATCAAACGACTCAAGTCGTCCAAAAGTCGGCTGGCTGGCAGTCATTTTTTTACCACACGGGAATGTTCACAAACACGGTCTGTTTCGGGTGTCTCTCGAACTTCCTCAGAATGCCATGAAATTTTGATTTTAGGTTTTTTAGATCAAAACTAATCAGCGTTTTATTTTGAGTCAGAAGGTTCGAGTAGTTTCGTTCCCTGGAAATCTTTTTCCTTTTGCCCAGAAGCATCTAGAACCAAAACTTCAAAGTATTCAAGGGAGTCTGTGAAACATCTGAACAAATCCGATTTCAAACACTAATTGATTGAAATCATTTAAAACTTTTGTACCAGTCTGAGTTGAAAGCGTTAACTTTGAATTCTTAAGTCTTTTTAAAGTTAACTTTGAATTTAAAACACAATAGTGGAAACACAAACTATTGTGGAGAAAAAAAAAACGATAGAATTCAAGTTTCGAAAGTTTTATTGAACTTTTTGATAAGTTCTTCATTTAAAATAGCTGATTACAATTGATGTGAAAATTCAAGTGGTTTTTATTTCAAGTATTAATTGTGTTTGCATGTAGTGTTCCACACCTTTGATATACTCTTGTCCACCAAAACTGGTCATGATACATGAAACAAATCAAATGCTTAACCAAATGACAAGTCATTCATTTTGGTCGATTCACATCCAATCGATACTCATAATTATTAATTACTCTGTCAAAACTCACACACTGATACAGAGAATGACGTTTCTATGCGCTGCGAACCACCGTTCTAAGCGCTAGAACCTCAGCGCTAATATTTTCAAAATTAAATGACGTCATTGAATTTTGAAAATATTTGAATTCAAAATATTGTATCTTAATACAAGAACCATGGGACTTTTTGGCGCTCATAGAAACGTCATTCTATTTGTCAGTGTGAATATTTTGACAGAGTACAATGAATAATTAATAGAAATTTACGTCAATTTTATGTTAATATGGTTTTTAAAATCGAATTTTCTAGAAAACTCACTGTGGAAGCCACAAATTAGCATACACATATAGTTTTAGATTCATATTCACATTGTGAATTAAATGCATTCAATTTTCGGTCAGTTTGAATATGTTCAATTAAAAATCAATATGAATCAACTATTTGTATGACTCATGAATTATGCAATCGGAATTGATGTTTTGAAATAGATTCATATGCGATACGTGTGTCCCTCTTTGACCGGAAGCTCTGAAGCCAACGTAAAATAAATTGAATTACATTCGTAATCCTGACTTTTCCGCATTGATATGAAATTTTATTTTTCTCTTGTTCAATTAAAATCATCGAATATTCAGAGCAAAAGTATTGGTTTTGTCACGAAAACGGGGAAAATGTTCTTGTTTCATACAATGAACTGTATTTGGGCAATGTATGTGACATGGTTCATGTCGGCCGGAGATGGCTTCTGCAATATTGCTAATGTTCAACACAAAACATCGTGTGACAAAATAAATTTTGCGATTTGAGACTCCTTTCTTGAGATATATTCATATCAAACTTCGATTTTCTAAGAATTTCGTACATTTTCACAACTATTCATATATCATGAATTTTTAACATGAAGTCATATTTTGAGCATTGTTCGGATATGTAGAATGAATCAAGAGGACTTCAATATTTTTCAAACGACGCAAACTGCATGAATTTTCATTGAAAAATGCGGCCAGGAGAGTCAAAAATGCGAAAATCAGATTTTGTGTAAAAATGTACTGAAAACTCGACTCACGTGCACTTGAATGCACATATCTCTTGAACGGCTATACCAATATGGCTCAAATTAAATAGGAAACCTCCGGTGACAATACTGTGCAATTTAAGAATCCATTTGTGAGTCATTTTCATTTTTTACAATTCAATTTTCTGAGAATTTTCTAAAAATTTCGTACATTTTCACACGTGTTCACATTTTATGATTTTTCAGCATGAAGAAACATTTTATGCACTTTTTCAATACGTAAAACGTCAAGCGCGCTTGAATACCATTCAAATGACGCTAGCAGCATGAATTTTCGTTGAAAAATACGGTCAGGAGAGTCAAAAATGCGAAAATCAGATTTTGTGTAAAAATGTACTGAAAACCCGACTCACGTGCACTTGAATGTACATATCTCTGGAACGGCTAGACCAATATGGCTCAAATTCAATAGGAAACATCCGGTAATAATTCTGAACAAATTTGCTTTTGACACTTTGGGATTTGAGACTCCGTTCGAGAGTTATCTTGCTAACGTACAGACTACGACGACGACGACGACGACGACGCCATTTTGCACCGGAGCTACCAGAACCGAGTATCCAAATAAAAAAAGTGAAAATCAAGTTTTGTTCCCATGGTGAACTGAGACTCTGGTCAAAATTTGAGCCCGATCGGAGTTCATTTACTCAAGTAATGTGGAGTTGAATTTTTGAGGCAAAACCAATACTTTTCCTAAGCACATTTCATGTGCGGAAAAGTAAAATCCTGAAAATATGTTATGATTCAAATTCATGTTGTTGTTTGGCATCATCAAACCAAGTATGAGAAGTTAAGAAGTGTGATAGCCCTAACTGATAACGTACTAAAGTGCTCTCAAGAAAAAAACAAAAGTTAACTTGAGGAAAACAAAAAAACAACAACAATATCTACCAAAACTTGTCTCGCTTGTCTCTATCTGCTTATTTAAAGCACCGAAAGAAGCTGCGACGCTATCAACTCAAGTAATATTTTTCTTTGATAGAAAAAGTTTGTTTTTTTTTCTTGTTATTATCATTGGCCTTTTATTCCATTATGGATTCGTTGCTGGTTGTCGGGTAAAAAAAAAAACTGAATTTTGTTGGAATTTTCAACGATTCGAGAGAAGAACCAAAATGAAACACACGTCTCACCACGTACCTATCATCACATAAATGATGATGAAATGAGCTAAAATTTGCGCATATTTTGCAAGTAATAGCTTTATGGAGTCAAAGTCAATTGTTTGCTTCGACAAATCGCTTCTCATCTTTTAAACACAATAAAACTGAATGAGTTTACATTTTTTTTTTTCATGGTTGTTAAATTTGTGGAAAATGTGCAAATGGAAAAAGCACATTCAGTAAATGTGAGGTGTGCCATTTTAAATGCAGCATCGCTTTAAGCAACTGGCTCTAATGAGATGGTTCATTTAAATCAGGTTCACAGCCTCTAGCACAGTCTAATGACAGCCACCATAGGTGCTCAAAATATGGAGCTGGATTCATAGTTATAAATCCGGATCATCGAACCAAAATCGAAATCATCCGGACTCTGGGTTTTAAATCCATTGTTACGGTCTTCCGGATTAATTTTCTTGTTTCAAGTACTAACACTGGGCGTGCGAGCTACTGAGACAACGGAATAAAACAATGAATTGCTCTTAATGAGTCATTTGCCGTTGTCGCCGTGGCTTAAGTTGCCACTACCCATTGGAAAATCGATAGAACCATAACCCATGCTGTAACAGTGAACGCGTGTACTCAAGAAGTCATTTACAGAATGTATTTGAATTGTTCAAAGTTCGCACCGAGCGCTTTGAACTTTGCATGAATTCAGTTTCGGAGGCCCGAAACCATACGAAGCGGCACAAAGTGTGAAAATTTGCATTACACAAAAGAAGCTCATTGACGGCATAGCTCAATTGCACGACCGGGTATTCTGATGCATAACAATGGAGCTGTGTAGTTCATGTGTCAAAAGCGGCTCTCCATATCTTCAAGAAGTGAACACTCTACATCTCTCCCTTCATGTTTTTTTTTTTTAATTAACGGCGGTCGATGTCGAAACCACTTGAGCAACAAAACCAAAAACATATGTTATTTTTTTGTGTGTGTGTGACGCCTTTCATATAGTATACGCACATTCACAAGTACTCCAATGTCATTTGTCGCTATAATTTCAAGTCGGTTTTTCCACACAAAGCAAACGCCACAACGAATGAAGACGTTCATTGCAAACATTGTAGCCGTCAGTCGCAGAACAGATGACTTTATTATAATTTGCTGATTTTGTTTCGTGGAACGTTCGCTGAAATGTATTCTTCGATAAAATTTAATTCACTTGTATTATCGATTGAGAGGTTCTCTGCACTGAACAAGTAGCTTTCGGTATATTGTGTGATAATTTTGTGTTGTCATTTCCACATTTAACGCTCATGCCGACAGCAGTTGTCTTCTATTCTCACAATCATCAATATTTCATTCATATCAAGCAAATTGCTTTAGAAACAACAACAACACACAAAAAATGTACTGAACAAACACAGACACATCACCAGGGCGAATCGAAATAAAAGCCGTGGCATAGACTACGTGTACAATCCTTCAAAATGTTCAATAGCACAAACAAACCACACACCAAACAAAAAAAAACACCAAAATAGAAACAAAAACTAAAGAACTTTAAAGTCATTCGGTGTGTTTGCTTCGATGTGTTCACATTGAACATTGATTTTGTCTCTTTATTACAAAATTAAACAGCAAAAAAAGAACCCTATTCAAACGAATCACAAGTAATATTGAATTGAAATAATCGTGAAAATCATTCAATTTTGTCGTGAAATGTGAAGAATAAAAAGAAGTTTCGTAGAACAGAACAGAGATTTGTTGATAGTTATGCTGACTCATTCACCTTTAAGTACCCGTTGAAAATGTGTTGGCAATGACGTTAATTGCTTTAAACGCCCGTTAAATTTTTTTTTTTGCTTAAAAATTCAATCAACACATTAACAAATTGTGTGTGTGTGTGTGTGTGTCAATGAAATCTGCAAATGATTTGGCTTAATTGAAATGTAGCTGTTTCAATTGTGTGTGTGTGTCGGTTTGTGTGCGTTTGCATGTCACACAATCAAATTGATTTGTTATATATTCACAGATAACGGACACAAACGATGAACAAGGTCATTGCCAAATGTGAACGGATTTTAAGTGTTTATACAATGCACGCGATTCACTTTTGTAAATTGTTTGTGATTTCACTCGAAATAAAAGACATTTTGGTATCACTTGGTGATTCACCAAATGGTGAACTTGGTTGACAATCCATTGGATTTATGCATTGGATTCAGGCTGAATCATTCAGCCGATCGAAATTCTAGTTTCAACCGTTTTTTTTTTTCTCATGTGGAAATCATTTTTAATTTATACTTAAGTTGATTCATTACTTGATTTAATGCTTGTTGAGACATTCCTAGTTAAGGAGTACTTTCAACTAATCATAATCATTTGTTTAGTGTGGCATTGTAATCAATTTTTAAACCAGCAAGTCACAATCAAGCTCCAGACCTCAAACTCTAAATTCGAAGTGAAACGATTTGTTTGGTGTTCGTTATTAAGAGTGCATGACGGCCAACGTAAGTGCTCAAATTAAAAGTGCCACCATAAGTGCTTTGATGAACCGAAATTAAACAAAATGAAGGCGTTCGATGCATTTATCGTACGATTAATCGATTCAATTGAAGACAGTGTTGTGCCACATTCTGCTTACACAACTCGCATCGGATTTAAGACTTAAATCTAAGTCTTGGGTTTATTCAAGTTGTCAACTTAGTTGACCTGCTGGATTGGATGAAAATAACCGTAAAACCGGATCCATTACAGTTAAAAAAAACTGAGTCATTCAATAGTTTTTCAATAGCTATTCTTAATTGAAGATGAATGTTAAGATTCCTCTGGCCATTTTCAAAAATTCCTCCTGGGATTTTCGACTTCGCCCATGTATGCTTCCACCCCATACATGTACAAGGGGGTATTTAGATTTTTCCCTCCTGGCACCTCAGGATAGGCTCCCCTCGGCGTCAAAAGACGAGCCTCATACAGCTACAGTCGATACATTTTACTCCCCCTAAATGTCTTCACCTCCCATATGCACACTTACGCTCGCCTTAGATGAATCCGGACTTTGGGTGTAAGCACTTGCGATGGCTGTGTGTAAACTTTTACTTCGTTTACAAAATTCGTATAAAATCAACGAAATTCTGTGAATTTTGTGAATTCATCGGAAAAATATCAAAATGACACACATTTGTTGTTGATATAATCAATTTGTGGCGCAATTGTTATGCTAGTTCCATTTCGAATCGGAGGCATTTGAAATTCGAATTAATTAAGCTTGATTCGGTGGTGTTTGGCATATCAAATAAAAAATAAAATAAAATGTATGCTTCGTAAATTGAATTTGCATAGTAAAACGAGTAACATTCGCCTACTTAGATTAAACATTTCCGTTGATTTGATCGTGCCTTTAAATTATTACCCCATACATAAATCGCTGCAGAGCCACCGTTTTTCTTTAAACCGTCTGATAAACAAACTCAATGAAATTTTATGCGATTGTTAAACTAGTTCTGCAAAACAAATTACAATTGCAATGCATTTTCAGTTTTATTAAAATAGTTAAAGCGATTTGTTGCCACTACGATCCACATACACACACACACTCACACCCTTTTTCAGTGATTTATATACTGTTTCAAACATAAATTACGCTTAATATAGTGAAGCTTGAATTTATGTGAATATTTCCGTTTTTATTCATATATATTTAGCAGATGTAAGCATTTTACTGCCAAAATTGAGCTCTGATGTAGCTGAAAAAGGGAAATTTTTGAGAAATGAATTTAATTTAAAGAAAAAAAAAAGTTTAAAATTGAAATTGAGACGAAGATAAAGTGAAATTAGATGGGAATGAAGAGAACGAAGACAGAAAATTTAGAGAAAAAAATAACGAAGCAAAACGAAGAAAATGATGAAGCAAAACGAAGCACAATTCCCACCACAATGGGATTTTGAAATTCAAAGTTTTAATAGAAACTCGATGAATAGATTTTGAAAACACCCTTAAATTGCCCAAATCCCAATTTCACAATCCAAATATCCAAGAATAGGTTCTCTCATCGAATCTCTAGTCCATGAATGGGATTTTTTGTTGCTTACAGACGCGAATACTGTCTTCGAAGTGATGCCATAGACGCAATTTCACATTTTTCCACATCATTTCACCATAATTTGTGTGTTGCTACGCTTATGTTGATGTATGAATCATTGAAACCGTGAATAAGAACAGTACAAAAATAAAATCAATAAATCTGTAGGCTTGACTATTCAAGAGTTGTTAGTCAAGAAATTTATTGATTTATTTATGGATTCGTTGTCAGTTATTCACAGATCTTCTACCCTCCCGAAATGAACTGACTTAACAAAATTGTGTACAGTTCAAAAATTCTGTTTGTATTGAAAAAGCAATTTTTGTTTTAATAAAACAAAGTAAAAGAGATGTGTAAATTGTGTGAATAATGAAAAAAACAGCAATAAAATCGAAATGAATAAATGAGAAAAAACAAAACCAAAACACAAACGAAAAAAAAAAATGTTTCAATACGAATATAAACAAATGGCAATGCCTTCTGGTGAAGTCATTGAAGTGCGTGAATGAGCTATTGATAGCGAGTCACACGACGATTATTTTTTTTTGCAATGTGAAACAGTAAGAAGGTTGACGGCGTAGTGAAAATTAGCGAAACCAACCGAACGACAAAACCACACAACGGCAAACCAAAAAAAAATTACAATTGACAAACGCTATTCAATACCGATTTGCTTGACTTAGATTTAAAACGCTAAAAATAACCGTTTGTGTTTTGTGAAATTGTCTTCGTAGTCAACTATACTTTGGCTCTCACTTTTTACAGCTTTTCAATTACAGTGTTTTTTGTGTGTTGTTGTTGTTTGTTTAATTTTAAATTGAAAATACATAAACGAAAAATTCAACATCAGTTCGACTGAACTACAATGACCGAAATTTTTACGATATTTAACCACGACTATGACTATGGTAATTTCGATTTTGGCGATTTTGACTTTGGCGAGCTGTTCAAACCATTCTGTTTTAAATGTGAATGCAGATTTTTTTTTGGAAAATGATTTTTTTTTATTTTATTTTATTTTTTTTTGAAATATTTGATGATATTTATACATTCGCTATTTGTGGCTTTTTTCAGATGATCCGCAATTCAATGAGCTGGTTTCACAGGCCGAAATGGCCATCGAGCATGGCATTTATCCGGAACGAATTTATCAAGGTAGCAGCGGATCGTATTTTGTGAAAAATACAGCGGGGGTAAGTGGACGGCTAGGTCTTTAAGACAGATCTTTAAGACATTAAGTGAGGAATGTGTGACGTTGTTAGAGACAGAAGATGAATTTGATATTATCCAACCCGGAATTTTGATCAATTTCGATAGTCTTTCAATTGTAGTATGAACGATAGAGATGTACTCATACGCAAGCTTCATCTCAAATTGTTAATCCGATATTACAGTTGATCACTGGACACGGATAGTGTTTCCCGTGTTTAGAACCAGTGTTGGCAATCGGAGTTTTTCGGTTGTTTTTTGTTTGAACTCTATTAGAACTACCCGAACTTTCCAACCCAGGCGAGAATTTTGCAGTAGTTTCCGACCGAAAGCGCAGCGAAACCAAAATTGCACGGCATTCTGAGGGAGTTTAAAAACTGTCCGAAAAAGACCCAATTGCCAAACACTCTTTCGAACAACATAATCTTTTGCTCAAAATTGAAAAATTCGAAATATTCCGGCTCTACGCATTTCAGAGTCTGAATATTTAGATTGATAGAAAATTACGAACTAAGAAATCCAGCAGGTGAATGTGCCATCGTTCGACAAAAATAATACCATTTAACTGTTTTTCTTTGTCGAAATTAATAGATTTGGAATATTTTGAATTTCACAATTTTGAGAAAAATATTTGTTTGTCGATAAATCGTTTTTGATTAGAACCATTGGAAGATGTGACTTGTTGGGAAGCTTGGGCAGAAAACTTAGTTGGCATTTTGTTGTTGTCTGGCATAGAAAACAACCCGAAGGGCTTGTGACGCATTTAATTTAGATGGAAATGGGCCAGATACATCAAATACGTAATAAATTTAAAAAATAAATTGAAATTCATAAATATCAAGAATGTCTGATAAATGTTCAAAATATGCGGAATATTTGAAATAAAATTGGTTTTAATGAAATAAATGGATTATATGGCACCTTTCATACGTCACAAGCCCTTCGAACAGACTTTAGAGATGGTTCAAATGTTTCGGTGTATTGAAATTCGTCACAAAACTTCTGTTGCTTTCAAATTAACTACTAGCGTAGAAATCATTGGTATTTTAACATTCATTGCACAATGAAGCTCATTCAGCGCATTGGCATCGGCGAAAGGGATTAAAGCCACTTTTTCGACGAATGCCCACAATTTCAATCCACAAAATGAGCGAGAGTAACAATTGGATTTTTTTATGGAAGTGCATTGATTGTCAAGTTGTGTCCGATGCATTTTGGTTGAAATCGAACAAATCACATGTTATTTCGATGAATTATTTTCAAATATTTTGTTGAAAAACTATAAAAAAAAATGTGTAGGAAATTAGTTTTTCGACTCCAATTCAATTTGGAAAGAATTTCAGTTGATTTACGATTTTGTTTTTTTCTTCATTTTTTTTTTTTAACAGAAAGTCATTGCTGTATTCAAGCCCAAAGATGAAGAGCCATATGGTCGATTGAATCCAAAGTGGATGAAATGGATGCACAAACTGTGCTGTCCGTGTTGTTTTGGTCGTTCGTGTTTGATGCCGAATCAGGGGTAAGAGACACATAACCACTTGAGACACTTAAATTTGTATAGTTTTTGCACTTTTGCAAACTCGTGACCACAATGTGATTTAATGTTAAGCGGTAAGAAGTGACACGTGCACCAAACTACGCTGCTCACATAGAGTTTAACAGCTATTTCAAGCTACATTGTTCCTTTGCATTGTTTCAAATATAAACACATCGGATTCAAGTTGACTAATGAACCATTTGCCATCGAAACCATTTGGCAGCGACACCATTTGCCTTCGAAAGCTAATAAAATTTGAATAATTATTTTTGTTGTAGATATTTGTCGGAAGCTGGTGCCAGTTTAGTGGATCAAAAGTTAAAATTAAACATCGTGCCGAAGACGCGAGTAGTGCGCTTAGTATCGGAAACATTTAACTATCCACGAATCGATCGTCAGAAGGCCAAATTGAAAAAGACGATCAAAGAACACTACCCATCAGCTCGGTTTAATCGAATGAGCTTACCACCAAAGGTAATTTTGTTGTTGTTGTTTCTTTTCTTCTTGTTATCATTAGAAAAAAAAAGTCACCTGAAAAATGTGTTTTTTTTTTTCGATTTTAATCCTTAGACTGGATCATTTCAACTGTTTGTCAACGGCTACAAAGATGCCGATTATTGGTTGCGTCGTTTCGAACAAGAGCCGCTACCGCAAAAAGTGCTCGACAATTTTCAATTGGAATTTGAAAAATTAGTCGTTTTAGACTATATCATTCGGAATACGGACCGTGGCAATGATAATTGGTTAATACGTTATGAACAACCAAAAGTAACAAATGTTGGGCGTCATCATTCGCAACCCGCGTCAATGTCATCATCACAATCATCAGCGTCAAAATTACCATTTCGTAGTCAATACATTCATCCGGTGACCATTGAAAATGATTTACCATTGGATGATGATTTTAATGGTGGCATGTCATCGGGCAGTAATAAATCATCGGACAGTGCAATCAGTGTACATTCAAATCATGAAATCAATGGTGCCACATCGAGTGGTAATGGCGTGCCGGCCGATCAACGTCAATTAAATCAATTCATTGAAGATGATTGGCACATGATACAAATGCCAAAAATTGAAATTGCTGCCATTGATAATGGTTTAGCATTTCCATTTAAACATCCAGATTCATGGCGTGCATATCCGTATCACTGGGCATGGTTATCGCAAGCGAAAATCCCATTTTCAAATGAAATTAAAAATCACGTGCTCCCATTGCTGTCCGATATGAATTTTGTCGAAGAATTGTGCAGCGATTTATATGAATTGTTTAAACAGGATAAAGGCTTTGATAAACGTCTATTTGAACGTCAAATGGCTGTGATGCGTGGACAAATTCTCAATTTAACACAGGCGCTTAAGGATAACAAGAGTCCCGTACAATTGGTTCAAATGCCAGCTGTTATTGTTGAACGGTGAGTGTGGATTAACAGAGGATTTATTACTCAACCGTTTTGAACACAAAGTGTATCAAACTGTTACTGGGTCAATCCGATTGACTCAATCGTTCATTTGGCCAAATTTTTGCAAGAAATTTCATTAAAAATTCATTTCAAAATATTTTTCGCCAAAAATTTCACATAAATTTGGATTCGACCAAATATCGACTCGATGAAGTCCTGATAAGGTCCTGATAGCTATCATAGGACTCCTCTGGTCTTTGATTGAATCAAATTAAATTAAATTCAAAGAATTTGAACGATTCATCGAATGAAGACTTGATTAGAATCGTCTTACAGCACGAAACTCAGCTCGTCTTTTCAATCAACAATTTTGATCAATAAATCAATGTTTTTTTTTTTCATTTCAAAATTTCAGATCGCGAACATCTTCCAGTCGATTTTCCTCGTTCACGCAACGTTTCCAAAGTAAAAGCCCATTTTTCTCATGGTGTTGACAAAACCAGGCATCAACTCAAATGGCCATCACCATAATCATCATTCGTGCATCTTTTTTACCAAAACCAGTGCTATCCAGTCGCTTGTTTGCATCCAAAATTCACATTTTTTGCATCACAATAACAAAACAAACACAATGGATATCATAACAACAAACAATAATGAGTTGTTGTGTGTTTTGTTTTTTATTAATTTTTTTTTTTTTTTTTTTTTTTTTTTAAACCAGCAACAACAAATGTCTATTTTGTATTGAAAAGCATTACCAATTTTATTTGTGTGGAAAACAATTAAACAAACGAAGACATTCTTATTCATTTCAAAAGCCTTTCCAAAGAGAAACACTTGAGTTTGAATTTCTTTTGTTTTTTGTTTTTGTTTGGCTTTTTCAATTCAACTTTAATTTTGCTCAATAAAAACAAATTAACTTTGCGCTTCAAATTGGGGATTCAAAAGTAAAAATATTATATAATTAAAATTAATTTAAATGTAAATATTCGTATTAAATGTCAATTTGTGTTGACCAAATGAAGCAGTCTTTAGGTTTGGAGCTTTAAAAATTGAAAAATAAAATTCAAGCAAATTGATCGTTTTCTTTTCTCAAGCTGTTGAATGACTTTCAGTTGAAAGATGCTTAAAATGCTTAAAATGCCATCGAAGAAGAAGTTCCAAATGAGATCCTGGGTAAACAAGTCCTTGTCTCTTGACAAATCTTCAAAATGGACAATGATCCTTGAGACGACCATTTTCAAATTCCAATTCATCCACAGATGTGGTTTTTACTTTAAAATTCAACCAAATTGTCAAAATGCTTAACCCAAAATCCATTGGCAGTGAAATTATAATTGAGATGAGACATTTTACTTTTACTTTGATTTTGTTTAGCTTTATATTAATTAATGTTGTGTATTATAAAAAAAAAACAAGAAAATTTAAATTTAAAGCTTAAATTATAAACCAAAACTGAAATTGATCGAGCGAACGATTGAATGAACCGATTCTTGTATCATGTCCAAAGAGTAACATGTAAAGCCTCAATGAATATGGAAATGACATTCGAGATCGGAATGGGCCGATTTTATTTTAATGAACACGATGTTTCAAGTGACTTGATAGATATTTATATAAAATTGTAGGATTTAAACCAAAAATAAATTGGATAGATCCACATTTGAATTCATTTTGGGCAGAGCGTTGAAATTCACAGAAAAAAAAACACACCTCTTTTACTCTCAACCAAAACAATGACCAACCGTAGAACAGCCGTAGAATAGCGTGTCCAGTGATTTAATATCAATAACCAACAAATAACATCCATACAAAATGAACACCTTAATTTATAAGAAAACTCCCACTGGAACACACACACACACATTTCAAAACCAACACTCTACAAACCATTTAAAACCGGTACAATTTAAACTCTAGGTCGATTTATGTAAAAATTAATATCATTTATTCCAAAATAAAAATAAAAATGAATACAAATACATTAAAGTGAGCGTGTTTTGGTTTAATTTTTGCAGTTATTTTTGATGAACATTTAAAAAAGCAGATTCATTTAGCACCAAGGTAGGGTGCAGGATAGATGTCAGGTGGTTCGAGCAAAGTGTGGCCAACTTCCATGGAAACCGGCAACTTACCCGCACCAAAAGGGCTTGTACTCGGCATTTTATTGCTCAGCATCGGTGCAACGAAGGGTGTGACATTTGGAAGTGCCGGCTCTGCCGAATCATCACTTTGATCAATGGCCAATTTTATATCATCAGGTGAAACCATTTTCGTTTAACTTCACTGAGATAATCTCAGGGTTTTTACAGTTTTACCTAGAGTTTTACACCTTTCTTCTTTCAATTTCTTTCGAACAATGACCAATAATTTCGTATATCACAATCGGATTGAATTTAATTTCCACTTGGATATGTCAAAATGAAATGTTAAACTGAACAACATTTGACAGTTCCAATTTGTTGAATTTCGTTCAGTTCATTTCATTTGGGTTTTGTTCAACCAAGAGACTTTTGTTATGTTTGCTTGGACATTTTGGAACCAACTGACCAATTGATTCTCGTTTATTTGAACATTGAAAACGAAAACACAGTTGAACTTATGATTTCATCCGAACATTCTGTTAAACCATCGATAATGGATTCATTTGAAATCAACAGGTGACACTATTTTGATTCGAATTCACGGAAATTGAACGACAATTTTTGAACATAATGTCAAAATATTGACTATTATCAGCAATAATTTATCTTCAATTTGAAATCCAAAAAAAAACTCACAATATCGTTACAATAGAATTCAATTTTTCAATTAACTTTTCAATTTTCAAACTCAATACTCAGAACATCTCAAAACACGGTCAAGTACTTTGAGTATGTACTTTGTAATTAACGAAACCTCCATCGAACAGTTTCGAAATTCAGCTCCATTTTGACATTTCATTTTATTTGACAGCGAACAGCCGACTTCGCTAGACGCTTTGTTACTTCTGAATCTCTTTTTGTTTTTTCAACTCCATTCGAAAGACATTTCTATTGAAGATTTATTTTATCAAATAATTGGAGATAACAAAAGAAAACTCAGCACGATGGACAACAATTGGCTTGAAGTACTCGAAACCTTTTGGCTGCGGATCACAAACGATACTAGAGTGTCGCTGAAACTGGTGCAGAGAGACTTTCAAAGCAAACATTTCTCATTCGACGACAAATTCAAGGAATATTTCCTTCAGACAACCAACTCACGGTACGAAATTCAAATCAATATCATGTTTGACAAATTCACAATTATCGTTTTTTCGTTTTTATTTCCGATTTGTTCGTAGAATTGCTTTAATATTTGAAGAGTTTGTCAATAATTCATTGGTCGGAGAACAGTTTTCACTCGGTTCTCATTCTACCAACAACGACATAGACTTTCGATTG
The DNA here is from genome assembly GCA_030463065.1 of Aphidoletes aphidimyza. Classification (NCBI taxonomy): domain Eukaryota; kingdom Metazoa; phylum Arthropoda; class Insecta; order Diptera; family Cecidomyiidae; genus Aphidoletes; species Aphidoletes aphidimyza. The sequence continues at coordinate 41,368,386 of CM059999.1, forward strand.
CAAAATGATGGGGCGAAAGAGAGGACTACGACAAAGGAGTGGTTAAATCAATCACCTCATCAGCCAGATCAGAGCTCTGTTGCATTACAAACATCAATTGTGAATCAAATGAACCACACGGCGGTCGGATCAAATGACAGCATCTCTTTTTGTCAATGCGGCGCAAGAGACTGCCAGGAATCAACGAGCCTCTCTTTCACTGCCAATCAAAACACCAAACGATTTCGTGAACGATACGGAGAGCAGCTCGTAAGCGTAGACATTGTAACCAGTTTGAACCAGTTAAATCCACTGCCAGGTATTAAGATTAAATTGCCCGAAAATATTGAAAAGTGTGTTTCAACTGCTTTGATTTGTCTTCACTAAAAGGTGGACTTGATTACAACAACGAATCATTTCAATTTGTGGAGTCAAAATGCATCGATTCCAATGAAATTACGTCTTTAATTAGAGCAAAACTTGGTTATGGATCCTTGTTGGCGGCTCAGACCAACGATGATCACATCAAAAAAGAATGGGATTCAATTGAAGATAGTTCAAGTGTTGATGCTTCAGCAAATGGACCACAGACCAACAATCAAGAGGTGACGACGCATGATTATGAAGATCTGAGCTTAGCCGATCAAATGATATCGGTCAATGAGAATCGAAAACCAACTGAAGAGCGGAGGTGTTCAATTGAACGTGGGATTGAAATAGTCAGGCAGGTGACCGCAGATGGTGGACATTTCACTGAACAATGTTCCACAAATAAACGAAAACATGCTTATAACACCGATGGTTTGCCACAGAAAAAAAGTCGAGCACATAAACGGAAAAATCCCAATAAATCGCCTAGAGGAAACTTGAACAAAAAGCAAAAATTGGCAACCGATTCGAATGAACTCAAGAGTAAGCAATTCAAATGTGAAAACTGTGACTATGTTACTTCGCGTAAGGGAAATTTGAACCAACACATGCTAACACACTCCGATGAAAAGCCGTTCAAATGCGAAATGTGTGCAAAAGGATTCACTCGGAAGGAATATCTCAACCATCACATGAGAACCCACGCCAATCAATTTCCATTTCAATGTTTAATTTGTCGTCAAGGATTTTCACTTGAGCAGACGCTGAAAGTACATGAGAAAAACTGCAATCGAAAGTGTTATGAGTGCTATCTGTGTAAATATATGTTTTCCAAAAAAGAAGACTTAGTAAAGCACATGCGCATCCACAGCGGAGAAAAGCCGTTCAAGTGCATAGTTTGTGCAAGAGAATTCACTCGGAAGGATCATCTCAAAACACACATGAAAACCCATGCAAATCAGTTCCCTTTTCATTGTTCGATTTGTCATCAAGGATTTTTTCAGCAGCAAGAAAAGAAGTCACACGAAAAGATCTGCAATCAAAAACGATTCAAATGCTATTTGTGCAAATATGTTAGTCTAAAAAAGGATGATGTAGTAAAACATATGCGTAAACACACCGGAACAAAACCATTTCGCTGTTGCCAATGTCAAGGGCGATTTACTCAAAAATCGAGTCTTAACTGGCACATCAAACGATATCATTCCAAAAATAAATGATCTGGTTTTAATGTAACAATTCAAATGAATGTAAAATTTGTAGGCGCGGTGTTATTCAGCAATGTAACGTAACAATTGACAGAGCAAAACTTTCGTGTTGTGACCAAAACAGAACGTTTCGATACAATAAAATTGAGTATTTTAATTTGCATCAACAATTTTAATGAGTTTATTTTATTGTGTTCGATATTAATCGGGTCTTTACAATCCCAATCAGAACTTGAGTGTTAAGCAAAAGGCCATTCCGAAAGCAACAAGTGTTGTTAATAATTCCCACGAAAATGTGTCTTAAGAAACAAACATTTCATTAAGGATTCAAGTAATTTCTGGGAATAATCCTGCGATGATGACCTATTGATTTGGTACGGTTGCCACATTAAGCATTTTATCAGAATCAATTTCTGTCAGTGACTCAAGTATGAAACGGAATGCTACCGAATAATCGACATCAGGTTTTTCACAAATCTTGAATGAATAACGTCTACTAAAAGGCAAGAATAAACCATCGAAACAATTTTAACAATACTGATGTCGCTTCCAATCCGTAGGACTGGGGAAATTCGTTGGTCAAAAGGACAGTGTTAATAAGATCAAATATGAAGAGAAACTTAAAAATTATTTATGAATATTAACTCGGGGTAGATATGACACACGGGTTGAGCTCAATACGAATGTATTTGTCATTTGTGTCATTTTACCGAGGTGATATTTTTTTCATATGAAGGCAATAAATAATTGATTTTTGGATTTGTATTCGTTTGTCATTTAATTATCCTTCCGAGTTCACCTTTTATAATTAGAATGAGTTCAGCTCTTTAAAAATCATTCACACAAAATTTGAGTTTCCATTTTCGATGAAATATCTTTTTGATATTTCGAAACATCCATGTAATAATGATCATTTAAATGTCTCGAAATATAATTCAAATGTTAGCGCTTCGGTTGAATCAATCGGAAAATGGAGCAAAATGGCGAATCAAGACATGACATTACTCAGTCAGTTCGCCTCAACCATTCATTTGCACACACATATAAATTGGTTTCTCAACGAATGCTCACGCCACTTTTCGATTGACAGCGCGCCAAACAACACGTGTCTATCAAACTTAGAACAATTGCTCTTGCTGAAGTCCGCTTAAAGTTGTTGAGTGTTTCTCAATAAATTCTCAAACTAAAATTACAATTTCAAGAACAGAAACAGAAAATCCTTAGACAGAATTATCAAACTGTAAACTCTCTGCATAATGACAATGAATTCAAGTGGTTCACACGAGGTAAGGGACTCAAATTACGTTTGAAGGGGATTTTTATCCTTGAAAAATGAATCATTCGTTTGGCCAAAGAGGTTTTGACAAAATAAATAGATTTCGCATTTGAAATGTGGACTTTATTCTCGTCAAATCGCTACTGTAAAAAGCTTTCGCAGAAGTGTTACATTGTGATTGCTTCTAACCTCATTTTGACCAAACCAAATAACGTTCGATGTTTCTCATTATTTCTTCAACAGATTGAAATTCGCTTGCAAATTGAACGGGAAGTGGAGGAAATGGAAGCGGTCATTGAGCGTGGAGCAACATCGTCATTGAAGCGGATCAATCGATGCTTTGAATCGTCAGGCCAGTCACTTGACGAAGATTTCAGGCAATACATTCTACGAATCTCGAATGACAGGTAAAACAATCATCCACATTGACATTTGTTGTTTAGCCAAAATCGCATAATGAAGAATATTTGAGTGAGTAGTGATTAGAATAACATTTTCTTTTGAATTTAACTTGCATTGGTTTTGTTTTCTGTAGATTGTCAGCCACCTACACCAAGGTACAAATGGAAATTAAATGGGGCAAAAATCAACAGATCGATGACAGCAACGATCAGATGCTGGTTGGTGGCTTGACCGATGAACCGCTGGCTCAGCCTAGAAATAGTTTGGAAGGTGTCGATTTGTTGGAGAGTCACCGCGGTATGACATTTGACTTCGACATAAACAGACTCCAAAATGGCTCAGGCAATTCGACTTCAGGTAAAGTCTTAACAGTTTCACAGTACAATTGAGTCAATTTATCTTTGTATTTTTTGTAACATTTATTTGTAAATTTAGTGAAAAATGAAAGGACAAACTCAATCGATAACACAGTGAATGTGAAATCAGAAGTGGATGCAACTCAGTTCGATGCCGTGGTTGAAATATTCGATTCAAGTGACGAGGAAAACATCGATGAGGCGATTGGTACACACTCACGAGACATCAAATCCGAACGGGAAGAAGGTGCAAATGTGGTAAATGGTAAAACTGATGCCAATGAAAATCAATCGAATGCACCAATGAATCGTAACAACAACGAAGTCAGTGTCAAAGAAGAGCTCGATATTGAACCGAAACAAGAAGTTTTGGACGAAGCCATTCCAATAAGAATCTTTAACCCAAACAACGTCTCTTTGAATGGTGGATACAGTTCAAATAATGATGCCGCAGGTGGAAATGGTGCTGGATCATCTTTGCCACGTAAAAGGTGTGGCACAGAGACAGGAAGGGTAAGCGATGAAACACTTGCTCCGAAGCCATCCTGTTCAAAAGATGCAAAGCGATACAAATGTCAACATTGTGATTATGGAACTGATCACAAAGGACATCTCAATCGGCATTTGCGGACGCACACCAAAGAAAGACCTTATCGGTGCAGCCATTGTGCTAAATGCTTTGCAGATCCATCGACCCTCAACAGACACGAGAAGACGCATAAAGATGAATTTCCGTTCCATTGCTCGAATTGTTTCCGTGGATTCTTCCAAAACGATGAAAAAGAGGCTCATGAAATGATCTGCACATATCGCCGCTATGAATGCTTCATTTGTAAATATACCACCATCAATAAGACAAGTTTGGTCAGACACATGCGGACGCACAGTGGAAAGAAGCCATATCGATGCAGTCGTTGCTATAAAGGATTCACAACATTGTGGAATCTCAATCTACACATGACAACTCACAAAGACAGAAAGCTTCCATTCCATTGTAAAGGCTGTTTCCGTCAATTTCTACGGAAATGTGAAATGCAAGACCATGAAAGAAGATATCGAAATCGTCGCTATGAATGTCATCTCTGCAAGAAATTTATCACTGTTATGAAAACTAAGATGGAAATTCATATGCGCAGTCATTCGGGTGAAAAACCTTTCCGCTGCGAGATTTGCATGAAATGTTTCAATGAAAAAAACCACCTTAAGCGACACTTGAACACCGTTCACAGCAGACGCATCTAAATATTGGGAACGAGCACAAGCTTCTGTTGACAATCAAACATGAAAACAGAAATAAAATCGAAACCCCATTTAAATAATTGGTTTGACTGTTCATCATTTGTCACACAAAATTGTATCAAAGTAAATAAATTGATAAATCGAGAAAATTGTAACTGTTCGTATGAGTTTAATGAGCATCTTTTCCAAGAATCCCTTTGTCGTATCCCATTGATCTATTTTTGATCAAATCTGTTTGATTTGACGACCATCGACCAATAAAATTCGGACTTGTTGAGATGATTGACATAAGGTTCATTCGATTTCAACCGAAATTGTAAATGAACATTGATCAATACCCGAAAACAACACTTTGGACTCATGATTTTTGTATGGAAAATATCACAAGTGAATCCATTGATTTTGTTTCACCTAAACAATTTAATTTTGGATTCAATCAACTGATACTCGAAAACATCACTGCGATGAGGAATTCGGCTATGGACCATGGGGAAAAGTAAGTCTAATAATTTTCATAGAGAATTACGTGCAAATTTAATTATGATTTTATTTTATTTTTATTCACAAAGTTAGTCTTATACATAAAAGACCATTTGTCACTCAAATTCATATTCAAATTGATCAACTTTTATTAAATTCATTAAATTTCATATTTTTTCTGTTTTTGTACAATTTTATCAATTCCAAGCCTCTCATTCGAAAGAGACATTTGCAATCATATTTATTTCAATAATAATTTCACAAAATCGTTATAGTACAATGATTATGTATTCTGGCTATGTTTAAAATGACTTTCGATTTGAGGAATAAATGTCGCTTTAACTGTGGCATTTTATGGATTTTGCAATGGAGATATCAATGGATTGGTTTTAACTTCCATTAGATTCCTGTGATTGTAAATGGTCATAAATGTAAATTGTAGTCGTTGGATAGCTGATGAGTCATTGAGCTGGGAGCTCAAGGTTGAATGGCGTACAGCTCAAGTAGTCCCAAATCAAAATGGTGTCGTCATGTGAGCTGCTCACAATTTGAAATTCGTCAGACTGAACCTGGAAGAGCTTTCCATGGTGTCCCTGTTGAAGTGAGAAATAGAACTCGGATTTAAATAGAGGAAATAATATAAGAAACGAGGAAAAGTCTTCTTTACTAAAAAAAAAAGTCTTTTTTTCGTCACACCTGAATTTATGAAGGAAAATAGATCGTTAAATTACCTTCATAGTTCGAATGAGTACTGAATCGGACGGTGCACTTGAATCCAGGGCAGCGCCAAGATCCCAGATCATAATCTTGCGATTGTTCGTTCCACTAACGATACGCTTCGCATCAAAGTGAAGACAACGCACAAAATCGGCGTGAATTTTGAGTACATGCAAAGATTTACCCAGTTCCACATCCCAAATTCTGTAATAAAAATTGACATTGAAAATTGGTATGAAATCAAAAAAAACTTAAGCCATCCTCACCGAATGGTACTGTCCGAACTGGTGCTTACAATGAGACGGTCACGATACTGTAAACACAAGATGCCTTTCGCATGTCCATCGAGACTGCGAACGAATTCAAAGGTTTTTGTATCCCAAACCTTGATGCTGCGATCACCAGACGCACCACCAGACACAATGTATTCGTCATCAAAATCAACCACATTGACGGCGGCTTGATGACCAAACAGAACGTGTCGTAATGTGATTTCATTTCGTGAGGACATTTCCCAAACAGCAATCGAATGATCCTACACAAAAGCGAAAGATGTTATTCATTTTGCATTTTGGAGTTGTTTTTTTCAAACCATTTCCTACCTTTGAGCAGCTGACCATTATGTTATCTTTGAATCGTAGATGTTGAACAGCTTCCTTATGATGGATGAATGTATTCAGCATAGCACCCGCCTGAATGTCCCACACCCGGATAGTTGTGTCACTTGAGCCCGTGAAAATGGCAGTTTCATTGTACTGCAGACACTTCACCGTTCCAGTGTGTCCGGTCAGTACTTTGCTACACTTTAATGTGCTTCGATCCCAGATTTTAATGGTATTGTCACGCAAACCACACACAATTTTACTGTCATCGAATTGCAAACAGATGACACCGTTCACATTTATGGAATGGCAATTGATTCGCTTTAATTCATGATTTCCATTCTGCCAATTCTGTTCAAGGCTCTGAAGATCTTCAACAATCTTCGCGTAAAGTGATCGATAGAATGAACCTGGAAGAGTTGAATTCAAAGTGTTCGGCTGGGGTTTGAACAAATACCGAGCGAAATTGCGTCGCTCCGATAGTCGTTGCCACAGGTGATCCGTTCGAACTTTGCGCTCAATGAATCGTTTCCATAACATTTCAGTCGAAATCAAACGGAACCATTCCTTCGACACCAACTCAGCTGATTTCAGTGATTCAACATCCAAATACAACAATATCTTCTGTGCAACGTGATCCATTCCATTCTCTATGTGGGAACATTCAATGTCATATGTGAGAAATGATGTTTAATTGAACTGCTGCGGTGAGCAGCGATGTGATTAGGCAACACTTACTCGATAGCAATGAAATAAAATCTCTTTGTAGCATCCGTTTCAGATAAACATCTATCCGTTCGTATTGACGGTGCTTCATTCGCTCCAAAAGCTGCTCCACGAAGTCCAGTTGATCGAAATCATTCCATTGAATAAACTTTTCCAAACATAAATCTCGCTCTACAAGGAGAATTAAATTGAATGACAGACCTTAGCATACCACTCACTTGACATTTGAGCAAAGTTTAGACGAATTTCATGAAAACTGGCAACTTACCGGCAACAAATGGGTTTTTGTGCGGCATTTTCCGTGTAACGACCGGAGTGACTTTTGGAAGTGTCGACTCTACCGAATCATCACTTTGATCAATGGCCAATTTTATATCATCAGACGAAATCATTTTCATTTCACTTCACTGAGATAACCTCGAGGTTTAACAGTTTTACGCCTTTCTTCTTTCAATTTCTTTCGAACAATGTCCAGTAACTTCGTATATCACAATCGGATCGAATTAGATTTTCAGTTTTTCCAACTGAAATGACAAAATGCGATGATAAATCAATGCTTTGGTCTTTATTCTAAGAAAACTGCAAAATATCAAACGAACAATTGGATGAATCGACAACATCGAGTGACTCGATACACGATTAAACTAAACAATATTTGACAGTTCGAATTTGTTGAATTTCGTTTAGTTCATTTGAGTTGTGTTCAACCAAGAGCCTTTTGTTATGTTTGCTTGGACATTTTGGAGAAAACTGACCAATTGAATTTAATTTATTTGAACATTGAAATCGAAAACACAGTTGAATTTATGATGTTTATAAATGAGATTTAAAAGTCACTTCCGATAAACCATCGTTAATGGATTCATTTGAAATCAACAGGTGACGATATTTTGATTCGAATTCACGGAAATTGATCGACAATTTATGAACAATTTTGTCAAAATATTGATTATCATCAGCAATTTGTTCCACTTTTCAATGTTTTCTCATTTTAAATTCAATTTCAAACCAAACTCAATACTCGAAACATCCCATAACACAGTCAAGTACTTTGAGTATGTACTTTGTACTTAATGAAACCTCCATCGAACAGTTTCGAAATTCAACTCGATTTTGACATTTCATTTTGACATTTCATTTTATTTGACAGCGAACAGCAGACGCTTTGTTACTTCTGAATCTCTTTTTGTTTTTTCAAATCCATTCGAAAGACATTTCTATTGAAGATTTATTTTATCAAATAATTGAAGATAACAAAAGAAAACTCAGCACGATGGACAACAATTGGCTTGAAATACTCGAAACCTTTTGGCTGCGGATTACAAACGATACTAGAATGTCGCTGAAACTGGTGCAGAGGGACTTTCAAAGCAAACATTTCTCATTCGACGACAAATTCAAGGAATATTTCCTGCAGACAACCAACTCACGGTACGAAATTCAAATCAACATCATGTTTGACAAATTCGCAATTATCGTTTTTTCGTTTTTATTTTCGATTTTTTCGTAGAATTGCTTTCACCTTTGAAGAGTTCGTCAATAATTCATTGGTCGGAGAACAGTTTTCACTCGGCTCTCATTCTACCGACAACGCCATGGGCTTTCAAGCGCAGAATGATCGGTTGAAAGAGCGGGCTACGACAGAGGAGTGGTTAAATCAATCGACTCATCAACCAGATCAGAATTCTGTTGCATTTCAAACATCAATTGTGAATCAAATGAACCACACGATGGTCGGATCAAATGACAGCATCTCATTCTGTCAATGTGGCGCAAGAGACTGCCAGGAATCAGTGAGCCTCTCTTTCGTTGCCAATCAAAACACCGAACGATTTCGTGAAGGATACGAAGAGCAGCTCGTAAGCGTTGACATTGTAACCAGTTTGAATCAGTTAAATCAACTGCCAGGTACTAAAATTAAATTGCCGGAAATATTGAAAAGTGTGTTTTAACTGCTTTGATTTCTCTTCACAAAAGGTGGACTTGGTTACAGCAACGAATCATTTCAATTTGTGGAGTCAAAATGCATCGATTCCAATGATATTACGTCTTTAATTAGAGCAAAACTTGGTTATGGAGCCTTGTTGGCGGCTCAGACCAACGATGATCACATCAAAAAAGAAAAGGATTCAATTGAAGAACGTTCAAGCGTTGATGCCTTAGCAAATGGATTACAGACCAACAATCAAGAGGTGACGACGCATTATTATGAAGATCTGGGCTTAGCAGATCAAATGATGTCAGACAAAGTGAAGCCAAAAAAACGGAATCGTTCGAATAAATCAACTGCAGGAAACTTGAACAAAAAGCGAAAATTGGCGATCGATTGGAATGAAACAAAGCAATTCAAATGTGAACTCTGTGTCTTTGCTACATCATTTAAGTGGCTTTTGAATAGACACATGCTTACACACTCCGATGAGAAGCCGTTCAAATGCGAAATGTGTGCAAAAGGATTCACTCGGAGAAATTCTCTTCAAAATCACATGAAAACCCATGCAAATCAGTTCCCTTTTCATTGTTCGATTTGTTGTCAAAGATTTTCACTTGAGCAGAAGCTGAAATTACACGAGAAAAACTGTAATCAAAAGTGTTATGAGTGTTATTTGTGTAAATGTTTGCGTTCCTCAAAAGCAGACTCAGTAAATCACATGCGCATCCACAGCGGAGAAACGCCGTTCAAGTGCACAGTTTGTGCGAAAGGATTCACTCAGAAGAATAATCTCAAAAGGCACATGAGAACCCATGCAAATCAGTTCCCTTTTCATTGTTCGATTTGTCGTCAAGGATTTTTTCAGCAGCAAGAAAAGAAGTCACACGAAAAGAGCTGCAATCAAAAACGATTCGAATGCTATTTGTGCAAATATGTTAGTCTTCGAAAGGAGCATGTAGTAAGACATATGCGTAAACACACCGGAACAAAACCATTTCACTGTTCCCAATGTAGGGAGCGATTTACTCAAAAACCGAATCTTGACTGGCACATCAATCGACATCATTCCAAAAATAAATGATCTTGATTTAGTGTAACAAATCAAATGAATGTAACATTTTGTAAGCCGAGAGAGGCGTGGTGTTTGTCAGCAATGTAACGTAACACTTAACAGAGCAACATTTTCGTGTTGTGACCAAAACAGAACGTTTCGATTCAATAAAATCCAGTAATTTAATTTGCATTAACAATTTTAATGAGTTTGTTCAATTCGATATCAATGTGTGCCAATGCAAATAAATCGAATCAATCCACTGATCATTTTTTTTACCTTGAATGAGATAAATCACACTGCTGAATTTTTGACAGTTGACGTACTGATTCCATACAAAATATGGGAACGGTTGATTTCAGTACAATATCTATACTCAAATCGGCCAATTTGTGTGCAAATACACACAAACGCATAGCAACGATTGTGAATACACGCATACGCACAGAGCTCAGCGGCTGCTATGCGTTTGTGTGTATTCGCACACAAATGGGCCGATTTGAGTATCACTGTGGACGGTAGTCCACGCGAGTGACGCAAGCAACTACTATGCATGCATATTAGTGCAATGTCACAAGCCTATATATACACGCAATTTCGAACTTTTAAACCATATTACCGATCAGAATGAACTGAGTATCATTGGAAAGGTCTCGAAAAGTAGAGGCGAAAAATGTATAAAAACTTGAAATTTGACCTCCCATGACCCCTGATATGGAGGTTTGAAAAATTGACCAAAATTTCAGTTTTTCCACCATAAAGGATCGAAAACTTATCTTAATCGCTTGTAATACTTTTTAGTTCGATTCTAATTCTGAATAAAAATCCAACGATACCCATATCATCAAAATCGGTTGACCCGATCAAAAGTTATGTTATTATCAAAATTTTACCCCCACCCCCCCTAAAATCATGAAAAGGGGCGTTTGTTTGTCACTTTGTACCTGTGAGATATTTCAACGATATTCGCTGGAGATATTGGGATTGAAAAACTAAGAATTTTTTGTTCTACAACTTTTCGATCTGGTTACCCCTATGACCAGGGGAGGTCTTTAAACTTGAAAAACTACCCCCCCTCCCAACTGCCACTGTGCCCAAACCACTAAATGTACAGAAACGGCATGGGTATCATTTGAAAGGTATTGAGGTCAACTTTCAAACTGCATTCAAACAATTTGAAAAAAATATCCTAATTGAGAAGTTTTCAGCCAAAAACTGAAAAGTTGCATATCGGTCCGACACAAATTTGAAATTTTCTCGAAAAAACTCCCAACGATTTTTTTCATAATTTCCACGATTCTAGCGTAAATATGTGTGAAACATGGTGCATATGCGTTATATCTGGGAAAATTCGTTTTTTCGAGATATTTCGGTTTGAAGTGAAAAAACACCTTAAAATTGACCAAAAATGCCGTTTTTAATCCGAAAACATGATAAATAACGCCAAAAATATAATTTAATTGTGATTATAGTATACTCTGACTCAAAGGAGACAATAGTTCTTCAGATGTCAATGCTCTAAAATGTCTACTTTTCACGATTTTGAGTTCAAAAGCTAAAAAACCACACAAAAATCGAACAAAAATCAATTTTTCACTTCATAACATGAGAACTACCGCAAAAAAATGTCATACAATACAATTACAAACGTATGGAGAAGATTGTGTAATGATTGTAATCGTGCGTCTTGGAAAAAGAACATTAACTCCTTGACTGAAATTTCACAAAATACTAAAAAAAATCTCAATACAAAATGATTGATATCAAACAAAAAACCACTTGGCGCGGTAAATACTCGTGCCGCAAGCAAAATCGGTACAAAAACTTACTGATATCAATTTTGTGACGCGGCTAGCGAGTTACTTTCATTTTTTCGATTTTAAAATATAATGTGTAAAAGACCTGTGTATGCTACATTTGCCACAAGTCTTTTCTCCATTGAAATTTCTAGGCAAAAGTGAATCGATTAAAATGAAAATAACTCGCTAGCCGCGTCACAAAATTGATATCAGTAAGTTTTTGTACCGATTTTGCTTGCGGCACGAGTATTTACCGCGCCAAGTGGTTTTTTGTTTGATACATATTGTACTGGAATCAAACGTTCCCGTATTTTGTATGGAATCAGTACGTCAACTGTCAAAAATTCAGCTATGTGATCATTTACCTCAATTCGTTGTTTCCGTTACTGTGTTATATCTTTGAACACTGCACAGAAGCGCCATCTCAAGCCCTGTGAATAATTTAACACTTGAAGTAACTGTTCGTGGATTATCAATTGAGCTCAAGTCACACAAATGGAACAACGACCAGCCATTTTCAAGCTAAACTTGGATTGCTTTGACCATGTCTTCGACTATTTGTCGCTGAAGGATTTAGGTGTATTCAGCCAAACCTGCAAAGCAATGAAAGCAGCCGTTGGCGAATATTATCAAGCAAATTATAGGACATTCAAAGAAAATGCTGGACCTGGAAAAGAGAATTTGCATTTGGGCTATAGCGATGTCGTCGTAAAACTTGTCATTCATCCAGATAGAAGGGGTTATGACCTAGGTGTGAAACGGGTTTTGAACAGAAAAGTTATGGAACCTTGTATGCTGGTATATGCAAATGCATTCACCAAGCCTGAACTGGATCGCCTAGAATACATACTGAACAATGCTGAAGTTCTGAAAATTCGTTTCGAACGTCATGGAATGAGCGAGTCAATGTATGCAACATTGCCCGGTATGTGCAACAGTTTAAAGCGTCTTCACATTAAGGATTTTGAATATACGAATGCAGCCCAAACTCAAAATGGCAATAAATGGCTTCTTCGTGAATATCCAACACTAGAGCATTTGGAATGGATCCAAATAGCTGACAAACCTTACCACAGCCACTTAAGCTACACAAGGTAGGGTTTACCCTTTCATTTGCCACCGGTTTTATGATTGGACGTTAAGTTTAAGTCTAAATCTTGACCATTTTTGATAATAATCCCTCGATACCATTTTGACCTGAGTACCATTTCGCACTGTCCCCTCATTAACGGATTAAAAGATCATAAATTCTCACTAGGTTTTCATCCGAATTTGGGCCAACCAAAAATCTCCGTGCAAATCCAGTGTATCAATTAACAAAATGCACAAGAACTACAACAAATGTCCATTTGTTTGACTCAGTGATTTGGGTTTAAAAGAGGCATGCATTCAAAGGATTGACATCAGTCTATTGCAAATCTTGAGTGAATAATACCTCCTGAAGCAAGAATAAACCATCGAAATAATTTCAAAGTTAGAGAAAATAATAAATTCTTTCAAAAAACGAAAAGAATTGAACGATTTCAACGTTGTGTACCATTTTAAAACGTGAAATTTTGGGGAAAATCGATGATCGAGTGATTCGAATCGACTTGTGTGTTTATGCGTGAAAGCGAGTGAAATTTGAAAAGAAATTCAAGAGTAAAATTGAACTGTAAATCGTATTGAATTGAAGTTACAAGAGTCATTTTTCAATAAAGTGCATACAATCAACCCGGCACAAGAATGTCGTCACCCGTAAAAGGAGCCGTGAACAGTGGAGACACTAAGGAAATAGTGAATCAGGAATTTATCGACAATTTTCGATTGAGCCAATTGAATTTCGATTGCTTAGAAAAGATGTTTGAATTTTTATGCACTACTGAATTGATTAAACTGTGCGATATCAATCCGTTGGTTGGCGAAGCGATTGCAGAGACGACTGTGAGAAAGCGTCTAATATATTTTGATGATTGGAATCGAATTTGGAGCACCGAAACAATTTTCAAGAATATTGGTGATCAAATAAAGTACATGTGGATCGCCGATACGAATATTCATAGCGAAGTGTCCGAAACGACTCAACCGATTGATCACTTTTTAAATTTAATGCAGAATTATTGCAGAGCAGATCGAATTGAGATGTTGTCAATGCGTTTTAATATTTGCTGTATCAATCGCAGATTGCTGGAGGTAGCCAGACCATTCTTCAGTAAACTTCATCAAATTCATTTTGCATCATACGGCATTCGGCAGAATGTTGGCCATGAACATCTATTGGCTACAATTGTCGACAGTGCACATCAATTAACAACCGTTCAAATTGAAGACACTTGGATCAAAGGCAATTGGTTACGTTTGAACAACATGAAGAATGTTCAGAATATTGCTTTAATCAATTCATACGTGCTCAACACTCGCAATTGGTTAATTTACTTGGAAAAACAACAATCACTAAAAATGTTTGCTTGGCTTCATGCATCCAAACCAAACTATCGGCTGTGTGAATTGGTTGCACGCAAATGCATCAATCTCGAGCGTTTTATTGATGTTCAACACATTGCATCGCGTAAATACTTACAAAATGATTTTATAATGAATCGTTACAATTATTTTTCGACTTTTGAACATTTAAAATGTGCTCGAATTACGGCATACACTCGCAGTGGCCGTGATGTTATTGGTGTATTTCAATCAATTGCACGAAAAAATACACTTGAACATTTGAGCGTCAATTTCTTAACGAATGCCATCGATGATTTGACTGATGGTAATCTTTATGATGTTCTGGTTCAATATCTTGTGGTACAATATCCACTGTTCACCAGTTTAAAGAGCTTCGAAATTCAAAATCATTCATCGTGCATTTTATGGAATGAAAAAATCATCAATTTTATTTCGAGAATGACAAATTTGAATGAAATACGCATTTTTAGCCAGGAACCCATCAATTCCGTTCAAATTACACGTATCGCACTTGCATCACCAGCATTGAATACGTTAAATGTTAAACATGCTTATACATTGAATTTATCCAGAGCATTGAATGCGATTGATCAAGCGAAAAGCAGACAACAAAATGACAAGAATTTAGCAGCAACCAAATTTACAATTTTCATCAGTTCGGAACAGAAGGCAGAGCTTAATGGATATGAAACTAGCGACAGCATTCGAGATATTGTACAGTAATCATTGACCGAATTGGATCCAAATGGATTTTTGCACATTTGCAAAAAAAGAAGGGAAAAAAATGTTAGAAATATTATAATAGGATTAGGATTGATTATATCCCATTTTCAGTTACGAATAAATGAAAAACTTAAAAATTAAATTTGCACACGTTTTTTTCTTATTTTTTTTTTCTTATCCAAACTCTCTCTCTCTCTTATCTGTTTTCATCATTTTTTTATGGGTTTGTTCGAAATTCATGTTCATACAAGAGGATCAAACAAACTCAAAAACATTCGTTTTGTTTCCAACCATTTTTAGGTCTTAAATAGCAAATATGTTGAGGTGAAGATGAAGTATCGCCAAGCATTTCATTTATTAACGACTTAAGACCAGTGTTGTTCCAAGATAATTTATCTAGATAAGATAACAAGATTAGATAAGATAAGATAACATCTTTTATCTCATCTAGATAACAGAGCTACATGCCATAGTTTTCTCAAAAAATCAATTCAATTTCAAATAAATTGAATTACATTCGTAATCCTGACTTTTCCGCATTGATATGGAATTTGATTTTTCTCTTGAACAATTTCATTCATCGACCAGTCAGGAGAGAAAGTATTGGTTCTGCCATGAAAATGGGCAAAATGTTCAAAACACAAAACATTCTGTGACACAATAAAACAAATTGGCCATCTTCACTTTGCGATTTGAGACTCCTTTCTTGAGATATTTTCATATCAAACTTCCATTTTCTAAGAATTTCGTACATTTTCACACGTATTCATATTCCATGATTTTTCGGCATGAAGATACATTTTGTGCATTGTATGAATATTTAAAACTTCAAGCGGACTTAAATACCTTTCAAATGATGCAAACTGCATGAATTTTCATTGAAAAATACGGTCAGGAGAGTCAAAAATGTGAAAATCAGTTTTTTTGTAAAAATGTACTGAAAACCCGACTCACGTTCACTTGAATGCACATATCTCTGGAACGGCTACACCGATATGGCTCAAATTCAATAGGAAACATCCGGAAATAATACTGAACAAATTTGCTTTTGTCACTTTGGGATTTGAGACTCGGTTCGAGAGTTATCGTGCTAACGTACAGACTACGACGACGACGACGACGACGCTATTTTGCACCGGAGCTACCAGAACCGAGTATCCAAATAAAAAAAGTGAAAATCAAGATTTGTTCCCATGGTGAACTGAGACTCTGGTCAAAATTTGAGCCCGATCGGAGTTCATTTACTCAAGCAATGTGGAGTTGAATTTTTGAGGCAAAACCAATACTTTTCCTAAGCACATTTCATGTGCGGAAAAGTAAAAAACAGGTGCTCAGTAACTACTAAATTCTCCCGATAAACCTCCAAGGAGAAAAAAATGCAGAAATTAGCCCTCGGAGAATAAAATGATATCCTTTGTATTTACTGAGTGGCCGAATACTTTTTTTTACTGACTGTAATTGATTTCCTTATGAACGACACTTTTGAAAGTGAATCGCGAAAATTACACCAAAGTAAATGAAAATCATAGTCCAATTTTGTTATTATTCAAATCAAAAAATTTTGGGATCCTCAGCCTAATCAACGACCAACTCAATTCAGTTCAAATACAAGCTAGAGCTTGTATTTTAATAAAAATTCACTACTTTTCCATTGTGGAACTATCTAAATACAAGTCACTTTTTCCGACCTAAGCACTTTTTCTTATTGTCCCATAATTTGCTTTCTTAAAGACTGAAGACCGAAGGAATATTTTCTTCAAAGTGAAACGAATCACAATTTATGTTCAACGTGAAATCTCAAACGATTTCACAATATCGCTACAATAGATTTCAATTAACTTTTCACTTTTCAATTTGTTATCATTTTAAGTTCAAATTCAAATTCAAACCAAACTCAATACTCAAAACATCCAAAAACAGTACTTGACTGTACTTTGAGTATGTACTTTGTACTTAATGAAAGCTCCATCGAACAGTTTCGAAATTCAGCTCCATTTTGACATTTCATTTTATTTGACAGCGAACAGCCGACTTCGCTAGACGCTTTGTTACTTCTGAGATTTTGTGTGTGTTTATTTTTTCAAATTCATTCAGAAGACATTGAAGATTTTTTTTAACAAATTATTGGAGTTGACAAAAGAAAACTCAGCACGATGGACAACAATTGGCTTGAAATACTCGAAACCTTTTGGCTGCGGATCGCAAACGATACAAAAGTGTCACTGAAACTGGTGCAGAGGGACTTCCAAAGCAAACATTTATCATTCGACGACAAATTCAAGGAATATTTCCTTCAGACAACCAACTCACGGTACGAAAGTCAAATCAATATCATGTTTGACAAATTCACAATTCGACGATTCCATGTGAAATCAAAAAAAATCTGCAGGCATGGTGACGGATTTCAAAATCATAAACTAATAGTTGTTGGGAATATAGAAAAACTCAAAAATCCAAATTTTTAGCTCAATCGGTATAGAGGCTTAAGATCCGTCAGACATCGAAATTTCGATTTTGGCCTGAACTCGAAATTTTTGAATGACCACCATTTCCAAACGCCATTACAGAACTTGCTCAAATTTTCGGAGCAGATAGGTTTTGAAGAGTACTGCATGAGACTTGTTTAGATAGGAGCCCCCTGGGTCACTCCCCATAGAACATTTTTCATTCAAATTTGGTTACCTAAGTAAACCCCTTTAGACGTCCGAAATTTTAGTCCTTTTTTTTCGTTAAATCGATAGCTCTTTAGGTCCGCTACACGCGTAATCTATCAAAAGTTTGTATATCTGCCAAGTTTTTGTACTTTTGTTGGGACAAATCCAGTTTTCTCACGTTTTTTTCGTGTTTTTTGACTAAAAACTCAATTCATACTTCCAAAATCATCTTGAGAACCAGTGAAAAGTAAAAATAAATTATATTTCAGTCATTTACTTGCGTTTTACTGTCGTGAATATTCGATTCGGTCACCAATTACCTCGAAAAACCGCAAAATTATCATAAAATGTACGTTGGGGTGGACCAAATGGTGAAATCAACTGCGAAATCAACATGGCTTTGATTTCCCACTTAGTACAAGCTTAGAGAAGAATTTTGATACTATCGGCTTTTATGTCCAATGCCTTTTGGGCTCCCTCTGCAAACAGGCAACTGGCACATTCCCTCATTCCATAGAAAAAATCGATGAATTTGACATTTTTATGAAATAATTGGTTCTTCTCGGCAGTTTTGATAGTCTTGAACGATTTTGATCGGTTCTATGTACGAATGTCTAGTGATCTAGAGTATTTTCAAAATGCTTTTGGATATTCATGAGACATTTTTGCTAGGGGGTAATTGCAACGCCAAATATAATGGAATATTATGGAATATTGTGGAATATTTTGCACATATTCAATGATATAACATCGGGCAACACCAATTAGTTCAGCAATATGCAGTGATATGCAGCAATATTCCTGAATATTCTCAATATGCACGGCAGTGAATATTGTGAATGGGTGTACATTTCTCTACATAAATTGGAATATCAGGGAATATTGGTGCATGTTTTGGCCTGATAATCTGCAATCAGCCCCTAGCATTTTTGTATTGATTATTGCTCGAAAATGTAAATATCTCCCAATTTTATGAAACACGCTCAAGAATGTGTTTTACATTCCAATATGTCAATAAATGTATTTCCACACCACAATATTCCACCAATTTGTTCTCAGAAATCGTCTTGTACTTGAATCTGTTAAAAATGAGACAAAATTGCCACTTGTGGTTTACATTGGTCCCTGGATTTTTAGTACGTGATAAATTGCAATTTACAATTGAATGCATAATTGACGATTTCTGGAATATTGTGGTGTGGAAATACATTTATTGACATATTGGGATGTGTTTTACTTGAGCGTTTTTCATAAAATTGGGAGATACTTACATTTTCGAGCAATAATCAATACAAAAATGTCTCATGAATATCCAAAAGCATTTTGAAAATACTCTAGATCACTAGACATTCGTACATAGAACCGATCAAAATCGTTCAAGACTATCAAAACTGCCGAGAAGAACCAATTATTTCATAAAAATGTCAAATTCATCGATTTTTTCTATGGAATGAGGGAATGTGCCAGTTGCCTGTTTGCAGAGGGAGCCCAAAAGGCATTGGACATAAAAGCCGATAGTATCAAAATTCTTCTCTAAGCTTGTACTAAGTGGGAAATCAAAGCCATGTTGATTTCGCAGTT
Source organism: Aphidoletes aphidimyza (assembly GCA_030463065.1). Lineage (NCBI taxonomy): Eukaryota > Metazoa > Arthropoda > Insecta > Diptera > Cecidomyiidae > Aphidoletes > Aphidoletes aphidimyza. The sequence goes on from CM059999.1 coordinate 41,387,926, forward strand.
GATTTCACCATTTGGTCCACCCCAACGTACATTTTATGATAATTTTGCGGTTTTTCGAGGTAATTGGTGACCGAATCGAATATTCACGACAGTAAAACGCAAGTAAATGACTGAAATATAATTTATTTTTACTTTTCACTGGTTCTCAAGATGATTTTGGAAGTATGAATTGAGTTTTTAGTCAAAAAACACGAAAAAAACGTGAGAAAACTGGATTTGGCCCAACAAAAGTACAAAAACTTGGCAGATATACAAACTTTTGATAGATTACGCGTGTAGCGGACCTAAAGAGCTATCGATTTAACGAAAAAAAAGGACTAAAATTTCGGACGTCTAAAGGGGTTTACTTAGGTAACCAAATTTGAATGAAAAATGTTCTATGGGGAGTGACCCAGGGGGCTCCTATCTAAACAAGTCTCATGCAGTACTCTTCAAAACCTATCTGCTCCGAAAATTTGAGCAAGTTCTGTAATGGCGTTTGGAAATGGTGGTCATTCAAAAATTTCGAGTTCAGGCCAAAATCGAAATTTCGATGTCTGACGGATCTTAAGCCTCTATACCGATTGAGCTAAAAATTTGGATTTTTGAGTTTTTCTATATTCCCAACAACTATTAGTTTATGATTTTGAAATCCGTCACCATGCCTGCAGTTTTTTTTTTTGATTTCACATGGAATCGTCGAATTATCGTTTTTTCGTTTTTATTTTCGATTTGTTCGTAGAATTGCTTTTACATTTGAAGAGTTTGTCAATAATTCATTGGTCGGAGAACACTTTTCACTCGGCTCTCATTCCATCAACAGCGACATAGACTTTCAATCTCAGAATGATCGGGCGAAAGAGAGGATTACGACAGAGGAGTGGTTGAATCAATCGACTCATCAACCAGATCAGAATTCTGTTGCATTACAAACATCAATTGTGAATCAAATGAACCACACGGCGGTCGGATCAAATGACAGCATCTCTTTTTGTCAATGCGGCGCAAGAGACTGCCAGGAATCAACGAGCCTCTCTTTCACTGCCAATCAAAACACCAAACGATTTCGTGAACGATACGGAGAGCAGCTCGTAAGCGTAGACATTGTAACCAGTTTGAACCAGTTAAATCCACTGCCAGGTACTAAGATTAAGTTGCCGGAAATATTGAAATGTGTGTTTTAACAGCTTTGATTTCTCTTCACAAAAAGGTGGACTTGATTACAGCAACGAATCATTTCAATTTGAGGAGTCAAAATGCATCGTTTCCAATGAAATTACGTCTTTAATTAAAGCAAAACTTGGTTATGGCTCCTTGTTGGCGGCTCAGACCAACGATGATCACATCAAAAAAGAAAAGGATTCAATCGAAAAACGTTCAAGTGTTGATGCTTCAGCAAATGGACCACAGACCAACAATCAAGAGGTGACGATGCATGATTATGAAGATCTGGTCTTAGCAGATCAAATGATATCGGTCAATGAGAATCGAAAACCAACCGAAGAGCGGAGGTGTTCAATTGAACGTGGGATTGAAATAGTCAGACGAGTGGCCGCAGATGTTGCACATGTGACTGATCAATGTTCTACAAAGTCACAGAATTCTATTGAAAAGATCAATAATTTGACACAGGAAAGAATTCAGTCAAAAAAACGGAAACATTCCAACAAATCGGCTACAGGAAACTTAAACAAAAAGCGAAAATTGGCGCCCGATTCGAATGAAACGAAGCAATTCAAATGTGAACTCTGTGTCTATGCTTCATCATATAAAGGGGATTTGAATAGACACATGCGCATCCACACCGGAGAAACACCGTTCAAGTGCACAGCTTGTGCAAGAGAATTCACTCAGAATGCTCATCTCAAAACGCACATGAGAACTCATGCAAATCAGTCCCCTTTTCAATGTTCAATTTGTCGCCAAGGATTTTCACTTCAGCAGAAGCAGAAATCACACGAGAAAAACTGCAATCGAAAGTGTTATGAGTGCTATCTGTGCAAATGTTTATGTTCCCATAAAGGAAACTTAGAAAGGCACATGAGCATCCATAGCGGAGAAACGCCGTTCAAGTGCACAGTTTGTGTGAGAGGATTCACTCGGAAGAATAATCTCAAAAGGCACATGAGAACCCATGCAAATCAGTTCCCTTTTCATTGTTCGATTTGTCGTCAAGGATTTTCTCGGAAGCGAGAAAAGAAGTCACACGAGAAAAGCTGCAATCAAAAACGGTTTGAATGCTATTTGTGCGAATATGTTAGTTTATACAAATATTGTTTAGTAAGTCATATGCGTAAACACACCGGAACAAAACCATTTCGCTGTTCCCAATGTCGGGATCGATTTACTCATAAACCGAGTCTTGACAGGCACATGAAACGATATCATTCCAAAAATAAATGATCTAGATTCAATGTAACAATTTGTGGTGTTTGTTAACAATGTAACACTTAACAGAGCAACATTTTCGTGTTGTGACCAAAACAGAACATTTCAATTCAATAAAATTGATCATTTCTCTACCTTTAATGAGATAAATCATTTACCGCAATCCATTGTTCCACTTACCCTAAGCCTAAATACGGTTAAAGCAATTTTTTAAAAACTTTCATCAGAATTCGGTAAACCACATTGCTCCGGGGCCCGGAGTAAGGACCAAAATCCTATCATCTATCATAGTTACTTATTAACACTCAAGTACTAAATCACTAAGTGAGATTGTCAGTTATTATGTCAACGGGAAATCGAATGGTATTAACATTCGTGTCTGAGCATTCGGAATATCATGGTTTTGCTACCCATTTTGAGGCCATTCGTGGTGGTAATTTGACCTTAGGTTTGACCAATGTCAATGGAAATCAAATTGACAACAACTATGGTTTTGATTGTTTTATGATTTTTACCTAATGCTTCTCTGTTAGTAAACTATTATGAATTCAGCATTTTGAATCTTTTTTTAAGCATTTTCATACCAAAATTAATGATAAACTACCATTCTAAGCTCTGCAATAAATATTCGCACCAAAGTGTTAAGAAACATGCATCTTATTAAGTACTTTGTCTACATCTTGACCATTTTTGATAATAATCCCTCGATAATGACCTGAGTACCATTTCGCACTGTCCCCTCATTAACGGATTAAAAGCTCATAAATTCTCACTTCTCTCCGAAACTCACATTCATCCGAATTTGAACCAACCAAAAATCTCCCTGCAGATTATTCGATGAACAATTCCAGTGTATCAATTAACAAAATGCACAAGAACTACAACAAATGTCCAATTGTCTGACTCAGTGATTTGGGTTTAAAAGAGGCATGCATTCAAAGGATTGACATCAGTCTATTGCAAATCTTGAGTGAATAACACCTCCTGAAGCAAGAATAAACCATCGAAATAATTTCAAAGTTAGAGAAAATAATAAATTCTTTCAAAAAACGAAAAGAATTGAACGATTTCAACGTTGTGTACCATTTTAAAACGTGAAATTTTGGGGAAAATCGATGATCGAGTGATTCGAATCGACTTGTGTGTTTATGCGTGAAAGCGAGTGAAATTTAAAAAGAAATTCAAGAGTAAAATTGAACTGTAAATCGTATTGAATTGAAGTTACAAGAGTCATTTTTCAATAAAGTGCATACAATCAACCCGGCACAAGAATGTCGTCACCCGTAAAAGGAGCCGTGAACAGTGGAGACACTAAGGAAATAGTGAATCAGGAATTTATCGACAATTTTCGATTGAGCCAATTGAATTTCGATTGCTTAGAAAAGATGTTTGAATTTTTATGCACTACTGAATTGATTAAACTGTGCGATATCAATCCGTTGGTTGGCGAAGCGATTGCAGAGACGACTGTGAGAAAGCGTCTAATATATTTTGATGATTGGAATCGAATTTGGAGCACCGAAACAATTTTCAAGAATATTGGTGATCAAATAAAGTACATGTGGATCGCCGATACGAATATTCATAGCGAAGTGTCCGAAACGACTCAACCGATTGATCACTTTTTAAATTTAATGCAGAATTATTGCAGAGCAGATCGAATTGAGATGTTGTCAATGCGTTTTAATATTTGCTGTATCAATCGCAGATTGCTGGAGGTAGCCAGACCATTCTTCAGTAAACTTCATCAAATTCATTTTGCATCATACGGCATTCGGCAGAATGTTGGCCATGAACATCTATTGGCTACGATTGTCGACAGTGCACATCAATTAACAACCGTTCAAATTGAAGACACTTGGATCAAAGGCAATTGGTTACGTTTGAACAACATGAAGAATGTTCAGAATATTGCTTTAATCAATTCATACGTGCTCAACACTCGCAATTGGTTAATTTACTTGGAAAAACAACAATCGCTAAAAATGTTTGCTTGGCTTCATGCATCCAAACCAAACTATCGGCTGTGTGAATTGGTTGCACGCAAATGCATCAATCTCGAGCGTTTTATTGATGTTCAACACATTGCATCGCGTAAATACTTACAAAATGATTTTATAATGAATCGTTACAATTATTTTTCGACTTTTGAACATTTAAAATGTGCTCGAATTACGGCATACACTCGCAGCGGGCGTGATGTTATTGGTGTATTTCAATCAATTGCACGGAAAAATACACTTGAACATTTGAGCGTCAATTTCTTAACGAATGCCATCGATGATTTGACTGATGGTAATATTCATGATGTTGTGGTTCAATATCCACTGTTCACCAGTTTGAAGAGCTTCGAAATTCAAAATCATTCATCGTGCATTTTATGGAATGAAAAAATCATCAATTTTATTTCGAGAATGACAAATTTAAATGAAATACGCATTTTTAGCCAGGAACCCATCAATTCCGTTCAAATTACACGTATCGCACTTGCATCACCAGCATTGAATACGTTAAATGTTAAACATGCTTATACATTGAATTTATCCAGAGCATTGAATGCGATTGATCAAGCGAAAAGCGAACAACAAAATGACAAGAATTTAGCAGCAACCAAATTTACAATTTTCATCAGTTCGGAACAGAAGGCAGAGCTTGATGGATATGAACCTAGCGACAGCATTCGAGTTATTGTACAGTAATCATTAACCGAATTGGATTCAAATGGATTTTTGTACATTTTCAATAAAAGAAGGAAAAAAATTGTTCGAAATATTATAGTGAGTTAGGATTGATTATTACCCATTTTCAGTTACGAATAAATAAAAAACTTAAAAATTAAATTTGCACACGTTTTTTTTATTAATTCATTTCTCTCACCCGAACTCTCTCTTTCTCTCGCCTTTACATTTTTCCATGAGTTTCCAACCATATTAAGGTCTTAAATAGCAAATATGTTGAGGTAAAAATGAAATATCGCCATGGCTTTCATTTCTAAATGTTTTATGACCTAAGGATTTGAGTAAAACCCCAGATAAAACTGTATTTGGGAGGTGTTTATGGTGTTTGATCCGGATTATAATTATTATAAGCTGTGCGTTGAGCATCAAAATTTATGACATGATTTCAAAAATTCCTGAATTTGGAGTAAATTGATTCCTGAAATTTGGGCAATAAGTTAAGTAGGTACACAGTTGTTTTCCCATTCAAATAAATTCATTATAAAATCAACTCACTTACATAGAATTTTTGGTTAAACATCACAGATTGAATGCTGAACTAATTCTTTGGGCTGTCTTTTAGCAAATCCAGCAAGTGCGCTTTTATCTCTTTGGTCTGTTTATCATCCATTCGTTCGAGAAGTTTCATTACAAAACTCACTTGATCCGTATCATTCCACTGTTTAAACATTTCCATACACAGATCATGTTCTGCAAATGAGATTAAATGGTATAATGGACTGAGTAAAATCAATTGTTCGCTAAAACGTCAACAATTGACGCCACATTCAACAGTGGCTAAAATGTCAAATATTTTTCAATACTGTTTTGTAGCTTACCGGTTGCAGATCGATCTTGCTGTGGCATTCCTTCCAGAAAATCGCTTATTGTCAGTGCAACAAAATGGGAAAGATCTGGAAGTGCTGAATTTGATGAATCATCATTTTGGCCAGTGGCCGGCGTTAAATTATCGGATGAACTCATTTTGTTTTTCTCAGCCTCACTGAAATCCGCTCTTTGGACTATATTTTTAAAATGGTTTAAATTTTTGATTGAAAATTTCAATTCCGATTCTTGAGGCCAATGGAAATTGCCACAATCAAATTAAACACACGAATTAACAACAGTCAAAATGATTTTTAGTGTGAAATAAACAAGTTGTTGTTCAAAACAACATTTGACAGCTCTCTTGTTGACATAGCACTATGATACCAGTTCAGTCAGCTGTTCACATATACACACAATCGGCCATGGTTTTGGTAAAAATCACTAGATGGCGCTGATTCATTTAAAATTGCGCGTAAATTTACCATTTTCACGACAATTTAGTAAATTTACCTTGTTGTATGTTTTTGTGAGAATTGATTAAAACCACTTTAAAATTGTATAGCTCGTAAAAAATATGATGGAATTTATTTGGTTTAACATGCAATCCAATCGATTTAATTGTATTTATCAGCAAAACTACGTAAATATTGAATTAATGAATAGTAAAAATCAAATCAATAAGAGTTAACAAGCACTTGGCTGTAATTGCTTGTCACTCAACTCATGCAAATGGTTTAAATATCACTAAATAGTTATTTATAAATTGACCATTAATTGTTGATAACAAATAATCCCAAATGGATATTTATAGTACATAATGTCCTGATAAATTCTAAACTATTATTTAAGCATAAAATTGACAGCACCGTTAAAATGTCTAAAAATTGGGTTGGGCAAGTTTTTTGGAAAATTCCGTCAAATCGGGATAAAGTGAACCGGCTGGCGCATAATTGGTTTCTGAAATGTTAAAAAATGACATTTTTAAAACATTGTTTACTGAAGTTGTTTACGCTAAAAGTTGATTCATTTGAAAAAATCGACAAAATTCGGCTTCACTCACGTGGTACTTTTGGTCGAAAATCAGAAATCATAGCTTTGCCAGTGCCTTTCATAGTCTTTTTGGCAAGTCCTTTTGGTGTAATGATGCTCATATTTTTACTCAAATTGATCATATTTCCGACCGTATCGAATGTATCATGTGCCAGTGTACCGGCATGTGGACCATATTTATGTTGAATGATTTGTACTGAATTTTCACTCAAATTTCGCCCTAAAATGCCAGCCGATTGCTCAAGTCCATTGTAAACCGTTCCAAAACCTTCAACAGCACCAGCTGCAACGGTAAGCACTCCACTCATCTGGAAATAAAGGTTTTGAGTTTGGTTAGACGTGATTGGAGTTAACTGCCCTCGTAGGTCCTTAGGTCTTGTGTAAGGACCTCTTTAAGCACCTACGGTGACCGCGAAAGAAACATTTGAAGAGAAAAAAAAATGTACAAACCTTATCTTTGGCTTCATCAGTGCTGTATCCCATGGATTTGGATAGCAATTTGGATCCTTGAGCATGAACATGTGGAGCTAAAAATTTACCCAATGCCATAGTGGCATTGCCAACCTTTCCAGCCACATAGCCAGTCACTCCAACGGCCATTCCGGTGGCCGTTCTTGCAATTTCAATGCCATTGGCCACTTTATTCGAAACTGGCGCTCCATTTTCCGGTGCTTTACTTAACTTTGAAATAATATACGGTGTTGTATATGACACCACTTTGCTCACTTGTTCGGTACCCTTAACAAGACCATTTGATATAAAACAAGCACCTTGAATAATATTATCGGAGATCCGTTCACTGACATATCGTCGTTCTCTGTGTACACGATGGCCTTCTTCATCCTCACCCTCCTCTTCTTCTTCTTCTTCTCCAGCTTCTGGTTTTTGTCGAACAATTCCATGTAAAATGGATTCTAAAATTTCCAAAACAATTTCATCGGCCGATTTTGGAACGACAATACCAATAGCAGCACCTTGAACATCAGACTGAATGTCTGGAAAGATAAATGCACCAAAATCGGTACGAAAGCATGGTGAAACACCAGCAACCAGTGGATAAATTAATGACGAATCAATTCGTTTGGGTGGTGTATTTTCACGAACTTTTTTTTCCACTGGTTTTTCATTTAAATCATTTTCATCTTGAAATTCATCACCATATTCAGCATCTTCATCATCCAGAAAATCATCACGTTGAATGTCTTCGGCTTGTGATGATCGAATGATTTGCATAAAATATGTTGCATCGAAATTTTGTGTTAAATCTTGATCTAAACGAACTATACGCAATGTTGATGATTCATCTGATGTTGTGCAATCACCATTTGCATTGATGCGATACAATTTAACACCTTCACATGAAAATAGCAGCTCCAAAACACTTGGCATATTCTTTGGTTCGCTAAAATCCATTTCCAGATTTTGTAATGCTTCGGCCAATTCCATGAATGTTCGTGGACGTTTTGATGATCCATTTGTTTCGTGGGCTATTTTATCGCCGCTGGACATATCAGTTTCACTACTTGATGGTGATAAAATTGCAATATGATGCATCACTTCACCACGCATACGTTTTAACATTTTGACAATTTTTAATCCATTTAACCATGTGTCATCCACATCGTCTGGATCTTCGGGCAGAGCAACTGGTGTTGCCAGTGCATCATCAATCACTGATATACCCAATTTGTAATTGATTAACGCCAATTCAGTGTTGCCATGGTCTTCAGCTTGTTTTGCAATGTTAACCGTTTTTGTGGCTTCGTCATGCTTGCTACGCAAAATTTCATACGTTTCTTTCCATTCGAGTTCCATTTTTTTTTCTGGTTGAAAATTCTGGTCTTGTGTTGGATTTCAAATTCAACCTGAAATTACAATGAAGTAAGTAATTAGAGAAGGAATATTGAATAAGAACGTGATTTTTTTTAAATGAAATATGACAACATTTTAGTGAAATATGAAAACAAAGAATGTTCGTCATGGACATTATTCATGACCAATGGTTTACTGACAACCCTTGTGAAAATAAAACGATTGAGCAGCAAGTCGTTTGGCAAACGACTGTTAAACGGCGAATTTCGGACAAAATCGACTAAAAGTGATTGAAAACTATTTAAAACTGTTTGAATATTGGCTTTAACCGATTTTGCTATAGCAAAAGACTGACAATAGATTGGACAACGACTGGAAATCCGCTAAATATTGACTTTGTTCCGGCAAATGACTGACAATCATTTTCCAATCTACTGCAAATCGATTGCTAATCGATTGCCACTCGACTGAAACCGTCTAAAATTCATAAAAATCCAAAAAAAATCCGTTGAAAAGCGATTTCAGACGTCTAATCGTCTACCAGTCAACTGGGTCGTAGTAATTTTTTTTTTCAAAATAGGAAATGTCAATCAAAATGGTAAAAATTTGTATTTGAAATTACCGCAAATAACGAAAAAATCTACATAGAATTTGATAGTATGAGCAAAGAACTATCACGTTGGACTATCACTGAGTCTCAGTGGAAATGAGACTTCAAACTTCAAATTACATAGAAACGAAGTGACAGTCCAAAAATGATATAACTTCGAAACACTGTTGGATTTGTGAATTAAATTCACTGAATTTAATACCGAGCATCATTTTGGTTTGTGCAAATCCAATATATTATAAGATAGATTAATCAGACGTTGATAAAGCTTTAAAATTGATTAAATTAAGTCATGAGACAAGACGACTGAAAATGTAAATTGTTATCAAAATGTTCATATTCAAAAATAAACTGTTCCCGGTGGTGTTGTTTTCATCACAACACACGCATTTTTGTGGGCAAATAAATAAAACGGCCATAAACCAGGTAGATAAATTTAGATCATCGCATTTGGAATAGAATCAGCCATAGAAAACCAGTATGTTGGCATTATTATTCGGTATGAAATTGCAAAACGTTGCAGAAAAAAAGAATGTGCGAAAACAAAGCATAGAATAACCCCAAAAAAAAAGTTTGTCGATTCAAGTTCGTTTATGCTGTTTCAACACTTGTCAAATGCAACGAATTCATAATTGAATTGAATATTTCAATTTTGTTTACGTAGTTTATGTTGATGTTGTTTTTTCGGAATGGTTAAATGCGCGTCACGTTACATTTGATGAAAGTCCAAAATTGAATGCGATGAACAACAAGAATAAGTACAAATCATCAACAAATTAAATAGCCGTAGAATCATCGTGGTCTCAAGGTCGATGGCAATCAAACTCATTTCAACTTTGAAAAAAAAAAAATGTAGAGAAGGGATTTGAACTGAGTGGCTGGAAAGCAACGGAAATCGTAGCTATTCTGTTGAAATACTCAAATACCAACAATTCTACAAAGAAAAAACTTCTAGTGAAAACCTAGCGAACTAGGTGGAAATTTTCACAGTGTGTGTTAACACAGATTTGTTTAATTCCACAAATTTTCTATTTTAACTAAAATCACATCTATTTTGCTTGAAAAATTTCAACTAGAGTAATTATCATGAAGCAGAAAATGAATGTTGAATTTGATTAAATGGTAACGAAGCAGAAGTTTATATACTAACTTAACGCACGTCTTATCACAAAATCCAAACCACAAACTGTGCAAGCACCACTCGTTTTAGCACCGTATTACTGAAACGGATGAAATTCAAATCGACGACGATGTTGACGCTAGCAATTTTACACTATAACTGAAATGAAAAACATAGTTCACGTGTTATTTATAGCTTAACGGTCAATTTTGTTGATTTTGCGTTTGTAATGTGTGTGTGTGTATGACGGAGTGAGGTGGTTCATGTGAGTGTTTCACTGTCGTTTTTCGATAATATGCTATGTGAACATGATTTGAATGTTTTAACACTAGAAAACCAATACCAATTTTCAAATTCTAAATAAATCATGACTCATTGAATAGATATCGAATCAAGTCATTGATTCTAATAACAATGTGAATGAATTGATTTGATTTCCAATTTGAATTGCTCATCGCGTTTAATTTTTGACGATTGAACTATTCACTGTAACGACATGAGAATGTACTAGATGATTGGATCGATGTAACGTGTATGTTTAGATCAATGGATTCATGCACAACAAACACAATTGTTGTGAAATAAAATTGAAAAATCATGAATCAGAATTTCAATTTTGGCCCCAAGTCTACCGAAATGAACAGTGCAAATGAATTTTATTCAATTAACATGGATTTTAGATGAATTTTAAGCTAAACATTTTCAGTTCAATCTTAATGAAGATTTAAATACAACGTGTTAACAGCGGAGCTCTGTTAACAGAGAATCGGTTAACTTAGAATTCTAAGTTTTATTGGTGCTGATGAAATCAAACGGTTGTTTTGTGAAATATTTTGATCAGCTGGTGCCCAAACAATGTTCGTAATGTGGACTACTGCAACTAAACTATTGCGTACTAAAAAAATTATTTGCAAAAAAAATGTCTTTCGTTTTTATTAACACATTAATATGTTATGATAGATGTTAACACTCGATAATTCACGATCAATTCACTTACTTTTGTACAAAATATCAAATAAACAAAACTATTTCCATATTTTTCTTTATTCAATTTCAATCATTTTTGCTAAGCACCACATCTTTCGATATTGAAAACATGACGGAATGTTAACTTGTTAACTCTCCAGTGTATTTGTTTGTTATTTGATTTGACACATCAAAAAAATGTCAAAACACAATCATAACCTCACTTTTCCATAAATGTCCAATTTGAATCTTCTTCGTTAATATTTTTAGTCGGATTTAGCTGAATTCAAATTATATCGATTTCTTTTGAATTTTTTTATTGTTTTGGTTTTGTTTTTCAAATTTCAGGAATTTTCAAAGAATTTTTTTGGAAACATTTTTGGAATTATTTGATAAACGTAAAATTACGTTCAATTCAATCAGACTCACATAGTGTTAAGGTGTTGGCGGTTTATTCGAATTATTTTTCATGTAAACTAAATTTTAGTAACTAATGATTTTATGCAGAAAAATGAGACATGTATGAGTCCCAAGCTTGATGCTTGTATGAATCCATCTTCAATGTGTGAAAACGTTTTTTTTTATATTTTTCCAGCAATGAATTCAATCGTGGAAAATCATTTGGTGTAACTTCCATATAATCGAATGCAATGCCCATCGCGCCGCGCCATTCAATTCGCGTTGAATGTATGGCAAAATGTGACATCGAGCAATAAAATGTTGTGAAAATTGTATATTTGGCCTGCATTTGAATTGCATGCTGCTTCGTGTATCAATAGATCAGCATTTTGTCCAATTTTAACAAATTTGTTGGGTTTACTTGTGTCACCGCTATAAACCAATTTAAATAATTTTCAATCATTTCCATCTTGATAGGGAAATGTCAACGAGATTGCGTATGATTTTCGAAAATATTCCACGAGACTGTTGAAGAGTATCTGCAATTTTTGTTTCTCAGTTAACTAAGTTAATTTAACTTACAATTGAAACACTTGTCTGGAAAATCTTGATGTCGAACTTCATCAGCCGTTAAGATTGTTCCACCTTCCAGTGTGATATTTTGTCCACAAAATAATTGGCCCAATAAATTCAAACGGGACAATATTGCACAACATTTAATGAGTGGAAATTTGAAACTGATCGGTCAATGCGTGTTCAAGCGTTTTTATTGTGATAATAAAAAAAAAACGTGACAACGGATGATGGAGGTTGGACAAAGGACAAAAGACAACGTTCCACAGCTCCACGTCAACAATGTTGTTGATTCAAAATAAGCTAAAACCGGTTTCACTGCATTCCTGTAAACGCCCAAAACGTAAAGAATTTTTTTTTTTTTTTTTAATTTCAAAATTTTTGACCGATTGCAATACTTTCAAGCATCAAGCGGTGTCAAGGAAAAGAAATTTTAATATGACTTTTCCGCACATGAAATGTGCTGAGGAAAAGTATTGGATTTGCCTCGAAAATTCAACTCCACATCGCACAGTGGGGTTTTCAGTACATTTTTAGTAAAAAAAAATTTACACAAAAACTGATTTTCACATTTTTGACTCTCCTGACCGTATTTTCCAATGAAAATTTATGCAGTTTGCGTCCTTTGAAAGATATTGACGTCCTCATGATGTTTCACATATACGAACAATGCAAAAAATATATCTTCATGTTAAAAAATCATGGAATATGAATACGTGTGAAAATGTACGAAATTCTTAGAAAATCGAATTGTGATATGAATATATATCTCAAGAAAGTAGTCGCGAATCACATAGAATTTATTTTATTGTGTCACAGAATGTTTTGTGTTAAAATTTGGACATACTGCAGTAGCAATTTCATGGCGATGTGTACTGAATAAAAAACATTTTGCCCGTTTTCATGGCAGAGCCAATCTTGACTGGTTCAAATGTTAGAAAAACAGAAAAACCAAATTTCATATCAATGCGGAAAAGTCAGGATTACGAATGTAATTCAATTTATTTAGTTATTTTGCTGTTGTATTTTTTCTTTCAGAGAATCTTGAGACTGACAGCAAAGGTTTGACGTTTGATGACACAAGTGCTGAGTCTGAAACGGTTTGTCATTTGAATACACCAAAGTAAATACATGCATAGATTGCACAATAAACATACAGGTGTGTGAATTGGACATTAAGTAATGATCATAAAACACAAACCTCTGCACCACTTCAGTTGCATCCATTATAGATTTAGAAAGTAAGTTCAAAGTGCCAAGTTGTGTGCCATTTTCATTTCGTGAAAGACTGTTTTGAATTTAATTTCAGTAGAAAATAGTTGTTTAGTTTAAAAAAAAAATTAAGGAAATTTAGAAAAGATGGAATTAAGGTGTTTAATAACAGCCAGTATTGTTGTTGCCGTTGCAATAATCACTGAAGCTGAATCAGCCAGAAGTAACAAAGAAACACCACGAACGAATTGTAGGAAAGCATCAGATCGAGTAAGTTAGAGAACAGATAATTAGAGATATAAATTGCTATTCCTTAAACTGCACTTATCTTAGATAAGTTATCTATAGCGTGGATTCAAATCTTGAAGTGAAACTCTCTGAAGCACGGATTCACGTTTAAATTTGAAATTTATTTCTTGAATTCGACCATTTACGGTGGCCATCAATGATTGATCGTGATCATCTGTGGATTTAACTTAAATTGAACACTATTCTATAATTTCATATTTCCATTCGAAACAGCTTTTGAAATTCTTCGATGATCATCGGGAGGCAGCCATTGAAACCGGATCTCTATGCTACTCCGATAATAAACTTCAATCGTTTGGTACGAGTCACACATTGACACTTCGCTTGTTAAATAACAAAAAGACTTGTTAAATAACAAACACTTTTCAATTCACATTTATTTAGATGGTGACAAAGCTGCCCAGCTTCTGCATACAAATGCTGTGGATTTGTATCTCAAAGATAAATTCGGACGCACGCCACTTCATTCAGCCGCAGAATATGGTGATTTAAAATCATTTTTATTCAAATTCATTATTATTTTATTGATATTTTGAAATTTAATGTGAAATCATCTGATTTCATACGGCAGTAAAGTAGTAGCTCTTTTAAAATGAGTATTTTTCAACTCATTTTTACCTAGGGTTGGCCAAAATCGAAATATGAACTTATAATTTATAAAGATATTAAATTGATATACGTTGTCTATGGAATGTTGAAGCATGTATGAGCCTCGAATTTACTGTTCAAGAGCCAAACTCTCGTTGCCATCGGCTAATACACAGCCATAAAGCACAATAAGTTCAGTGGATGTTAATTTTGGCTACAATTTGCCAATGAGATGCTAATAGCTTCAACTTATTGTCAAATTGTCTTCGAGTTCACTCAGAAGCATTTATTTGTTTACTTATTTTATTAAATATAGGTTTTGGTGAAGTTCATTTGGTCTATTTAGTCACCTCAAGCGAGGAAAAACGCCAAAGTAACTTGAAAACGGAAATTTTTGTCCAAAAAATCACAGTTTCGAGCAAAAAAACATTAAAAATGGGAATATTTCATGAGATGAATGCCATATTCCGATCTTCTGGTTCAAAATAGTCAAGTTTGATGTGAGCATGACCTTTCTACGACGAACAGTCTAGTCAGAGCGATAAAAGGCCCCATTGACACTATTGCCCGATAATTGTAATTTTTTTTTTGGAAAAAAATTGCCGTTTTTAAGCCATTTTTGCGTTTTCTCTCGCTTTAGGTGACTAAATGGGACAATGAAAGTTCCACAAGCCTTCCAAGACCAATACCTAATATTACACTTCTGAGCGCTTTTGAGTGAACTCAAAGATAATTTGACCAATAAAGTTGACACAAATAGCGTTTCATTGGCTAATTTTAACTAAAATTCACATCTTATGGACTCATTGCGCTATATATGTGCCAATGTCGCGTCATTTTTTTTATTATTACAAATAAAATGCACATAATGTGTGATTAAAGTGCATATAAAATATGATTTTTGTATAGTTTCGAATTGGATTCGTTTCAGGTTACGGTAAAATTGTGGAAATTCTTATCCAAAATGGCGCAAATGTTAATTTGCAGGATAATGACGGTTCGACGCCGCTTCATTTGGCAACACGTTACGGTAAGACCATAAATATATCTATTGAAAGCCTAAAACATTCAATTAATATTGGGAATTTGTTTCGTTCAGGTCGAGAGAAAATCGTGAAAATTCTAGTTGAAAATGGTACAAATGTTAATTTAGAGGACATGAATCATTTGACGGCGCTTCATTTGGCTACAAATTTTGGTATTTCGGTGTTATGAATTCTATTTGAAGCTTGAAATATTCAACTAAGTTTGACATCATTCTTTCGTTCAGGTCGAGATAAAATCATGGAAATTCTCCTTCAAAATGGTGCAAATGTTAATTTGCCGGTGGAAGACGGTTCAACGCTGCTTCACTTGGCAACAAATTTGGGTAAAACATTAAATATTTGAATAGTCTTATTGATGTTCTAGTTGAAGATTGAAATATTCAACTAAATGTTGTCAATTTTATCCAACAGGTCGAGAAAAAATTGTGAAAATCCTTCTCCAAAATGGTGCAAATGTGAATTTACAGAATAATCTCGGAGAAACGCCACTTCATTTGGCAACAAATTTGGGTAAAGCATTAAATATTTGGGTTGTTACACGGCCTTGTGAAAATAAACCGATTGCACAGACAGTCGTTTGGCAAATGACCGCCAAACGGCAAAATTGAGACAAAAAAGGGTTAAAAGTCGGCTAGAAAACAAATCGATTGGTAATCTGACTGAAACCGTGTAAAGTCCATGTTCAAACGTTTATTGTCCCAAATCAAACGAACATAGTGGTCTAAAAGTTGACTGGCTGGCAGTCATTGGTTTTCACAAGGCTTCATTTCCATTGGAAACTTGAAAATTTCAACTGAATTTGGCCATTTTTTTTCAGGTCGAGAGAAAATCATGAAAATTCTTATCCAAAATGGTGCAAACATTAATTTGCAAGATGAAGACGGTTCGACGCTACTTCATCGGGCTGTACGCAATGGTAGTTCTATAAATATTCTATTCGAAATCCGAAACATTTAACTAATATTTGAACAAATTTCCTTTAGGTCAAGAAAAAATCGTGAAAATTCTTCTTCAAAATGTCACAAATCTTGATTTACAGGATAAAAACGGGTCAACGCCGCTTCATTTGGCAACACAATATGGTAGTTCTATGAATATTCTATTGCAAGCTCATCAAATTTAACGGAATTTGGCATTTTTTTCCCTCAGGTCGTGATAAAATCATGGAAATTCTACTCCAAAATGGTGCAAATGTCAATTTTGAGAATAAAGACGGCTGGACACCACTTCATTTGGCTACACATTTGGGTAAAGCATTAACAGTTTGGGCAGTCACATAGATGCTCATTTGAAAGTTCGCTAAACTCAACTAAAATATGGATTTTTTTTTTCTTCAGGTCGAGAGAATATCATGGAAACTCTTCTTCAAAATGGTGCAAACGTGAATTTACAGGATGGCGAAGGTTCGACGCTACTCCATTTGGCCACACGTTACGGTAGTTCTATACTTATTCTTATGCATGCATAAGAGCTACAACTATAGCTGTAGCTCGAGTGTAATCTCTTGATACATTCAACTAACTAGGAAAATTATTCGTTTTATTTTTCAGGTCGTGAAAAAATCATAGAAATTCTTCTGCGCTATGGTGCAAATGTCAATTTACCAAATAACAAAGGAGAAACGCCACTTCATTTGGCAACCCATTTGGGTAGCTACATTTGGCACATTTATAAGTTCTATTGAAAGTTCGAAACATTCAAATAAATGTTAATAAATTGAATTTTTTCCTGTAGGTCGAGAAAAAATCATGGAAACTCTTATTCGAAATGGTGCAAACGTTAATTTACCGGATGCGGATGGTTCGACGTTGCTTCATTTGGCTACACGTTACGGTAGTTCTCTATAAATATTCTTTTAGAATCTTGAAACATTCAACTAAAATTGGCAATTTTCTTTTTTCTTCAGGTCGAGAAAAAATCGTGAAAATTCTTCTCCAAAATGTTACAAATGTTGATTTACAGGATAAGCAAGGTTTGACACCGCTTCATTTGGCTGCATCTGAAGGTATTCTCAGAAATAATTCTATTGGAAGCTCCGCAACATTCAACTATACTAAAATTCTTTTCTTTAGGTCGAGAGAATATCGTGAAAATTCTTCTACAAAATGGTGTAAATGTTAATTTACAAGATAAAGATGGTTCGACGCCGCTTCATTTGGCCGCATCTGAAGGTATTCCCAGAAATATTCTACATTCTCTGTATTTGGAGCTCAAAATCAAGTTTGTTCGAAACATCCAACTTAATTTTGTGAATTCTTTTCTTCAGGACAAGACAAAATCATAGAAATCCTTCTCCAAAATGGTGCGAATGTCAATTTACAGAATAAAAATGGTTTGAGGCCACTTCAATCAGCTGAATCAAGTGGTAATTTCAAAAGTATATTTTAATATCAAATTGACATTGTCAATAAAAGAACCAAAAAAACTAACTGAAATTAAATCTTCTCTTTACAGAAGACGAAGAAACAGAAGACGAAGAAACCCGTTAATTTATTAACAGTTTTAATTCAAAAAAATTTGATACAAACAAAAAAACAGAAAAATGTCAAGATTGACTTGAATGCGATGAACCTAAAATAAATGGACTCTCACAAATAACACTGACTTTGTTTCATTCGTTGCAATTGCTTTTCACTGTCATCAAAATCCTCCTTGTTACGAGATGGTTCGACTTAGCCGTTTTTAACCTGAGGTTTCGGTCAAACCCCTCATTTGTCTTGTTTACCTGATGGTCTTGCGAACGAACCAAATGTATTTCATTCCGAATGAATCATTCGTTTGGAATTCGGACAGTTCGGGCAGAGATTCAAGCGTAAATAAATTCAATTAAATTTGGATTAAAACTGTTCAATTAAATGTCAGACTCACATAGTTTTAAAGTGATAACAATCATTTTATTCGAATGGTTTCTCATGCAAACTATGTAAGTAATTGATGGTTTTCTGTCTAAGTCCATCTTCAATGTGTGGAAAGGTTTTTTGATTTTTTTCCAGCAATGAATTCAATCGTGGGAAATCATTTGGCGTAACTTCCATAAAATCGAATGCTTCAATTCGCTTTGAATGCATGGCAAAATGTGATATCGAGCACTAAAATGTGTTAAAATGGTATGTTTGGCTCGCATTTGAATTGCTTGTTCAACCGCGAAAACTGTCGTCGAATGATGATATTTTTCAGCTGTGACTTTAAATTCACTCTGAAATGTTGCTTCGAGTATCAATAAATCCAACGGAAATTCGAAATTTTACTAGGCTGAAAATGTTGATAATTCGTAACCACATCCAATTGCATATTGAGATTCTGATCATTGAAAAATTCTTGATTTTTATTTAGTCTGGACAATTTTCATTTGTCAACCTTGATGCATTTAGTGCAGTTTGGTGTACAATGATGAAAAATTGCTCCCAGAACAGAAATCCGACACCCAACATTTTAGCCGTTTAAAATTTCGAATTTCTGTTGTGTTAGCAGCTAAAACTCTACATGTGATCTTTTTTGAGATGACCTAACGATTCCATACTGTTTCGACATAGGTCACGCGGATACGTGTCACAACGGTTACTAATCAGTTAACTTACTCATGAAGCACTTTTCTGGAAAGTCTTGATGTCGAAGTTTATCCGCCGTTATGACTGTCCCATCCTCCAAGGTGATATTTTTGCCACAAAATAGTTGACCCAATAATTCAACTGATACAATATTGCTCAACATTTGATGAGTGAAAATTTGAAACTGATCGGTCGATGCATTTTCAAGCTATCGTGTTAACAGAAAACGTGACAAAGGACGGCGGACAAAAGACAACGTTCCACAGCCCCATATCAATAATGTTGTTGATTCAACATGAGCTAAGATCGGTTCCACCACATTACAGAGCCTCAAACGTATAGAAAACAAATGTTTTGTGTTTCCACATTTTTAGACCGATTGCAATACTTTTAAACATCAAACGGTGTCAAGGAAAAGAAAATAAAATATTTAGTTCAACATTTTGCTGTTTTCTTTCATTCAGTGAAACTTGAGACTGAAAGCAAAGGTTTAATGTTTGATACACAGGTGCTGAATCTGAAACGGTTTGTCATTTGAATACACTAAAATGCACAATAAGCATACAGGTCTGTGAATTGGATGTTAAGTAATGACCATAAAACACAAACACCTGCATTTCAGTTGACTCCATTTCAGAAAGTTAGTCCAATGTGTCAAGTTATGTGCTATTTTCGTTCCGTGAAAAACTGTTTTGAATTTAATATCAGTATTGATTGTTGATTGAACAATTGTTTAGTTTAAAAAAAAAAAAATTCAAGGGAATTTAAAAAAGATGGAATTAAGGCGTTTAATAGCCAGTATTGTTGTTGCCGTTGCAATAATCACTGAATCTGAATCAGCTGAACCGACACCACGCATAAAGTGTGAGGAAGCACCAGTAAGTTAGAAAATGACGATTCAAATTTTGAGGTGCAGCCTTCTGAAGCACGGTATCACGTATAAATTCGAAATTTATTTGTTGGATTCGACCATTTACGGTGGCCGTCAATGATTGATCGTGATCAGGGCAACCGGAAATAATTTCAAAAAAACTTAAAATATTTACGAAATATTTTTGGATAATTTTGGATATTTTTGGATATTTTTATTGAAAATTGTGATGTTTCGCTATTATATGAAATTTGTGTTGTGTTTTTCTTTGGAAACGTGTAAATTCAAGATTAAAGAATGCGATTGCAAAATATTACGACATGCATTTTCCAATTTTCAAACAAAAATGAGCGACTCCCAGAACTTGGTTATATTTTGGAAACGTTCATTCGACATCACATGAGGTGATCAGTGCATACTAGAATGCAATTATGTATGCATTCATTTTGCATGTTTTTCAAGAAATTCAACCATAGTTGGCTCGCGCATCTTATAAAATGGAATGTTTAATTTAACAAAACAGTTAGTCAAATCTACGTTAAACAAATTTATATCACGATTTTTTTTTTCGGCAGTTTTATGAGCAGAGATTGAGTTTTGCCATCGGAATTAACACTTTTTACGTTTCACACTGGCGAAATGTTTGCCTGTTTTCCAAATGTTATTTCACTTGCGATGTTTTTTACAACACAATTCGGCCCAAAAATATTCTCAAGTTTTCGTTCGGCATTTTGATGCAGCGTATGAACAATCCAGAATCAACTGCAAAAATAGCTCAAAAACTAAATTATATTTTCGAAAATATTTCCGGTTGCCCTGATCATCTTTGGATTCAACTAAAATCGAACAGTATTCTATAATTTCATATTTCCATTCGAAACAGATTTTGGGTTTCCTCAATGATCATCGAGAGGCAGACGTTGAACCCTCATCTCGATGCTACTCCGATGGTATAATTCAATGGATTGGTACGAATAGCGAAATTCACAATTCTCTTGTTAAATGACAAAAATATATTCAAACAATTTTCTATTCACATTTATTTAGAGGATGACAACGCTACCCAGCTGCTGCATACAAATGGTGTGGATTTGAATCAAAAAAATGAGTACGGACGCACGCCACTTCATTCAGCCGCAGAATATGGTGATTTAAAATCATTTTTAATCAAATTTATTATTATCAAATGCACATAATGTGCGATTAAAGTGCATATAAAATATGATTTTGTATAGTTTCGAAATGGATTCGTTTCAGGTTACGGTAAAGTTATGGAAATTCTTGTCCAAAATGGCGCAAATGTAAATTTGCAGGATGATGACGGTTTGACGCCGCTTCATATGGCAATACGGCGGAGTATGAACATAATTATATCTATATTGAAAGCGTGAAACATTCAATTAGAACGTTCAGATGAAGAGAAAATCGTGAAAATCCTTCTCCGAAATGGTGCAAATGTTAATTTAAAGGATAAAGACGGCTGGACACCTCATCATTTGGCTGCAAATCGTGGTATTTTAGTTTCATGTATTCTATTTAAAGATTAAAATATTCAACTAAATTTTATCAAAAAAAAAAAAACATTTTTATCAAAAAAGTAAATGTTTTAAAAATATCATTAAGGTAAAGAAAAACTCGTAAGAATCCTTCTCAAAAATGGTGCAAATGTTGATGCAAAGAATAATCTAGGAGAAACGCCACTTCTTTTGGCAATACGTTACGGTATGACCATAAATATATCTATTGAAAGCCTGTAATAATCAACTAAGTTTGACACCATTCATTCGTTCAGGTCGAGAGACAATCGTGAAAATACTTCTCCAAAATGGTGCAAACGTTAATTTGCAGGATGGAAAAATTTCGGCGCCGCTTCATCTGGCAATAAAAGAAGGTATGACCATAGATACATCTATTGAAAGCTTGAAATAATCAACTAAGTTTGACACCATTCTTTCATTCAGGTTATGATAAAATCATGGAAATTCTCCTTCAAAATGGTGCAAATGCTAATTTGCCGGTGGAAGATGGTACGACGCTGCTTCACTTGACAATAAGTTCGGGTAAAGTATTAAATATTTGGATAGTCTCATAAATGTTCTTATTAAAGATTGAAAGATTCAACAAAATTTTGTCAATTTTATCTTTCAGGTCTTGAAAAATTCGTAAAAATCCTTCTCCAAAATGGTGCAAATGTTGATGCAAAGAATAATCTAGGAGAAACGCCACTTCTTTTGGCAAAAAACTACGGTATGACCATAAATATATCTATTGAAAGCTTGAAATATTCAACTAACAAGTGAACATACCATACTGTCAAACTCCGATTATCCAGTTTCGGTGAGCGATCGATAAGCCTTGGGCCCAAATGCCGAAATACAAATGTTTACTTAACGAAATTCATATTTGGGGTAGATATGGGATCCGGAAAGGGCCGATCACAAAATTTTCCCATCGCCATATCTGCCATACGGCGCGGAATTTCAATCTTTTGCCTGAAGAAAACTTGTAGGTCACGAGTCGAACGAAATTTTGGGCAATGGGTACACCCCTAAAAAATCGCTCCTTCAGAGTCAAATTTCGCCCCGAACATTAGCAATTATTGGGGTCTCTTTTCACTCTTAAGGAGTCATTTGGGCACAAAGCCATACCATCATGCCTCTTCACCTCAACGTGATCTACAACTTTCGCATTATTTTGAGATGTTTTTGGATAAAACCTCACTATTCTCATTTTACTTTTCCGCACACCACGTGATGCGTTGTCTTTTGTCCGCCATCTGCCATCCGTTGTCACGTTTTTTGAGCAATATTGGTATAGCCGTTTTGACGCGCCATGCTCTCCAGTGAATATACGTTTACAGCCCTAAAAAAGCCATTTTTATCACGGAGAACGGTAGTTCTCCCAGTGGCGCACCAAAAAATACACTTTTGAGTGCAACACTATATATACGCGAATTTTTGGACTATGTGTTGCCGACCGATGTCATTCGTGGAATCGGCATTAGCATGTAGCTTAGGATCAAACTAAGCGAAAGCCGTCGTCAAAATGAATTTTTGTGGAACCAAAAAATATTTCGCTTGGGGGACGTATGGGGGTGTTTTTTCAGATTATCTAGCATATGTGCCAGGGGGTAATCTTGACCATACCTTTCCAACGAGTGCTCAACCATCAAAATCGGTTGACCCGTTCAAAAGTTGTGTACGTTTCCCCTGAAAATTGAGTTTGTTATGTATGTATAAGATGAAAAAACCTCTAAACGAGGTATAAACGTAAAATTTTATATCAGTCATTTTGTGGACAGGATCTATTACACAGAGAAAAATGGTTTGGTGGTATTTCTAACGTCAAAATCATTTTAATGCATTAAATTTACTATTTTTGTACATAAATTTTACCGAAGCATCATCAATTCGCATATATTTTGACAAATCGATGATGATAGATTGAGAAATAGATTTCATAGCGGTGCTATGAAAATGATTGCTATTGGTAAAATTTATGTGTAAAAGTGGTAAATTGAATGTATTAAAATCATTTTGACATTGGAAATACCACCGAACCATATATATTTACCAACATATTTTTTTCTGTGTAGTGCGCCACTCTGTTTATACCTCGTTCAGAGGTTTTTCATCTTATATGAAATTACCACAAATAAGCCTACTATAATAAGCGTTTCCTGGTTCAAACTATATTGGTTTTGAGACTCCTCAATTGACTGCATTCCATATTTGATGAGAAATTTCTCAAATTTGCAGGCGAAATAGACGAAATTGTTAATCAATTTGTGCTCAAATCCAATCATTTGACTCATAGACCAGTATTACAAATGGTTTTTTATGAATAACACTAAATTTCATCCAATTGTGAGCAATATCGTAATAATTGCTGCGGCGCCCGTTCGTCTCAAGTGTATGTGGCTTTTTGCTTGAAAATTCAATTTTTGTGTGGAAAGTACCACAAATACGCCTGGAAAGCCTTTCGCGGGCCCATTTAACTTTTCTGAGACAATCTAAAATGGTTCTGAGTTCTGAGACTTAGAAATAGAATAATTCCATATTTGTGGTCATACAATAGATTGGATTCAGAAAATAGATGAAACCACTGATTTTTGACTCACTACTCCGAACTCATATAAACTGCTCAGTTTGTAGAAAAAAGAGTTTAAATAGAATTTGACACCATTCTTTCGTTCAGGTCAAGAGAAAATCATGGAAATTCTCCTTCAAAATGGCGCAAAAGTTAATTTGCCGATGGAAGACGGTTCGACGCTGCTTCACTTGACAACAAGTTCGGGTAAAGTATTAAATATTTGGATAGTCTCATAAATGTTCAATTTGAAGATTGAAAGTTTCAACTGAATTTTATCAATTTTATCATTCAGGTCAAGAAAAATTCGTGAAAATCCTTCTCCAAAATGGTGCAAATGTTGATGCAAAGAATAATCTAGGAGAAACGCCACTTCTTTTGGCAACACGTTACGGTATGACCATAAATATATCTATTGAAAGCTTGAAATATATTCAACTAAGTGTGAAACCATTCTTTCGTTCAGGTCGAAATAAAGTCATGGAAATTCTCCTTCAAAATGGCGCAAATGTTAATTTACAGGATAAAGATGGTTCGACGCCACTAGATTTGGCTGCAAGTAAAGGTATTCCTAGAGAAATATTCTATTTAGAAGTCAAAACCATGTTTGTTCGAAACATTCAATTAAATTTGGTCACTTGTATTCTTCAGGTAAAATCCTTCTCCAAAATGGTGCGAATGTCAAATTTACAGAATAAAGATGGTTTGAGGCCGCTTCAATCAGCTGAATCATGAGGTAATCTCAAAAGTATATTTTAATATCAAATTAACATTGCCAATAAAAGAACCAAAAAAAAAAACTAACTAAAATTAAATCTTCTCTTTTCAGATGACGAAGAAAACCGTATATTTTGATTCGAACTAAATAAACAGAAAAATATCATGATTTTTGAATGCGATGAACCTAAAATAAATGGACTCTCACAAATAACACTGACTTTGTTTCATTCATTGAAATTGCGTTTCACTCTCATCAAAATCCTCCTTGTTACGAGATGGTTCGACTTTAGTCATTTGTAAACTGAGGTTTCAACCAAACCCCTCATTTGTCTTGTTTACCTGATGGTCTTATGAACGAACCAAATCTTTTTCATTCCGAATGAATCATTCGTTTGGAATTTGGACAGTTCGGACAGAGATTCGAATGTCAATAAATTCAATTAAATTTCAGACTCACATAGTTTTAAAGTGATAACAATCATTTTATTCGAATGCTTCTTCATTCAACCTACGTAAATAATTAATGGTTTTCTGTCTAAGTCCATCTTCAATGTGTGGAAAGGTTTTTTGATATTTTTCCAGCAATGAATTCAATCGTGGAAAATCATTTGGTGTAACTTCCATATAATCAAATGCAATGCCCATCGTGTCATTCAATTCGTTTTCAATGTATGGCAAAATGTGATATCGAGCACTAAAATGTGTTAAAATGGTATATTTGGCCTGCATTTGAATTGCATGTTCAATCGCCAAATCTGTCGTCGAATGATGATATTTTTCAGCTATTGCTTTTAATTCACGTTGAAATGTTGCTTCGTGTATCAATAGATCAGCATTTTGTCCAATTTTAATAAATTCCTTGGATTTACCCGTGTCACCGCTATAAGCCAATTTAAATAATTTTCGCTCATTTTCATCTTGATAGGGAAATGTCAACGAGAGTGCGTATGATTTTCGAAAATGTTCCACGGGACATGTTGTAAACGAATGGATATTCAGATACGATCGCTCATGGTTAACCAAATTGTCTTTTAACTGGTGGGAAGGAGGGAAAAAGAGCATTAAAATCACCGAATTAACCCATTTTAGTCACGAAATTCAATAACAATTGACTTTTGAATTGGATTCTTACCATAACTTCATTGTCAATAAATTTAATGTCCGTTTGAATGGGATCGACATGCTTTGCATAGAATAATAACCACGATTTTAAATCATGAAGTGGACAAAATACACGTAAACTTTCACGATCCGCAGGCAAATAAATGTTACGCATTCGAAACAATTCTGGCAAACCGATGTGATGATCCAAATGCATGTGTGACACAAATACACCTTTGATACGTCGATATATTTCGGGAGCTTCGTCACCATAAAAACAATTTATTTGTGAACAAGTTGATGTGCCACAGTCCAATAAAATTGAATGGTCTTTACTAAATTTTGTTGTTGAAAAAAAAAACGAATCATTTGAATTTAAAAATGAATTTAAATTGGGGGAGAAAACGGTTGGAAACGAAACAAAAGAAAAGAACTAACGATAAATGAACTAATATCCCAGATGAGTTTCGAAAAGTAAATGAATCCGCTGCACCTGTGCCAAGGAATACAATTCGCGGAAATTCTTCGTTGACTAATTTTTTCGGTACGCTTTGTGTGTATATTTCAGAATGATCGTCCTTTTTAACGCCCAGTGCTGCATTTAATTCAATCATTGCTTGGTTCTCAGGAACATCTTCAGTTTCACCAAAGTCATCACTTGGTATATTGCGCAATATGTATTTGTTGTAAAGAGTTGGAA
The DNA here is from genome assembly GCA_030463065.1 of Aphidoletes aphidimyza. NCBI lineage: Eukaryota > Metazoa > Arthropoda > Insecta > Diptera > Cecidomyiidae > Aphidoletes > Aphidoletes aphidimyza. The sequence continues at coordinate 41,414,552 of CM059999.1, forward strand.
GTTTTCCATATTTTGCAGAATCGGCATCATTTGGATCATATATTTTGGGATTGGGATTTAACTTTGTGCTGAAAAACAACACACACACACACACAAGATTTTAACCACGTTTAGATGAAAATTCAAGCAAAAAACCGATCACAGTAATTCTTCATGATTGGATTTCAGAGTGGTCTAACATACCCTAGCAACGGATGCACTTTGGAGTCAATTTCATGCAATTTTTGTTGCAGCAGATGAACCTTTTTTATTGAAGTGTACCTGCAATTGAATTGATCGAATCCATAAATCATTAAATTCGAATGGAAATTCGTGTTTTTGATGAAAGAACCCACTTATTCTGGTCATTAACAAGTAAATGCCTCTGTGCATCGATTGATTGAACGAAATTTTGATATCGTGACGTATTAAATACGTTTTGTGGCGTGAAGTGAACGATAACCTCAATGCCACATGATTTCATCTCTTCTAGAACTTTGTTCAGTTTTTCATTGGTCTCTAGAGCGCTTAGGAATCCTTGGTTTGGCACATCAACAACTGCAATATGAAACGGTAAATGTTACAATCGAACAACAAAAACAGACAACATTTCAAATGACAGTTAACTTACTCATGAAGCATTTTTCTGGAAAATCCGGATGACGAACTTCATTGGCCGTAATAACGGTTCCATCCGGCAAGGTGACATCTTCACCACGAACTAAATTGGCCAAAAATTCAACCGGTACATTTTTATCAACACTTTTTTTAAGTGAAAATCTTCCACGGCTGGCCTTCAATTTGCACACATAAATGACAGCTGTTTCTTGTTTATGTTGCAATTCAATGGGTTCAATGATTAATTTATCATCTTCAAATCGTTGATTTGTGTTAAAAATGTGTTCGGTAAAACGATGTTTAAATAGACCACCAAGTGATGATAAAAATATCATACGTTGAATAATTTTGTGCAAATTATTTGGCCCATGAAATGTGGGTGGAAAACCAAGTGCTGCAACTGTGACAAATATTAAACTGGTCAAACCGCCAATACAATTCCATTTGGATTGTGTACAAAATACATTGTCAATTTTTGTCATATTGAATTTATAATCTTGACAAAATCGTGCAAAACCTTCACCACAATTGAACAGATACAATTTATCGACGGTATTGAGAAGCACCGATGCCGGTTGATCTGGTGCACCAGTACCAATCACTTGTAATTGTGCACTTGTGATATTTGATATTGTTTCCTTTTTGCATCGAATGTATTTCTTGCGATGTGCCATTTTCAGCGTTCGATGGACAAATATCATCGGTGAATTGCATTTTAAATAACAGTCTAGGCTTTTCTGTAGTAAAAACATCACTAAACAATTAAACACTTTTAGGTTATCAATTCATTTATTCTATTTGAAAAGTGACAGCTAAGTTTTGACGTTTGACAGGCACGCTAAGTTTTGACGTTTGAGAGACGTGCGCTGAATGACATGTGCTGAATGTGAAACGGTTGTCATTTGACTACACCAAAGCAAACGCATATCAAATGCGCAGTAAACATAGAACTGTGTAAAGCTTTGTTACTGAAGATTTTCAACAAGAGGATAAATAACTGACTTTCTCAATATCTTGAATACTTGAATCATGAACCTTATTTGAATAACCAATTTATTGAATTTTTTAATCAATTTGGTTTTATAATAAATTTATTTTATATTTTACTATATTTTTTTTGACATTTGTTTGTTTTTATACAAAATGTTTGTTATTGAACCGCTGACTGACAGATCATTTAAAAATACGTTTGATCGAGTGACACATAACATTATTTAAAATAATAATTTATTTTTGGTCGGAAAAAAATTCACTTGAAAATTTGACATTTGAAAAAAAAAGAAATGTAAACAATGGGAGTGATTGCGTTCAATTTTCATTTAGATAGTCGATGAATTGTTCTCGAGTATTACCAACTTTCGCCAAATTGCATTATATATGATTTTCGATAGGTGCATTTCGTCAGCACCGCCCTAGAATAGTGTTGACTCGGGACAGTGTCATAATAATAGTGCTCGAATAGTGCTGGCGAATGGTGTTGGTCCCACGAATAGTGCTGAGCACTATTCGTTCAAAGTTGAAAAAAAAAACACAATAAAAATAGAAAAAAGATATCACAATGAATATTAATACAGGGTGATCAATTTTCTCTTTTCTATTTTTTGTTTTTGTCTTTAAATCAGAAACATACACAACAAATTTGAGTGCGATTGGTTTTATTAGTTAATTCTCGTCTATAAGATTTGATTACACTATGTGTGAAATATGATATCACGCAAATGTTTGCCTTTTTCCTTGACGCAAAATTAAGCTCTTTTTTGGAATTTTTCATAACTTTTTCCACTGTTTCGGTTGATATGGCAGCGATTTCACATTCAATATGGCTCTGAGAGTCTTTGGTTGGTCAGCATACACCTTTCCCTGTCAAATACCCACACTAAAAAAGTTCAGAGCAATCAAATCAGGCAAACAAGGCGGCCAGTCGAATTAAAAGTGACAGTAGTCGAAATCACCGTTTTTCGAGATCATTCGAATTGATCATCACTGGATGTAAATTTGGCGGCACTGACTTCAGGAGAGTTGTGCGGTATGTTATGGGCTGAATTCCCAACTGTTTGGCAGATATAGGCCAAAAACCATGGAAGAAGAGATGAAAATGCCACTTAATAATTTTTTATTAGAATGAAATAAATCGTTATTTTGTTTACCTACCGTATGTATACAAATGTGAAAAAATCAATTTTTTCAACTTTGAATACGAATAGTAGTCAGAACTCGGGCCAGCACTATTCGTGGGACCAACACCATTCGCCAGTACTATTCGAGCACTATTATTATGACAGTGTCCCGAGTCAGCACTATTCCAGGGCGGTGCTAAAGAAATGCACCTATTTTCGATCCGTGGAAAACTGTTGTGAATTTAATTTCAATATTAATAAAACATTCAAATTCTGAATACAGATTTTATCGATACTAAGTGTTCAAGTGAAGAATTGCAGAAAAAAAAAAGATGGATAAAACACAATTTGCCGAACTGAGGGGTTTAATCACTGGCATCATTGTTGGTGTTTTTGGAATGTTCATTTATCAACTGTACAGAGATTCAAATGTGAATGAATCACATAATGAAACGAGTGAGACAACCATCTCTTCTGCACTCGCAGAACATGAAGAATTGCAACCGATTAATGACAACATTGAAGATGAAACAGTCGAGAGTAACAATGAACTGATATCACAAACAGATTGTGAAAATGCTGACGGCGATGATGTCATTGAAATTGAAAGTCCAGATCAAGTAAGTTGGAGAACACAATAAAAGCGATATGATCTTATTCCAAAACCCAAAACCAGACTTGACTCGATTATTGGGAATTGCTATTTGTGACATCTGTGAGCTAAGATTTCTGATTTCCAGTATTTTGGATTCAAAGAAATGGAATCTTAACGAAATGTTATTCAAAGTTTGAATTTTTAATCAATTTTCACCGTAAATGCTTGTATCCAAATATAAATCCACGAACTGTACTAGTGCCGCGCTAGTAGCGCGGATTTAATGACTCTTAATTGTTAATCAATAATCATGAGCATCTTAGATTTGAATAAAATGGAACACTTTTCCTTAATTACATATTTTCCTCTGGAACAGCTTTTGAAGTTCTTTGATGACCATAAATGTGGAACAGTAAAATGGAAATCTCTCGTTTACTCCGATCATGCATTTGAATTAATTGGTAAGAGTCGTGATTTTCAACTTATAAAATACCGAACAGATGCAAAACGTTTCAATTGCATTCATTCAGATCATCACAAAGTCGCTCAATTTTTGCATACAAATGGTGTGGATTTGCATTTCAAGGATAGGTTCGGGTACACACCGCTTCATTCAGCTGCGAAACATGGTAAATAAAATTGTAGTTGTAGAATTTCAATTCTTATCATCGTGGAAAATGGCAGTCGTCCCAGTGACGCACCAAAAAATATACCTTTTGAACAAATAAGCAGTTATTAATATGTTCAAACGTATTTAAAATACAGACATAAAATAAATTTCAGCTCATTTTAATATCAAAATGTTTCTAAACTATAAAATGTTTCTTCAGAACCAAGTGAAAAATAATGATAAGTGCATTTTTGCGGTACAATCTGAAACAATTTTTCATTCTGAATACTTGACCGATTTTCCGCACGCACATTTTTGGGTCAGGACCCAAAGTATATGGAGCAGTGAGAGAGCTGTTGTTGAAAATTCTATTGAAATTATTATCAAATAAAAAAACCTCTGAACGAGGTAAAAATCGAGTGACAAAAGCAAAATGCAAAATACAAAATTTGTGATATGAAATTTATGCCGAAAAAAAAGTTATTTGAATTTTGTAAACAAATTTGATGTGTTTTCGATAGCCAATGAGAATGTAAATGACAATGGCCAGAGGGGAGTCTGAGCTCGAAAATCCTACCCCAAAATTCAAAATTTTTACAAATCTGTCCGATATAAACCGAATCGCAATCAGTTTTTGTGATCTTCCACTTTGTCTTTTGTGCCGCCCAAATGCGTTTTGTGCTTATAACCAGTGCTATTTGGTGATACAGTCACACTGAATGCCTCTTCAGCATTCTTGCCAATGGTATTGTTAGACCATTAACAAAACTACCACCCGAATAGTAAACAGTATCCTTATCATCATGTTCGCTTAATGAAGTCAAAGATCTTAAGCCGCTCAATTGGTGTTTTTTCAACAAAGAATCAACAATTTTCCGACTGTAACCATTCGTTTCCGCAATTTGGTGGATTTTGTTTACCTCTGCGACAAAATTGTCTTGACTCAACGGTACGTTGATCGTGCGATAATAATATGAAATGAACGCTGCTAATTTAGTTTGTTTAGAATGGTATGATGTGGATGTATGGATTGAACAATTGATTTCTCAGAGTGCAATGGGTTCTTTTTTCTATTATTCATTCCAGGTTACGCCAAAATCGTGGAAATTCTGATTCGAAATGGCGCAAATGTTAATTTACAGGATCAGGCCTGTTGGACGCCGCTTCATTGTGCTGCATCTGAAAGTAGTGTTAAAAAAATTCTATTGGAATCTCGAAACATTCAACTAATATTGGAAATTCTTTTCTTCAGACCGAGAGAATATAGTGGAGATTCTTCTTCGAAGTGGTGCAAATTTAGAGGACGATAACGCGAATTCGTCGCCGCTTTGTTTAGTCGCATCTCTAGGTAGTCTAACAAATATTCAATTGTATGCTAGAAACATTCAACTAAAATTGAAAATTCTCTTAGGTTTCACCAAAATCGCGGAGATTCTTGTTCAGTATGGCGCTGATGTTAATTCAAAGTACAGTGACGGAAGGACGGCACTTCATTTGGCTGCAGCCATGGGTAGTCTAACGAATATTCAATTGAAAGCTCGGAACATTGAACTAAAATTGGCTATTCTATTCTTTAGGTTACGAAAAAGTCGTGGAATTTCTTGTCCAAAATGGCGCAAATGTAAATTTGCAAGATGACGACGGAGAAGTGCCGCTTCATGAGGCTGCATCGAGTGGTAGTCCCATAAATATTCAATTGAAAGCTCGGAACATTGAACTTAAATTGGCTATTCTTTCCTTCAGGTTACGAGAAAGTCGTGCGAATTCTTGTCCAAAATGGCGCAAATGTAAATTTACAGACTGACTACGGCTGGACGCCGCTTCATTTGGCAGCCCCTGGAGGTAGTCTCATAAATATTCATTTTGTAAGCTCGAAACATTCAACTAAAATTGACCATTCTTTTCTTCAGGTGACGAGAAAGTTGTGGAAATTCTCATTCAAAATGGTGCAAACGTTAATTTGCAAGATGGAGACGGTCGAACGCCGCTTCATTCGGCAGCCCATGGAGGTAGTCTCATAAATATTCATTTTGTAAGCTCGAAACATTCAACTAAAATTGACCATTCTTTTCTTCAGGTGACGAGAAAGTCGTGAAAATTCTTCTACAAAATGGCGCAAATATTAATTTACAGAATAAAATTGGAGAAACGCCTCTTCATAGAGCTGCAGAATTCAGTAGTCTCATAAATATTCGATTGGAAACTTGAAAAATTTGATTAAAATTGGCCATTCTTTTTTTTCAGATTACGAGAAAGTCGTGGACTTTCTTGTCCAAAATGGTGCAGATGTTAACTTACAGAATAAAGACGGTTGGACGCCGTTTCGTAAGGCTGCAGAACACGGTAGTTCCATAAATATATACTAGAAGATCGAAACATTTGACCAAAATGGGCAATTCTTTTCTTCAGGTCACAAAAAAGTCATGGAAATTCTTGTCAAAAATGGTACAAATGTTAATTTGTAGAATTGGAACAGTTCAACGTTGCTTCGATTATCTAAAAAAAAAAAACAAGTCCAATCAGTACATTTCCATCAATATGATGCATGGATGCGGATCTTTTTTAGGTCCTCAGCTTTAAAATGTATCTAGTGTAAAACCAATTGAAGACCGGAGTGAAGGGTGGAGGCGATCCGGGCTTCGAAATATTCTTTTTTCAATCCTATCCAATTCCAAGTGGTACCATCGTAATCACAGTCAGTGTCAATCAACTCACCTCTGCAAAACAAGCCTATTTTATTTTCATTGTTTGTTCCGTTCGATGGAATCCTTAGAATCCCAGCTCAACACCTGAAATTCTCTTCAATTCAATAAAATCCATTCATTCATTCACAATTGAATCTGTATGTGTATTTTTTGTATTCTCTTTATTAAATTGATCTGAATTAAAAGCACATTGTTCATGTCATTTTGTATGTAGTTTGCTTCAATGTTTGTTTGTGTGTGTGTGTTTTGTCTATCGATACCTAGTTGCGCAACTCAAATGAATGTTTTCAAAAAAAAAAAGTTAAACAATAAATCATCTATCGAAAATGTTTTCATAGAATTTTGAATCTAAAGCTAAAATGTTGTTTTATTTTCATCTGTTGTTTTTTTCTATTCATTCTTAGTTAAAATGAGCGTTAAAACAAAAAAGAACAAATAAGGAAATAAGAATTCCATCCAATGTTTAGCATTTCATGTGGTTATTACAGTTGAAATTCTTTTGCATCAATCTTAGATCGTGATGCACACAAACGAATATATATATAACTTAGATAAAGCCAATAAATGTCAGTCAATTTGTTGGGAGGGGGGGATTGGGTGGGCGATTGGGTGTACAGGCATTGGCATTGACAAAACATAGAGAAAACATATGTATTTAACCAAAAAATTAATCGAATTTACTAATATAATAAATGTTTTCAAAATCCAAACAATTTACACAAATTGAATTTTATGAAAATTTTCTTTTGAATCTTCTTATCTAAAATCTTAATCGATAGAGTAGAATTTCGCTCTTTGTGTGAAAAGTGGCTCTCTGCTTGCTTTTCAACACACATTTTTTTTTTACACATTCAACAAGAAATTATCTCTATTTATATTCAATAAAAGTGTGTGTTTTTGACGGGGGGGGGGAGAGAGAAAGTTAAAAGAAAGAGGAGAAAATTCAATCGATGTGATTCGATGCCATTAGACATCACACCTCTTGACTAATCTCGTGCATCATGTCTAAATTTGGCAGTTTACACAGAAAAAAATACGGTAAATATGAATTGTCTCTTTATTTACAATCAAATCGGAAGAAAAATCTGTCAAAAAAAAAAATCTACCGAATATTGGCACCGGTGATCGATTTGCTGCCTCTTTTACCCGATAAACGTTCATCATCTGCTCACCGATGATGCATTTTCGATCACATTTATTGGGTGATGCCACACAGACAACATTGTATCGCATTAAATTTCTCTCTGTGTGTGCATCATGAGATCATTAAATTTCCGTGTTGCTTGTGACAATTCCATTGTTGTGGTGGACAAGACAAGACACGAAGAGACAATCAAATCGATCGAATCAGTGAACCTAGTGACCATTGTCATAATCATCATCAATGCATTGTGTTCTCTTCCCCGCCCTTTAAATCGTACATTTATCCTTAAGGCCAGAACAAATGGCATTAATGTTGATTTTTTTTTTTTCATCTTCTTCTTTGTTTTATCTATACAAATTTTAAATGCCAAAAATGTTGCGCCGTATTTATTGGTATATTTATTTGATTTCGATACTCGATTTTGTGTGTGTGTGTGTGTGTGTAGTTTTTGTTCCGTTTCAGCTAAACTTCTGGGCTAACAAACTAGTTTAATGTGTGTTTATGTTTGTATTTTTAAAACAATTCGTTTTATGCTGTTTTCTCTATTGTTGTTGTTGTTGTTGTTGTTTTCTATTTCATTTCAAATTTGATATATTTTGGATTAAATTGGATGTGATTGAAAATTGTAAATATTGCTAAGCGTTGTGGTTATATTTTGGTTCTGAAGCCAGACTTGTGTTGGCTGTTTGGCCATGGCCTGAAGCCAGTCTGCAGACTGATCGAATGTTGGGTTAGTTAATTGAGTGTAATTTCATACAAATCTCTCCGTCTTCAATTCAAACCACCGTCCGTCTGGCTGATGTTGTTTTTCTATGCGCACTATATATGACAATGTATTTTGGTATTAAACGATTAAAATTGATCGAAAAATTGTGTGTTTTGAGAAATCGCATTCATGATTCGAATGTTAAAATCGAAATGATGCACGTATTACGCGATACGTGTTCGGCTGTTTATCAGTTAAATGGTTGAAATTTCAGCATTTGAAACAAAATACAAAAAAAAAACGGAAACAAAATCAATGCAATGACGAAGAAATCGGTGTTTAAATCGATTGTAATTGAGCTTCTTATTTTCAAATGTGTTTGTTTTCTTGGTTTTGTTTATATATCGACAATTGAAATTTGAACAATGTTGTTTATTTAATTTTGTTTTTATCTGAATTTTCCTATTTTCTTTGTTTGAAGTGGTTTTTAACGTTGACACCCGACGATAGCGGCAAGGTCGATGTTTCAATTTCAATCATCCGGATTTTTGTTTCGTTTAAATGATGAAGTGTGTGTTTTTGTTTTGTTTGTTATTCCTTTTGTGGCAATTCGGGTTGCGTTGTCATGTATATCGGAAACCAGAAATACCGGTGTTATCATCACTTTAACTGAAATATTGGAAAAATAGATTAGATGAGAGTCACGTTGATGGAGTATTTTGGTTATTGTCATTTCATTCACACTTTTTCAATGTTCAATGTTCAATTTTGAGGCTTTTGTGCCATTTTGAGGTTCTTGTGCATTGCTTTACACCTCCTTAGCCATTTACTACCTCGTTAGTCTTTTGTGAAGCTGAACAACCATTGAAAAAGAGTGAAATGAACGAAACGAATATGTTTTTCGACCGATTCAATAGCATACCTTGGGCAAATAAATTTGAGGATCGTTTAAAATCGTAGATCGTTGAATTTGTTTATTTGAATTTTACTTAAACAAAAGAGACGGGTTGGTGCCGTTAATGCTCCATAAGAGCAGCTAAATAAAACAACAACAATAAAAGAAAACAATAAATTTGTGGTTAATATTTTATGAGTTCGTCATGAACAAAAAACAAGCGAAATGTGAAAAATGATTGAAAATCGAATTGTTGACATACGTGATGGTGAGCGTCGCGTTTCGACTGCACGCTCTGGCGGTGTATAATTTAAGAAGTCCCATATCAGAATCGTATCATCATGTGAACTGCTTACAATTTGAAATTCGTCAAATTGTAAACGAAACACTCGTCCTGTATGTTCCTGTTTGATGAAGATGGACAATTGAATTTGAAAATCGGACATTTTTAAGTAAATTTTAACATTTTTTCTCAACATTTTTTGTTTATAACATCTTGTTGAAGCAAATTTTTGCATGCATTTTTAACATAATTTAAATTACCTCTAATGTTTTCAAGCATAATGCGCTAGCCGGAGTACGTAGATCAAGTGCCGCAACCAAATCCCAAACTTTAATTTTACCATCATATGCTCCGCTCACAATACGTTTTGAATCAAAACGAATGCACCGAACAAGCTCCTCATGACCCTCAAGCACACGCAAACATGCACCACATTCAATATCCCAAAGACTGGAAACGATAACATTGACGAAAAAAAGTGTAAATGTTTGGTCATAAAATCAAAATGGTGCTAGAAAGAATTGGTATCGATGTCGATAGATGCGTACCGAATTGAATTATCCGAACTGCCGCTAACCACTAAACGATCACGGTACTGTAAACAGGCAATGCCACGTTTGTGTCCATTCAATGTGCGCACAAATTCACAGTTGGATGTATTCCAAACTTTAATGGTTCGATCACCCGATGCGGATACAATATATTTTTCATCAAAATCAACCACATTGACAGCAGCTCGATGACCAACCAAAACTCGTCGTAATGTGATTTCATTTGGTGATGTCATGTCCCAAACGGCAATTGAACGATCCTGCGCGGGAAAAAAGGGAATAAAACAAGGAAAACGATATTTAGTCGAGCAGTTACAATTTGAATTTGGGTGATTGATCATTTGAATTGAGATGATTGCGAATTACCTTTGAGCATGTCACCATCATGCCATTGTTGAAGCGTAAATGCAGCACAGCCTCGCAATGATGAATTAATGTGTTGACCATATCACCGGTAAGCACATCCCAAACGCGTACCGTTGAATCGCTTGAACCACTGATTATTACCTTATCATCATACTGCAAACAAAGCACCGAACCGGTATGACCGGTTAATGTTTTAATGCATTTTAAATCACTGCGATCCCATATTTTAATTGTATTATCACGTAAACCAGACACAATTTTATTTTCATCATACTGCAAACAATACACGCCTTTGGAATTTTCCGATCGACAATTGATACGCTTGAGCATATGTTGACCGTTACGCCAATTATTTTCAATACTTTCAATGTCGTTCATAATTTTTGGATACAATGAACGATAAAATGAATGCGGTGGATGTGTTGTGCCCGGCCGTGGCTTAAATAAATACTGTATCCATTCACGGCGCTCCGATAAACCACGCCATAGCAAATCGGTTCGCACTTTACGTTCAATCAATTTTTTCCATAGCATTCCTTCGGAAATGACACGCAACCATTCTTTGCACACTAATTCGGCGGCTTTCAATGAATCCGCATCCAAATATGATAAGACATTTTCCGCAATGTGATCAAGTCCTTTTTCTGTTGAATGGAGACAAAAAAGATGACATTTTTTCTTTTTTTTAGAATTTTCATAGGTTTTCAATTCTGCGGTCTTCAGCAGAACCCAATCAAAAAAAAACCACCGCCCCAAAAACACCGATTTAACCACAAATTTCAATCAATCAATCATATACTTACTCGGCAGCAATGAAATGAAATCTCTTTGCAGCATTGGTTTTAAATAGGCATTTATGTGGCCGTGTTGATAATGGCACATGCGGGCCAATAACTGTTCAACGAAATCCACTTGATCGGATTCGTTCCAATTGTTGAAAAATTCTAAACATGAATCACGTTCGCTTTGAAATGTTGGCGATGGTTCCTTCTTCACTCGTCCGGGTTCATAAAGTGATGTGAACTGTAACGAAACAAAAAAATTGCTGCGATTAGAATCAATGTTGTCAGATATGATTGCAGATAATTGAAGCTTATTACACAATTATATTAAGCGATTAATTTTTTAAAAAAAAAAAAGCAAAAAATTTAAAAATTCAGCAAAATCTGTTCTAAAGAGCAATAAAACCTAATCTCTGAAGTCAATTTTCCTTATTTCTTTTGACACAATCAAAAATACAATACATGTTTCACGGAACGTGTTGTCAAAATGAATAGCGTTCATCAATGACATTTTTATAACATTTTTCATTGTCATTCTTCTGCTAAGAGGCTAAGCGGCTATAAAATATCATAAATGTGTTTCCTCACATCACACACGCAAATACACGAAAATGACTTTAATAATGCGATTAAAATTGTTTGCAAGCAATTATAAAACAAATATCATAAACTTCCGTTGAAAGATGCATGAAAAAACACGCTCTCTCGTTGCAAAGGCTTAAAATTCGGTTTTTGTTTTATAAATTCAGTGAAATGGATCGGCATCAATAAAAACGAGGTTTTTTTTGCATAACGAGTCGGCTGGTTGTGGCCCACAACTTGTGGGAGAGATATAGATCTTGTCACATGTTTTAACAACGTGACAGTGCCCCCTCTTCCGAATTTAGAAACGAATCCACACAAAACGCATATATTAACAAAACGAACATTTATTGAAATGAAACATTTGTTTTTATTTAACAAATGAAATTCAAATGCAATAGACATTAGACGATGCGAATTTGTATGTTTATGTGCATGTGTAGATTTTGATTATACAATGTCCGTGTTTGCATCATCATTGCATATGAAATGTTGATTTCCGTGTATGAATGCAATCGTGTATTCGCTTAGAGATGGCAATCATATTTGTGTGTACGCATTTTCAAAACAGGTGCATTTTGTACTTGCATGCATTTACAGTTGCATCATATACATAAATCATCCATCAGCTCAAGCAACCATTTATTTTTCCCCATCGCCGTTCAGCTCATCGTTTTTGACATGACATGAAAATCGATAAATCAGATTACACATCATATTAAATGAAAATCATGTAATTGTACATTCATAATGACAATTTCATAAATTTGGTGCTGTGTGGTCGGCAAACCATCTGTTTCAATGGAAATTAATTGGATTTTTGTTGTTGTTGTTGATATATCGATGCGGTTATTGGTATGGTTGAAGTGAAATTGTCAGTTTTAATTAGCTTAATTTGAGACAAATTGATGGATTTGTTGTTCCGTATTTTGATTGGTTATTATTTGGACTTGACAAAGCTAGTTTATGCTATGCTTTAGTGCTGTCGCTATCCATACAAATTAATTATTTGAAATTACGTAATGCATTTTGTCTATATTTGGAGTCCAAATGTTTGACGTTAGAAAGATTCCAATCATTGATCAACGAATTTACAACACAAGTGAAAAACAAATGTTTCTTGACATATACAAACGAATTTTCACTACAATCGATTAATTTGGATGATGGCTCTCATGACATTTCAATAGGTCGCCTACAACTTTCTCAAGAAATATTGCTCATGGCATTTGTTGAGCATTTTGAGTAACCGTGTTCGGTTATGTTTAACACACAGTTATGTTTAACTGCAGCCACTTTGCAGCTGAAGCGCAAGCATTTCATGTTATTCATATGGGAAGCAGACCAGTGGCCCCGCAACATCAATAAATATGAAAGTTGAATTTTATTTTGAAATCATCATCCATATGTTTTCTGATCACAATGCACCTTTAAGACTGATGTGTTGAAGTCGAGTTTAAGTCGAATTGAAGTACCCATCAGTGACTCACAATTAGTGAGATAGTGACGTTGACCTTCGATTTTTCTTTCTGGTTTGTTTTTTTTTGTCCCGCAGCTATTTTTAGCCACATGAACTCGACATCAACTGAATGCCATTGACCGATTAAAATGTTAAACCATGCACCAATTCACATAAATCAAGCCAGATTCGATTTAATGGTTATTGTAAAATTAACTACTGTGCCAAAAGTGTTGGCCCAAAACGAGGTGCGTGGGGTTTGTAACATCAATTTATTAGAAAAAACTCGAGAAAAAACACATAGTTTACGTTCATCAAATTTCTATAATGTTCAGATAAAGAATACCGTTTTGTCGGTCATGTCAATTTGATTGGACGAATTTTTAATTAAAAAAACCCCGTTCAGACCAAATTAAGCGCCATCCACAAGATTCTCTTCATTTTGAATTGTATACCAATTCAATTGGTGAAAGGATTGAAAGTTAACGACTGAAAACGGTCTTTGAATATCACATTTGAATACGTTTTTCGAAGATTTTTTTTTTTTTTTTTTGAAGGGAAAAATATTGAACGGTTCAATTGGAACGATATTTAGTACTGAACTCACATCCATCGATCGATAAACAAATATAAAATTCTGTTTTATATCAACTTCTTGTCACATTTTGTCATTTCTACTCATGATAGAAACTAAATGTCGGATTTTTTTTCAATTTTCACAGAATAACAAGTTTTTTTTTTCTTCTCTGTTACAGAGAATTTTGACCACATTTAATTCTCTCGCTAGTTTTTAATGGAAATTCAAACCACATTGACATTAAAACATCGTGTTTTTTTCTCAATCTACATTTTATGTGTTTTCACACTCCAAAAGGTCATCAATTAAGAATTTCAATTGAAAATCAATAATTTTCGCTTGAATGAACGATGGTAATTTTACGGTTTCTATTTATTAAATTGATTGTTTCAGGTTTTTTTTTTTTTGCTTTAAATTGCATTGAAAATTGGATATTGTACGTCATCCAAATAGCCACCAAATTGATTCAGTTGATTTTAAATGGAAAATAATGTTCGATGTCAAAACACTATAAAAACTGGAAAATTGTTAAATAATTCAATCAAAATTGAATAAACGCAAAACAATGATGGTTAACGTTAGCAAAAGTAAAATAAAGAGGTAAAAATAATCACGAAAACATGTTGTCAAACAACGTGCACGTAGAATGAAGTTGAAAACATCAATTTTGTTTGACAATTACGGTTTAAGAGGGTCTCTGAATTGGTGTTGTTGCATGTATGAAACGAACCGAATAATTTGTCATTTGCAAATCGTGTGTGTGTGTGTGTGTTGAGAATGCGTTAATGGAATTAAACTGGCTGCAAAGTTTTGCCAAAGAGAATGGCAATTAAAAAGCCAGTTCAGGTCACTCTTATTGAAATAGCAAAAAAAAAAATGCATTGACGATAGTCCAATTGGAAAATGTGTGGACTTTCAAAACCTTCACCCACCCTCTAAAATAAAGAGGTGAATCAGATTAGAGAACGTAATTTTCATTTCAAAATCATTTAATTTGGATGCAGACAATCATTAAATATAAATTGGACATTGTTTCATTTGGTTTGGTTTTCTTTTGTTTTACCGCCTCTTCGAGTGAGATGCGGCATTTCACCAAATCACCTCTCTTTCGTTCGTAAATATAACAATTCCAATTTTCGGTCCATAAACTTTTCGAATGGACGAGTTTTCTACTCGTTTAATATTGTTAAATAGAGTTTAGTTTGTTTTTCCATTTTGTTTTATATTGTACCAAACAACATCCAAACAAGTTTGACAAGACCCACGAAATACAAAAAAAAAAAAAAAACCGTCGGTTTGGTGAGAGAGAGCAAACGACGACCAAACACAAAACAAAAAAACAAGTTCATTTGAAAATGAACGCGAGTTAAATACACTTTGGCACAAAGTCTTCGGGCTGAATACGAACGCAGTACAATTTATTCTCCACTGATTCTCCACAGCGTTCAGTGCACGTCCATGGACGTCTAATGTGAAAACATGTTTTACAGTACAAACACACACGAAAAAAACCCAAAACCGACCGATTATGGTTCGGCAATTTAACGAACACATTTTTTTTTTAACGCTTAGAATGTGTAATCATAACGTTACAAATTCGTCGCTAGCGAATTGAATTCTAAATCAAATTCTTTTGTTTGTACGAACCCGTGCGAATCCACACACGAAATATTGTTATTTTCATTTCGACATAAAAAAAAAACCTTTGCGAATTGTTGCTTTCATTCATGCCGTTAGGTTGTTTTGCACCGTGTGTGCATGCATGTGTGTGCGAATTGTATTTTCTCTTTTCTTCTTCGATTTCGATGCGACTAATGACTCTATCACGCGATTTTATCATGCTTTCGATTGTTTTTATCGACATCGACAACAAAGACAACGCATCGCAATCCCAAAAATAGATCAAAGCTATGCGATACGCGGCGACCGACAACAAACTCACTTCACTGATCACAGACTACAACTTTTTGGGTAGATTTTTGAACAACAACAACAATCTATTTAAATGAAATGAGCAATTTTCATTCGCTGTCTCGCTGCTCAGAGAAGTAAACAGAACAAAACAGAAAAATGTGCATCCAATTTGAAATTCATGAACGAGAAACGATAAAGAGAAAATTTAATACCAGAGGCAAGCTATCATTGAACAGCCAAAATGTATTTGACATGGGCTTTGGAGTAGCACGGATTTTGAGAGTTTTTCACGGGGGAAAATTTACTTTTGAAAGACTTTGAGACTCTAGACGACTTTTTTTGCGATCGATTTTAAGCATAAACAATTGTTAACTCAGGAGGTGAGTGAAAGAGACAGTGACATGTGTTCAAGTGCCCGAAAATTGGAATTTTTTAAGGTGCGATTCAATTCGAGTGGGGGTTTCCTACTCAGAGGCTTTCTATTTTTACGTTAGAAATTGATTTTTGTGATGCCTAAAGGACAGTTTAAGGCCTATAGGCCCAGAGGAATAGGCGTCATTCGCACAGAAGAATCCAAACACCAGTTCTAGAGTTATTGTTCGAAAATCGATTCAAAATGATGATTTCAAGTTGAAATTTTCAACTCATTCAAATGTTGAATTCAATGGAAAGCTGGAATATTTCACGGTTTCGTATTACATCTTATCAATCTAAATACTGTGAAATCAACAAATGTTGGTGTATGAAAAAAGCATCACGATGATTATTTGAATAGATTTCTCGATTCGTCATATTTTGCATATATTTACGTTGAGAATTACGAGACGTAGACAAATTTCAACTCGAACAGATGTTCGAATAGTAAACCCCCTGGTAAAATTTCCAAGTACCAAGTATGAAATCAACTTGATCTTGTCCCTTAGAACCTCCTGTCTCACATCACATTTTACACTTCACATCAATTACAACAAATTGTGATTGTGACGTGTGCGTGTTTCTGTTTTTGTTGTTGTTGTTGTTGGTTCTTTCGCAACGATTCGATTGATAGTGACAAAAGAGCGTCAAAATTTAAAATTAGTAACGCATGGTCAGCAAAAAATTATCATCAGCATGAAATAAGTAAACATTGAATCGGTCATAGCGCCCGTATTATCGGTGTGTGTGTGTGCGCTGTGCGTTTGTCATATTATTAGCTTCAATCGTCTCATTATCGAGCTTGATTCGTGAATTGTCGTTTGATTCAATTAAAAACAGAACAGCAACAAAGCAAAAAAACAACAAAACAGATCGAACGAATGTGGCAACTTGAAGGCAACAGCAGATATGTGTGTGTGTTTGTACCGAACGTGCTTTGAATGAACAAATCGTATTCGTTATTGCTTTACGAGGCTCATAAAAATTGACATGACAGAGAGAAACACACGGTAATACACTAAGTGAGAAGCACCGAACAACACCAATAACAACAACAGCAACAGCAGCAACAAAAAAACGGTTAACAAATGGTGTCTAAAGCGATAACGTGAACAGCAATTACGAACTGCATAAATAAATGATTAGCTGGAGTATAATCAGTGTAATGCATGCAACACACAAATGTGTATACGAACGACAGAGGGAGAGAGAGAGAGAGAGCGTAGAGCACCGAGCTGAGGAAGTGACCAAAAGTGAAGGCGCTCGCGTAAAGTCACGACTCCATCATTTTTGCAGACGTGACAAGATAATTGATATTGGTTTATTTTTGCACGTTTCAATTCAAAGTTATTCAATTTTTTCGTTGTTATTATAAAAAAAAAGTAAATGGTGTTGAATGGTTGTCAATGAGAGGCCAAAGTAGCTGCAGTACGGACGGACATTTGGCTCAGCAACAACATGTTTAAAATGTAATATTTGAATCGCATGCATCGGTAACTGACCGATATCGAACAAAAGGTTTTTTTTTTTAAATTGAGAATTTTGTCACAATATTGAACAGATCTATCGATCTAGCTCAATGACTGATATTCGTATGAGAAAATCGATTTTCATGATAAACCATTTATTTATTAACACATACACACAAATGATGCACAACCAGTCAACTGTCTTGCGGTTTGTGTCTTCATTCAATCATATCGATGATTTTAATACAGTTATTTCTCTGTGTTGAGAATATAGCTGGAGTGACAGACATGCATGAGGTTCAAAATACCGGGGAGGACTTTGAAAAGACTCTTTTCAAAAGAGCCAGTGGGGTGACGTTTTGGCGACGCCTGCTCCCAGAAATTCGAAATTTTTCTTCAAATCAAACAATATTTAGGTCTTTTTAGGCTAAGGCAAAAGACCTCTTGGTAAAAAAGGATGACCGAGCTTCCTCCCGCTGGGAGGATTGCTCAGATCGAATGATGGTCTTTTTTGGTCCTCAGCTCAAAAATCCATTCTATCCAGTAATCTGATAACCCAGAGGCCCTCTGGCAGAGGGGACGTTTATTCTGCAGATTCCACGGAGTGCCGAGGGAGGATAAGCACCCAAGTACTCCCTCCTAGCGTATGTCTGGCAATACCATGTGGTGTCGTGTGTTCCACTCGAACGACATTAAAACTGTCTCAATTTCAACCGATTGTGAAATTGCCTAAGAAAATACCATGCGAACGCTGTGTACAGTAGTGACTCATGCGATCATTCATGTGCGTCGCTACACAGTGGCAACGTATTCATGTGCACGAGAAAAAAAGAGAAACAATAGAGCCCATTTATATCATGATGCTTTCTAACGGATGTTGGTTAACTCCATAAAAACCACCGCATTTTAACACAATACACGACACACACAAAAAACGCATCAACTCGCTAAATATTCCCTCTATTTCCAGAGTGCAATTAGTCTGGTGTTTTGTAGCAAAATATTGCGATAAATACCCCCACCCCCCCCCCCCCCCCCAACGGAAACCCAATCGTCAAGATCAATTCCGAATTCCACCAACAATTTTTTCGATGTGATTGCCAATGCATTGTCACGCATTGTTGTGTGCAAAATCAATTTTGATGAACACAAAAAACACACTGAGTCAAATGACTGTGACGTCATTTTATTCCATACATTTTGCTTGCGAAATGGATAAAAATTCACACGTTGGCATTTAAGTACGTGACAAATCGGTCATTCGCCGCGATAAATTTCAACCATGCGAAACCAACAATTCAGTTGAATGTTTATTGTTTACGATTGATTTATTTGGTTTTTGTTTCGAATCTTCAAAAAAGATTGATTATTTTTGAGAGTTTTAAAATGAAAATGTTTCACTTGAAATGATATGATATTGACTCAATCGAAAAAAGCCAAGTGCATCGACCAAGTTGAGCAACGGAATGTCGTCTAAAGCAAAAAAAATGAATAAAATTTCGACCGATTTACAGTAATTAGCATTTATTTTGTTGTTTTCGTGTCGACGCCACACACAGTTGCTTCATAAAATGGATATTTTGAGCTCGTGTGTGTTTTTTTGTTTGTTTGCTTTTATCTAGAGGTCTAAGTCACTGAATGCTCCGTTTACTTGGGCCCGTGGTGTGCGTGTGAACCCAACGGTGCTTTTCAAATGCACAGCTTTTGTTTGAGGCTCAAACTTTCAGCCACCACCAATTGTCGAATAACAACAACAACAATGCCAAATTAACTCTTAGTCATCGTGATTAACAGAGCATTAAGCTTGTGCGTGTTGCTTCGATGGCTCTTAGTTTTCGTGCTTTTAGCCTAAAACTTTTCGGTATACACAATTTTTGTTCGGTGATTGAATCGTAATTCGTGATGGTGAAATGTTTTGGGTCAATGGAAAACCAAAAACTACACCCAACGAAAGAAATAAGACAAGAATCCAACTCGATCAAAACGAGATCACATTTGAAACTTAAGTAGCTGAAGTCTCAACAACTGAAGTTTGGTGTCGGCCACTTCCGTATTCCACGCTCCATTTTAAAAAAAAAAAAACATAAAAAACCAACCATTTAGACAGACATATTTTCTAAACTCTTTTTTGTTTTGGGCAATGACTGTTTTTAAGGTAAGTTCACTGGAGATGGAAAAAAAAGAAACGAAAAAATAGTGGGCAAATACCAACAACACAAAGAGACCCATTAATGGATGAACATTCTCAACTGCCATTCAAATAGTAACATTGCAAAATGGATTTCAATTGTTAGAATGTACGTGTTTTTTTTTTTCTTCTACCGACGCACCAACTAACGACGCAAGAATATTGAATAGAGTGTTTTTTTTGTTTTCGTTTGTAATTGAAAGGCATTGAGAGAGCGCATTTTCGCATACAAAATGTCATGTCATTTGGCAATAGGTCTCGTTCATACCAACCACAACCATCCGGGCACGATTCAAATGGACATTTTGCATATTTGCCGTATTGCGTATTGGACAAATGCCAACAAGCTACTGGAGGTGCCTAACGATACAGGGTATCATGGGTCCGAACACGATCCAATGGGGCAGTATCGGTGTTCCAGAAAGGCACTTTAATAAAGTCATCGGATATTGTTTGGACTTTTCTCTTGGGTTTCATTGGTCCGGAATCCGGAATCCGGTCTTTGGATTATCCGTGGATACCTCTATGGAGGCTCGTATACAAACCATTGAAAGTGCTTCAACAATGCGGAAATATAGTATTTGCTTGAATGTACCCGATATCCAACTGTCCAATGTCCACTGTGTCAATACATGATGCTTTACTCGAAATCAATTCGGACAAATGGATTCCGCTTTCTCTCTCTCTCTCTCTCTCTCTCTCTCTCTCTCTCTCTCTCTCTCTCTCTCTTGCTTCCCATTTAATTAAAAAAGTGTCCATCGTTGGCATCGAAACCATTTAATTGGATGGGTGGTTGAGGTGCAGTTATTTTACACATGACCAAATTGTGTTGGACTTGTTAACTTTTTCCCTCTTGCAGCAATATAAAACTAGTGCCAACAGCAAAACGACATTTTTTTATTCGAAAAACAATTGAAAATGTTCTCATTCTGGACATTTTGTTGTTGTTTTGATTCACATTGGGCAATGGTGCTGTGGATATTGTTCAGTGAACAATGTTGCCATAGAATTGAGCGGAAACTGAGTTTTTGTTTTTCTTCGGCAGTTACACAGCCAAATGGCAAAGCACACGAAACTCTTGAGCTCAATACCTGAGCTCGACACCTTGACGCGTATTACACTGCATGTGCTGGTCGAGCTCACACACACACACCGGCCTCGAATGCGATCTGTTTACATTTTTTTTCCTTCTTCTTCTTCTTCTTCTTTACATTGAATGCGCTTTGTTTGTTTCCAATGCAGTATTGCGAGCATACCACAACAAAGGAACGAATGAACGAACGAAGAAGTGATGTGAGGTGAGTCGGGCATGGGGAGAGAGATCTCTTCGCAAATATAGACAAAAACCTGCATCGGCAACTTATTTTTTTTTTCAAATGTGAACTTACTGGGTTTATGATGAGTATACACTCTGGTTCACTTGTATGCGTTTGTTGATCGTGTGTGTTCGTGTGTGTGTGTGCGAGAGTAAGAACGCAACGAGTTTGTCGATTTCGAAACGTATGAGAGGTTGAGTGCTGAGTATATGTTAGTGCTTGAGACAACGGCACAGCATTTCAATGCATAACAAAGAGATATATCGATCGACAGAATATACGGCCGTTGCATCAACAACAGCCAACCTTTAAACGGCTACATGTGCTTCTTTAACAATCGTGCACTCGGTTCAATTGTATGATTCTCTTCTATACACACATACCAAACACACATACCAAACACACATACCCATTGTTAACTAACATCGAAACGAGTGCATTTTGATGAACGATGCAACCGACATCGTTTGTTACTTGAATTTCCCATTGTTAATTTTATATATTATTTGATTCCATTTTTTTATTTTTTTCATGATAAATGTTTTATAGGCTTCATTCTCACTCGCGTCTTCAATTTTTTTTTGTTCACAATATCTCTTTGTTCGTCGCTATTTGCGCCCTCATTTCAATGCAAAAATAACACACCACACCAAGAACAATACTTGTTCTTGGCTTTAGCATTTTCAGTAAATGATGTTGATTTAACTTTATTTGTTCTGCTGGTTTTTTTTCTTCTTCTTCTTATTCTTCTTTTTTGGATTGAAGAGAAAATACATTCTCTTCACACATTTTTAATGCAGCGCATTCAAAACAGCCAGAATTATGAACAACAACAACAAAATTAACTTGATCACTATTTATCAAACTTTGGCTATTTTGTTTGTTTGTTTTTTTTTCTACTCCCGATATGCTCCTATTGATGAGCGTCGTTTATTCTGGTTTTCGGTGCAGTTCATCAAAACTCGTTTGAATCGGACGAAAACCTGAAACTTTCTATTCCACCCGACTCGACTCGATAATCCTGTATGTGCTTTGCGAGACCAATTTTTTATTTTTGCGTTTCATTGTGGCTGAAGCATGAAAAAGACACGATAAAACAATATTTGGTAAGGTTTTAACCTAAGGTATAAAGCCTGATGGGTCTGATCCATTTGCCAAATATCAACTCAACCAGGTTGACAAACAGACACACAAAAATGCCATGCAATTGAATAATTCATTTTGAATTAATTATGTGCAATGGTTGAGTGAAGTCTGAAATCAACACGGAAAAATACTGTGTCGTCGATACAATCCGGTGCTGCTTAGCAACAACCAGCCAGCGGCTCTCTCTCTCTCTCGCTCTCTGATTCAGAATTTCAATGAAAGTGTTTAAATATTTAACATTTCAATGAATTTCGGTACACAATTTCGTTTTTAGTCAGCTTCACTTCAATTCTTCGATATTATTTGTTGTTCAAAGGTTTTGCCTAGGGTTTTGCACCAACCACCATAGCAAATCCACTAAAATGCCTGAATGCTTTTGAAAACCAATATAAAAAAAAACACCAAAAATGATGTGTCCAATTCAGCCAACAAATTGATTTTGAAACGTCACATGGAAACGCTTAAAATCACAAACAATTTTGATTTTTTTTTTTTTTTGACGAAACATTTACCGAAAATTTCCATTTCCGAGCGGTTGATTATCATGGGCAATTTCTGCTTGGTGTTCTTTTGTGTTTAACATACATGATTCATGCACAGCTCCATTGTCATTGCAAATTGGCAAAAAGGAAATGGAAAATTACGAATTTTCGTTGTTGTTGTTTTTTGTTGTTGTTGTAACTTTGTATAATGATGTTGTGTTGCCAAAGGCACCGTCATTTCAAGTAAACGTAATAAGGGCATGCGGTACAGGTAAAGTGATTGCAAGCAAAGAACAACCAATTTGCTGAGGATAACCATGATGGAATGCGAAAAATGCTAGACCAAAATGAAATGGTTTTTTGATACGGAAACAAGGAAAATGAGCACACAATAAATCCACACAACAGTTTGAGCTGTGTCATGATGAAAAACACACACACACACACACACAAATGCCGAGTTCTATTGGGCGGCCGAAGTGAACAGCAAAAAAAAAATGAGTTCACCAAGAAACGGGATAGGCTGACATAAAATCATGGTATTCGAATTGATTGACTCGGGATTGCTGTGCGTGTGTGTGTGTCGTGCATCAAACAAGCAATCATCGGTGACAACAACAAATTCTATCACATCGTAGCGTGTTTATAAGCCCAGTAAGAGATTTTACTTTAGGCGCATTATTAAAGGTTTGTGTTGGTGATTTGGTTTGTTGTTGCTGTTTTATTGTATTGTGACATTAAACATTTCTCCATCGACAACGGCTCAACAGAACATTTCAAGCGAAATTTATTTTTAGACAACGATATAAAGCGACACGTTGTGCAAAATGCGACCGTGTCATTGTGAACACAACACACACACACACACAAAAAAACGGAAGCAAATAATTTGCTGCAAATTGGAATGAAAACTGAACACACAAAAAAAAAACAGAAATTGAAGAGGCAAAAAAAAATTGCTAAGGGTGATACCGTACCTGTGTTGATGAATTTGTATTCGATTCATCAATTATTTTATCAGTCTCCATTTTCATCATTTTCGATGGTGTGGCTTTTTGTTATGGATAATGTTGCCCCGTTGCGCGATTTTAGATGAAATTGTTGCTTGTGTTTTTTTTTCTCTCTTCCTTTCCTTTCTTTCTTCGTATTTGGTCTATTCTTTTCGGCTCTCGTTCAGTGTGGTGCGTGTGATTTGGCTATGCCTATGTGAAATGATGCACGTTTGCCTCTTTTTCCACGATGAAATTTCTCACATGGGCTGAGTTTTTATGTATTTCTCTCTCTCTCTCTCTCTCTCTCTCTCTCTCTCTCTCTCTCTTGTTCTCGTTGCTTAACTGTTTCTATCAAAATCTCTTTGCCCACTGCGCGTTCACTAGCATTAAAATGAATTGTTAAACGTTAATTTTCACTAAACAAATGTTGCAAATTCAAAATCACAATCGATCACGATTTTTTATTTCAAACATTTTTTTTTTTAAAATTTTTGCATAAAATTTGCACCGAAAACATACCAAAACTAAAAAAAAATCGAACAATCGAAATCACTTGATGCGTGTAATGCGAAAAAAAAATTGGTTTTGATCGTAATTGGGTCAAACCACCAAATTGTATGTATTTGCAATTACTTTGCTCCCTCCCTGTTTTGCACACAAATTTTGTTGTCGTCGTCGTCACAAAAACACACACAACGCGCGTACACAAATTAATTTGTTGCACCTTAAATGATGTATATCGATAAATTGGATTCTCTCTTTCTTGTTGTTGTTGAGGTTTAATTCACGCTTCGTGA
This sequence comes from Aphidoletes aphidimyza, assembly GCA_030463065.1. Taxonomy (NCBI): domain Eukaryota; kingdom Metazoa; phylum Arthropoda; class Insecta; order Diptera; family Cecidomyiidae; genus Aphidoletes; species Aphidoletes aphidimyza. Next base: position 41,439,239 of record CM059999.1, read on the forward strand.
AATGAAATCGCAATAGCAGCTCATTCGGATATTTCACTCTCAATCGAATGCAAAACCTAGTCAATTAGAACGTATTGCAGTCATCACACACATTTAACATGTTTGCAGATTCATTTTGTAGCCAAAATAAAAGATTTAAAAAAATGTACACACCGAAAAAAAAAACCAACAAAACAAGAATCAATCAAAACTCAACAAACACAACAAAATGCAGTGTCAATTGATTGGACGTTTATAATTCACTGTTATGCTTAACACATGTAAATTCGTTGAAAATGATTCGTGTTCCAAAATACACAATTTCACCAACAACAACAAAAAATGTGCTTCGTTTGCTTTTGTTCACTTGAAGAAAACTAGCAAACAAACCAATAAAATCTTTTCAATTGGATTTTGTGCAATTTTTGTTTAAAAAAAAATAATAATATCGAAATTCACATGATTCGCACTATCATCGAATATGAATCACCAATTTCATCTTCTGGTCAAATTTTCATTTTTTTTTTTGGGGTCGTGGAATTTCAAAATATTTGAACCATTTTTAGTTTATGCACATAAACTCCTCAAACTAACACTTAACGTGCTTTCGTTGTATTTCCAAACATTAAAAAAAAATTCACAAACTCACCATTGCTTGAGAGTTAGTGTTTTTTTTCTTTCTACCGTGTTCAAATCGAAATTTAATTATAACCAAAAATCCAGAACAATTTCAATCGTCACTTGTTTCAATTGGATTTGGATTTTTTTTTTCTGTTTCGTCGTGCAATGTCACAGTAAAAAATAACACATTTTTTTTGTTGCCAAATGAAAAATAAAAACGTTTTTTTTTTCTTTGTAAGATTAAAATTAAAATGTGTATGGATGGGATGCCAACAAATTGTGAATTGTGAAAAAAGAAGAAACTTTTTTTCTTTCTTTCTTTCTTTTGTACGATGTAATGACTCTTTGAATATTTTGCGTGATCTATTCGACAGTTCACCCGCTCGTTGTACAGTAACCAACAGTGGAAACGACTCTATTGAGCGTGTGTGTGTGTGTGTGTGTACGTTTTCGTGTGCAATTGTTCCACTTCTTTCGATGTTTTAACCAAATAAAACACACATAGTGTTGATACAGTCTAATGCATTCACATCTACCGGTTGTCTCTGTTACACTCATTCGTTTCATTCAATCGTCATTTTCATTGTAGTGGTGATTTGAACACTTTTGTTTCGTCTTCATGTATGTGACGTCAAAGCAATATGGCGATTTCATTTCATTTTTTTTTTCGGAAAGTCATTCGTTTCGAATGTTCAGTTTGGATTTGATTCGAACATAACAATAGATGGCGCCACCAATCAGATTGCATTGAATGAGGGAATTTTTCCATTTAGATGGAAAGTAAATGATGAGAAAATAAAACAAACAAAAAAATGCCATTTCAATCATTTTTCAAAAGTTTCAGGCATTTTTCGATGGTTTTAGGTTTTTTTCGGATGTTCTTTGGAAATTTACTCTTTTGCGATAGAGTTGGCTGGTCTTATGAAATACTGGTTTACTCATTTATACTTGTAGCACTTGAGCACATCACTTCTTATATGGTGTACATGTCATTTCAAATGAATCATTTGGGAATGAGTTTGTTTGATTTTTCAGTCCGATGTGGAAAAATGGCAACGATATTTCTACCTTTAATCATCATTCGCCACTATAGAATCTTAAGTATGCGCGGTAGCTGTTGACTGCCAAAGCTATAAACATACCATATTCCCTTTGAACTTTGAATTTTGAATATTGAACATATGGGAATTAACATTCGGTTAGCTCGATCTTATTACTGTGTAACAAAAATCTCAAGCTTATTTTGGAAAATGCAATTTGGCTCGGTTTTGCTCCATCCTCCAGATGTTGTTATCGTTAAAAATGCTAATTGTGCTCATCAAATGTATCTCCAAAACTACGTATCACATCATGTTCAATGAATACGCGTTGGAAAGGTATTTAGATTCTAATCAATTTTCGTGCCTAGTACGTCCAAATTGATTGAGCCGTTCCAAAGTTATTGACGAAAGAGTGGATGGGTGTGTACCGAAAAATTGAAGTTTTGTCACAAATTTTCGACTCTGAGACTTCATTTCACCCAGAAATCTTTTTCAAAGTCCATATTTCTTTTTTTAGGATCCGAGCTCTATCTATTACAAACATATTGAGTGTTTTAAAATGAAGATGATGTGATACGTAGTTTTGGAGATACATGCGAAAATGTTCGACTTTTCGGGCCAAAAAACGGTGAAAATCGATTTTGGTCGATTTCTCGACAAATCGAACCGAACCGACCAAATCCTTTGGAGTTTTGACTCAGGCCACTAAGTACTAAAACACCATATATGTCGTTGCTCTGGGTCAGAAACCTTGTCGACCAGTGTAATCAATTCTTTCATTGTTAAATACACATAAATTATGTGACATAATTCTATAGAAAAATTACTTGAATCTTTCCAATGGAGATGGAATTTTTGTGTTACATGTCAAAGTTTTCTCAAAAAATCAATTTTATTTCCCAAAAAAAACAGGTGACTTTATTTTTACTGACTATAATTGATTTCTTTATGAACGACACTTTTGAAAGTGAATCGCGAAAATTACACCAAAGTAAATGAAAATCACACGCCAATTTTGTTATTATTCTAATCAGTAAATTTTCGATCCTTAGCCCATCCGACGACCAACTCAATTCAGTTCAAATACGAGCCAGAGCTTGTATTTAAAAAACAAAAACATTTATTTCATGGTTTTATTTCATTCGAAAGTGAACGCGCTCAAAATTATGCCGAAAAATTGTATCGAGCCGAATCACTAAAAACGCGCCCTCTCACTCAATCATTTAAATATTGATGCGAAAACGATTGTGTTTGTTCGTTTGTCATTTGATTTATATTCGATACATTGTCTGTATGCATCAAAATGCTACAGTCGCTCATAAATCACAACTACACGAATAAAACCATCACGCCACTGTGTTTGTGGTGTCATCGTATTGCGTCGGTTTTTTGTGCATCAAACGACTAGTGCGTGCGCTATGATGAACATCAGTTATGTCTTAGTTCTCCCTTTCATATTTTCTATAGTTTTTTTTTGTGTCTGTGCAATTTAAAAACCGATTTTTGTTTTATTCAATCATTGAAAAGTGTTTGTCATTTGTAAAAATTGTTTAAAATTTTGGAAATTGTTGAGGAAAAGTCTTAGATTATGGACTTTAAATCGCGACAAGTAAGTACCGTTTGTTGAAGATGGTTGAAATTGATGCCGAATGAATACAATGCCATTCTTTGTTAGTTCACAACATTTTGTGTTCAATTATTTCAAGAAAATTGACATAAAATCGTCGAAAATCGATGACAATTTAAGGAAAATTTACATAAAAGTCGAAAATTTGAGCAAAATTGACATTTTATTAAGATTTTTTCCGTTGAACAAGCGATGACGCCATTTTTTAATGGACAAAAATCCCGATTTTTTCAAGTCATACACAAAGTGGTCGGTTTTTTTTTGCTTTTGCGCAAGTGCAAACAAGTTGTATCGAATAACTCAGTTTCGAATTTTCTCAGCATCCATAAAGAAAAAAAAATCCGTTACAATTTCTTTGTTCAATTGAGTGTTAGACATGTTTCAACCAGTTTCGATATGATTTAAACGGCACAACCTTTAAAGTGAGTAACCGTTAAATTGTTGTTTTTTCATTGTTTCTTTTCAATAGAACTCTCGAAAAATGGATCAAAATAAACCGCCAATGAAACAAGTCACCGTGAATATGGGTCCCCGTGTGCCGTTATGGATGAATGGTATTGAGGTTCGCAGATTTAATTCTGAAATCGGTAAAAGTCGAATGGTTGGCTCAAAAAATGTCAAAACTTCAGTGTTGAAACCGGCACAAGATCCACAGCCTCTTTCAACGACAAAAATGGCCTCAAAAACATCAAATGTGCCTGCGTCAATTCAAAAACCCATGGTCACCGTTCAAAGTTCGACAATTGGTGCTGAAAATTCAGCGTTGAAAATGAATCAGACGCCAAAATCAATGGCAAGTACGTCAAATCCGTTGTTAAATCGAAATTCCATCACTCAGACTTTGGTGGCTGCTAAAAATTCAGCATTGGCTGCGACTCAACCGGCATTGACTGTCGGAAATGCTGCAGCAATGAAATCGAACTTGTTGGATTCAATCATTCAGTTGAATCAGTTGACGAAGCCAATGGCTGGCCCAGCACCAAAACCACCACCAAAACCAAAGCGTCTTACAAAAGCGCAACAGAGAGCACGCATTGCATTGGGCTTAACTGAAACTGCAACGGATGATGATGCAACAAAAGACAAGGAGCCACTGGACGATGACAAGGCTGAAGACCAAATGGGTGTAACCGAAACTTATGCTGATTATAAGCCAGCTAAATTGACATATGGACAACCACATCCCGATGCAGTCGTCGAAACCGCTTCATTATCATCTGTTGCACCGACAGACATCACATACGAATTGTCGATACCAAAGAAGGTAATCAAAAAAGGTGCATTGAGTGCCCTTCAATTGGAGTCAATTGTGTATGCATCGCAAGCACATCAACATCTGTTGCCGGATGGTTCACGAGCCGGATTTTTGATCGGTGAGTTTCATTTGTTGTCGATCTTTTTGCTCAAATATAATTTGTTGAGGTTTTCCTGGTTCAAAATTCGGTTTTTACACCATTCACCGTTTTCATTGTGTTACAAAGACAAAAAAAAACGTTTGTTTGAAAAAATCTCTTTGTGTTCATTCCGTGTGAATAGGTGACGGTGCTGGTGTTGGCAAAGGACGTACGGTAGCTGGTGTAATCTTTGAAAATTTTCAACTCGGACGAACCAAAGCTATTTGGATATCAGTATCAAATGATTTAAAATACGATGCTGAACGGGATTTAGACGATATTGGTGCTGTTGACATACAAGTGTATCACTTGAACAAGGTTAGTGATTGATTCAAATATTGCATTGAATCAAATTCGTTTGTTCACATTGATTTCCACCCAGAACCATTTGCCTTTTCAGCTTAAACATATAGATTTGTTTTTTTGTTTTACAATACAATTGATTCTATTCCATTTCAGTTCAAGTATGGAAAAATCGATTCCGCTCAAAATGGTCGTGTGAAACGTGGTGTTGTGTTCAGCACATATTCATCGTTGATTAGTGGAACAAATGCGGCCAATGCTAATGCCCAACTCAATACACGATTGAAGCAACTGGTTGATTGGTGTGGCACGGATTTTGATGGTGTCATTGTTTTTGATGAATGTCACAAAGCGAAACACTTGATTCCAACTGGATCAAGCAAACCAACCAAAACCGGAATGAATGTACTCGAATTGCAAAATCAATTGCCAAAAGCGCGTGTGGTGTATGCATCAGCTACAGGTAAGCTATTACGGCCACTCTGCAGGTAACCATAAGAGTAGAGTCATCGATTAACAGCTTAAGTTGTGTTTTGAACCTCAATTTTCTGCTTTGATTGTGTTGAGTCCCCAATATTTGGCTCACTTTTAGCTCTCTTATGCTACCTTTTTTGGACTTGAGCCAAAAGGATAGAAAGATAAAATGAAAGCAATTGCCACTACAGTCTTTTTATGAATTATAGCTGCTAATGGATTAAACTCTTGAACTCTTGGATTGAAAAACCGTAAAATTTTCCAGAAAAATAATGAAATTTTATTTGAACAGGTGCATCGGAGCCACGAAATATGGCATATATGGTTCGTCTTGGTTTGTGGGGCGCTGGTACACCGTTTCGAAATTTCCCGGAATTTTTGCAGACCGTTGAACGACGGTTAGTTGACAAATTTCAATTGATTGATTGGTTTTAGTACATGTTTTAGTATTGTTGCTTTGTATTAAGTACCTTAGAGTAGTAGGCATAGGAATTGTGCTGATAATGAAGGAGGCCATGAGTAATTTGAGCCTTATTTATCCAAAATACGATCAAAAATTAACGAATCCGATTCGATATAAGACTGAAAATTTGAAATGGGCCAAATTTCAGATCAGGTCACAGATACTCGAGGAAAACCTCCGATGACTTTAAGCATATTCAATTGACACAACATCAAATAATCAAGAGATGTTCTCACTTGTTGCTTTTTCATTGGATTTTGTTCGGATTTTTCTTCGGATATTCATGATTCAATCTGACATTTCGATTTGAATATCCGAAAACTCCCTATTGACACCTCTAGCTAACAACATAATTTTTTTGTAGTGGTGTCAGTGCAATGGAAATTGTGGCTATGGACATGAAACTACGAGGTATGTACATTGCTCGTCAGCTTAGTTTCAAAGGTGTCACATTCAATGTTGAGGAAGTACAATTTACCGATGAATTCAAACAAACCTACAACGATTCTGTTGATCTTGTAAGTCATCACCACATTTAATTCAATCAAATAAAATTACTTCAAATGACATTCGAATTGAAATCATTGATAGCAACTGTCACATGTCAAGTTTTACATGATTTGCGCATTGTTCCAATTGACACAACAAAATTGTCTTAAAAATCGTTTTAAAATGATGTTTTTCTTTCGAAATTGTTTGTTACACATTTGTAGTGGGTCAAAGCAAAGAATTATTTCTCCGAAGCAGAAGCGTTGCTTGGAAACAATAATATGTTGAAAAAAATGATGTGGGGACAATACTGGAGCGCTCATCAGCGCTTTTTCAAGTATTTGTGTATCGCATCGAAGGTGAGCCATGCGGTAAAAGTCGCCAAACAGGCTATCAAAGATGGCAAATGTGCTGTGATTGGATTGCAATCGACTGGCGAAGCGCGAACGTTGGATATTATTGATCGTGATGATGGTGAATTGACTGACTTCATTTCAACTGCCAAGTGAGTTTGAATCATAAATGTTAACCTGATTGAATGAATAAATAAACACCATCACTTTCCAAACAAATTTCGATAAATCGTTAACATTTCAATTGATATTTACTTGTAGGAGCGTGTTTGAAATGTTGATTGAGAAGCAATTTCCGGCCCCAGAGTATGGATTTCTCGATGGTGACACTCGTGACGCTAAAAACTTAAAGAAAAAGTCACCAAGCCCGTTGAAGCGGCGCGGGTCCAATTTAAAGCGCAAGGTGTTGAACAGTTTGAACCTTCGAAATCCAGCTAAAAAGGCACGTGTCGTTTATTCAGATGACTCAGACGATGAAGAAGACAAACAAATGGATTTGGGTGATGAATCAGACACAGACAATGACAAAAGTGATGATTTAACTGGTAAATTTTCTTTGGTTCTAGAATAAGCTTATTCAAACGCATTGAATTGTTTTTTTTTGAACTCATTGGAAATTCATTTTGATTTATTTCAGTGAAAGAGGATTCAAGTGGTTCAGAGTCTGGATCGAGTTCGAGTGACGGTGACAATGAATCATCGGATTTTTCAACGCCAAGTGAAAGTGAGTTGTCGTTGATCGATGATAAGGCCAAAGATGACGATGAAGACGATGAAGAAGATAGTGATTTTGAAATGGAATTGGTTCGGACGGGCCGTGGATGGCCACGAGCCACAGGTCGGCAACCACCAAAACAACGTACTATGCAACAAAAAGTACAAGAAATCGTCTTACAACAGCAAGCCGAAGCGTCATTAAATCGGCCTGGATTGAGTGCACACATGTTACAATCGTACTGCAAACGTGCATGTGAAATGAAAGATGAGTTGCTTTATAAAATCGAAAAGCTTGGTCGACAATTGCCACCCAACACCCTGGATCAATTGATTGCTGAACTGGGCGGATCAGATGAAGTGGCCGAAATGACTGGCCGAAAGGGCCGCGTTGTTCGTACCGATGATGATGAGGTGCAATATGAAACTCGTGTCGAAGGCGGTGTTACATTGGAAAAAATGAATTTATTGGAAAAGAAACGTTTTATGGATGGTGATAAATTGATTGCAATCATATCAGAAGCTGCATCCAATGGTATTTCATTGCAAAGTGATCGTCGGGCTAAAAATCAGCGACGTCGTGTTCACATCACGCTGGAACTACCTTGGTCAGCTGATCGTGCCATTCAACAATTTGGTCGAACACATCGATCCAATCAAGTCAATGCACCCGAATACATTTTTTTAATTTCAAAATTGGCTGGTGAACGTCGTTTTGCAAGTTCAGTATCAAAACGGCTGGAATCACTTGGTGCTTTAACGCATGCCGATCGACGAGCTACTGAAACACGAAATCTGTCACAGTTCAATGTGGACAATAAGTATGGACGTGAAGCATTGCACACGGTATTGGAGCAAGTGATGAGCGTCAATTATACCCCGATGCCGGATGGTGATGAGGAGCGTTACAATATGCTTCGTGATATCTATACTGCATTGCAAGGTGTTGATATTGATGAACCCATCGATAAAATTGATATGTCACGGTTTTTGAATCGCATTCTGGGTATGCCAGTCGATTTACAAAATTATCTATTTGAATATTTTACTGACACATTGGATGCGGTCATTGAACGTGCCAAACGAGCCGGCAAATATGATATGGGCATCATGGGTAAGGGAGTTTTTGTTTGTTTGCAATGGCATTTTCAGAGGAGAAAACGATTTGATTCATTTCAATAAATTGGAAATTTCCCCTTTTAGACATGGGCAACACAGACAAAGCGGAAAAAATCCAGTCAACTCGTTTTCTTCGCAAGCATGCAACTGGTGTTGCACCGGTTGAGCTGACAACGGTCGCTCTGGAACGTGGTCTTTCATGGGAAGAAGCTGCAAAAAAGTAAGTTTCAATTGAATGTTTCAACCGTTTGCTCTACTCGATTCGATATTTTCAATGTTTTCAATGTTTTTCTTCAAATATTTCAGAGCCACCAAAATCACGCACGATCGTGAAGGCTTTTATATGCTTCGTTATCAACGAAATACCAGCAATCGTTCGGTGTGTTTAGCACTTTTGGTGGATCCAGACAATTCAATCGACAAATTGGCCGGACCAAAAGCATGGAATGTAGAATTTCAAGTGCATCGACCACACACGGGCACTCAGGTACGTTACGAACCATTGGAAGAAGTTATTCGCAAAGGATACAAGGTGACCGCGGAAGAGGCCAAACAATACTGGGAACGTCATTATGAAGCTTCCGTTCAAACTTGCAGCCATAAGTTCTGGAGTGGTCGATGCAAAAACGAGATTATTGGTGTCAAATGCGATGTAAGCTTATTTCCACTTTATTTACACAGCCGTTTTTCCCCTCTTTATTCAACAAATTTTTACGAAACGCGGTTCATTCATTTTTACTTTTTTTCTACCTTTTTAAGACTGGTTTGCGTCGTCGTCGTTACACTGTGTTGTCGGGTTCAATTTTTGCCATTTGGAGTCGCATTGAGCATCAACTACGTGCCAATCAAACGCTATCGATTCAAGTGATTCGAATGAAGACTATCGATGGTGGTAAAATTGTTGGCGTTCTGTTGCCAGATGACAGTGTTGAAAACATCATCGATGATCTATCACAAGATTCAGAAGAAGTATTGGAAAAGAGCTTTGTCGTTGATTAGATCTTTAATGGACAATTGCTGCAACTAAAAACATTCACAAAATTACGCAAAAGTGGTAGTCAAATACAACCATTGATTAATTTTTAAGCAAAACATTTTGATAATTTTTGGACGTGATTTATTATTATTCAGTGTTATACTCAAATTCTTATGCTATTGTGTTGCTATCAATCACACAGTAGCCAGGACAGTAGCCACCTATATAAATATATATTTTGAGTTATTCGTTTATTCAATAGAATTTAGATTTATATTCTATCAGTATTCTGGATTTGAAATATCAATTAATGAGATTAGAAATTCTATACTCTGATATCAGTCGAAATTTGTATGCATTATTATATTACCAATATACTGTGAACAATGAGCTTCCTAATTATGAAGATATTGAAAAAAATAAAAAAAAATAAAAATGAAAACATTCCATGTTTAAATTGCAACCAACTAAAATGAAATGACAAAAATAAAATCATATGAATTCCTCGACATGGAATGTGATACCTTTCCATTGCACTGATAACCCACTGACCAATTAGTGTTACACACTGCAGAAGTAACAAAAATCTTGACAACTGCATCGAGATGTGGTGCTCCGGTACGGTAATTTGACTTGTCTGTATAAGTCTCAATTTATTTTGTGGTTGGGTAAACTGAACTAACAAGAAGTTGTTTCACAGCCAAAGCCAAATCTTAAATGGTCACTGGACTGACTTTTGATAAAAAATTTGATGTACTAGCCATTGGTTTTGGAGTCTGATTCATTTTCAACGCTGAATTTTCAGCACCAATTGTCGAACTATGAACGGTGACCATGTGTTTTTGAATCGACGCAGGAACATTCAATGGTTTTTGAACCCATTTTTGTCTGATCTATTTTCAACACTGAAGAAATAAATGTCATCAATATTTTAGTTTTGTCATTTCATTTCGTTTGAATCGCAACATGGAGTTTCAATGATTTATACAAACTCATCACTCATTAAATAATGTTAAGTGTTAATAATAATGAGATTATTTCAAATAAGTTATTTAACAACATGTACTGAAAATAAAGTGTTGTTTCTTGCAAATGCGGGCTCTTGAAATAATTTCACATTTTGGATTTGATGCAGATGCATGACGGGTGGGCCCAGAATCAGTCTAAAAATCCGAAAATCGGTCTAAAAAACCACAAAATCAATATAATAAGACATTTTTTTACTGATTTCATTATTAAAATGATTTTAGTCTGTTTGTGTTTTTTTGTACAGATTTTCGGGTTTCTTAAACTAATTTTAATTGAATCCGTTGCATGACAATGGGATTTGAAGTTGTATTCTACTCACAGAGCTCACAACCGTGGTTAGTAGCTGACTAGAGCTATACTCACCATAAAATAATGTGTACGAATGATCCAGCCAGAAGGACGGTTTTAACAAGTGTTGTTTTTTGTGATTTTTTTTTTCATAATTTTTTTTTTTCGCAATAAATACATGAAATTTGATTGGAACGAATTTTGAAAGGATTCAAATTTGATTTTAAATCTAAAACCACTAGAAATAACTAATATTCGTGCTGAGCTAAATCTCTAGTCCGAATTTGTGCTCACTCACAGTTCATTTTTCGTATTCAAAACGATTTTCTATTGATTTATTCAAGAGGAAAATCCAATTTCTTATGAGTGTGGAAAAGTCTATATTACGAATGTTACTCAATTATAAATTCAAATTGTTTTATTCGGCAAATGTGTTTTTTTTTATGTGAACAATTCTTGAAACAGTTACACTAACGTCTTAAGACTGATTTCTGTGTGCTGACATTTGACTATAAGAATTTTATGAAAATTTGTTTTCGGTCTGAATTTTCTTGATTTTTAAATTATTTTCACTTCAAAGTCTGATTCTATACTTAAAATGAAAAGTAAATGAAAATTAATTGGGAGATTGATTCATTCAAACGAATCTGAGCTCTGCTCTTCGAAACTTTTGTTGAATTGATTATGATTATGATTAACGATCCAAGCCAAAACTAACCACTAACAATTCGGCTGTGATTATTTGCGTTTGGTTTTGATTTTATTTCAAACTGAGTTCGTTTACAATATTTACAAGTTACCTTTGTTGTGAACGTTTTTCAAGTGTCGCTTAAGATTGCTTTTAACACAGAAACGTTTCATGCACACTTCGCAGCGAAATGGTTTTTCACCCGTGTGAATTCGCATGTGACATATTTCTTGCAGAGATAACATTCGTAGCGACGATTTCGACATCCTCTTTCATGGTCTTCCATTTCACATTTCCGTGGAAATCGACGCAAACAGCCTTTACAATGGAATGGAAGCTTTCTGTCTTTGTGCGTTGTCATGTGTATTTTGAGATGCTGCAATTGTGTGAATCCTTTGGAGCATCGATTGCATCGATATGGCTTATTTCCGCTGTGCGTCCGCATGTGTATGACCAAACTTGTTTTATGGATGGTGACATATTTACAAATGAAGCATTCATAGTGACGACTTCTGCAGTTCCTTTCGTGCGCCTCTTTTTCATCGTATTGAAAGAATCCACGGAAACATCCTGAGCAATGGAACGGAAATTCATTCTTATGAGTCACCATATGTACTTTGAGGTGTGATGAACGTGCAAAGCATTTAGCACAACGGCTGCATCGATACGGTTTCTCTTTGGTGTGCGTTTGCATATGCTTATTGAGATCTTCTTTACGATCAGTTCCATATCCACATAGCTCACACGTGAATCGCTTCGCATTCTTTGAACATGATGGCTTCTGAGCATCTGATTCATTGCTTGTTCTTGCCTTTAGTCCCAAATATGATCTAGCATGATTTCCATTTGGCGTGTCAGAGATCGTATTGTATCCGCCATTCGATGTGACGTCGTTTGGATTAAATGTTCTAATGGGAATATCCTCATCGATTATTTCTTGCTTGGGTTCGATATCGAACTTTTCTTTGACACAAACAACGTCAGCCGTCTTCATGCTATTCTTTGATCCCAAGGAAGATCTTGGGCCATTCACTTGGATGTTGTTATCATTCGTTGTGTCACCAGTTGGATCGAATGTTCTTATTGGAATATATTCGTCGATTGCCTCTTGCTTGGGCCCGAGCCAATCATCATCGATCTCATTTTTGACAAACACCTCATCACTTCTCCCTTCGCCGTTGTCATCTTTCATCGATGAATTTGACTCAATTTCGTTGTCGTTGTCGTTTCCGTTTCCAGATTCATTTTTGATTTTGTTTATTTGCATTCCACTCGACTCACCGCTGTCTTCTTCGTCACTCGAATCGAATATTTCCACGTCATCCAATTCTTGTGCTTCATTCACTTCTTGTTTCACTACAAAACAAATCATTAGATATTAGAAATGAGCTGATGATTTGTATAAAGTGAAATCAATCAAAGACTAACCCGAATCCGAGATGTTGACAATTTTCGTGCTATGATTCTGCTGCTGATCCAAACCATCCCCAATTGAATTTCCAAATTTGGACCCGCTTTTGGACGGAGCTGGCACTATGGCGACAGATGCACTAGTGTGCTTTTGACCTCTATCGTTTTCCTCTTGATTCATCTTGTTTAATTTTATTTGAACCTTTGAACAGGTTGTTGTGAGCCTATGGGAAACACACAATTATTTGTATGAGACATTTAATGAGGAGCGAATAAGATAGCTTAAACACCGAAATTATATTAATGCTTTGCTGCTGAAGAAAAGGAACATAACCATAAAATTCAAAAGTCTCAGTCACAGTCACAGTCACATTCTGACTGCATTACGACAAATTTGCCATTCAAAATCAAATCAATTAAATTTTAACATAAAAAAAGTAAAACAAAATCCGATATCAATGTGAAATATGCATTTCTTATTAGATATTTTGAATGCATTCGGTACATATAGTTCATATCACTTACCTCAAGCTGTGAATCTCGATTTCGATTGGCAATAAATGTATTTGTTTCAGACAAAATATGAGTGATTTCAATAGATCACAGATTATGGTCGCGATTCGAGAATATAAAGTGCAATCAAATCGCAAAATAAATCTATTGCGTAACGAAATGGACCAATTTTAGTTGGAAATAAGAATTTATGATTTTTTGCTGTCTTCACTGAAGAGCTAAACACTTTAACCTCGTGCAAAACAGCTCTTCTTACTGTCAAATGAAACTGAAACTGAAATGTCAAACGTCAAACGTCACACTCTCAAGTATTTTGGTTTACTTTAATACCAAATTCGGCATTCAAAACTGACTTATCTGCAGCACAGTTTAAAAGAACGATGGTCATCCGATTTTTGGTATTGAACTGCTATGCGCTGTGTGTTTTAGTATGCTTGCGCGCGGTGCGCCTCCATTCGAAACGAGGCGCATCCGCGCAAACATGGTAAAACACACAGCGCATAGCAGTTCAATACCAAAAATCGGATGACCATCGTTCTTTTAATCTGTGCTACAGATAAGTAGTTTTGAATGCGGAATTTGGTATTTCAGTAAACCAAAATACTTGAGTGTGCAAGTGTGTAAATGTATGCAGCCAATTTAATTCACTGCATCACACGAAACCCAATTGTTGAAAATGTGTTCTAATTCAGCAGTTTTACGGAATTTTTCTACAAATATTTTCAAAACAAATCAATTCAAATTTGATTGAGAGAACATTTGTCAAAGACTACAAATTAAAATCGGTATCAAGTTTGATTGTGAATATCAGTCAACAATTATCAACTTCAGACTGCTTCGGACAACACTCAAACGTCCTTACGTTTTGAAGCGGTTGATTCAAAGTTTCAATCTGCACTTCATCGAAAATCGACTTTCGCAAGAGAAGATCTTCTCTGTCGACAGATTACATTAGATTACATTTGTCGGGGGTATTTTTCGGAATCTTCATCAAAAGGAAGCAAACAGGTTTCGAGTGTTCGAACCATCCGAAATTTCCGGCCCAAAATAAAAATGTGGACTAGTTTAGGTCCGAAAAGTCTAGAACCACAATTTTTTGACATTCCGAGAGAGTCCGAAAAACGGCCAAAAAAGACCCGATTGCGAACACTGAGTATAAATGGACCAAAATTCTTAATCGCGACCTTTTCACATCGATATCCACTCTTCTGTTAGGCGATGATGGTTCAAAATCCATTAATATTAAGATTTAATACTTTGAAAACGGTCACAATTTGAGTCAACATGTTGATCTAAACTACAGTGGAATCTCTCGATTGATCATGAAATTTGACAAATATTCCATGTTCACTGTTGTTGGTCGATGGCATTCATTTGCTTATTGGGGAGATAAAAGAACCATAATTATAATTATGGTCAAGTGTTGTAACTTAAAGCAATTGCAACGATCTAACCGATAGACGTGTATTCATGACATAAATCTTTGGGTAAAAGTGACGGAACAAACGAATTTTTTTTTTCATTTTTTCTTACGTTTATTTTATTTCAACAAAATATTAAACAACAAATCGAAATATTCAAATAAGGCAAAGCATATTTTTGTTTATAACATAAACTTAGTCATTTAACAAACTTGAATCATTTGGGGGGCCCTGAGCGTTGTGTGCATTTGTACATTCATCTATTGAGTGATATTCTTATTAAAAATTTGATAACAATCTATTTTGTGTTGTAGTGCAATTGCATAATGTCAATCCAATGAGCGTTGACCATTGATAAATAAAATCGTGCCTATTTGTATGCTTGATCGATACACAAAGCGTATTAAAGGATTCTATTTTTAAATAAAAATTGAGTATTTTCCTTAAGTTTCTGTCTCCTATAGGAAATATGCCAATATATGCCGCTGATTACAATAGTTGATGATCTTTCTCATACTTAAATAAAATCGTCAACGATAGGATTTTTTTATTCAAAACAGTTCAAATGCCCTCATTTCCACAAATGGTTCACTTAATCGACATACAACGTAAAAATCATCATGGTAATGGAGTAAATTCGTGAGAAAATCTGAAAATAAATCGATTTCATTAAAATGTGCACAATTTTCATTTAACTTTATGTGTTTTTTTTTTGTACCGTAACACATGTTGCCATGTTCAAAGGTGCAAATCCACCAATTGTAAGCAGAGCTGGCTTTTGACAACGTTTGATGAAAAATCGATACATTTGTTGCTCACTCAATGGTAATTCATCAAAGTTTAAAAGCAAAGCGGCCTTATAGACTTTATCATGCTGCATCAAGTGATTAATATAAAAAAGAGGTGAAAGGTAAGGCATTAAATCGATCAATAAACAATCCACGGGAGAATTCATTGAATAGTTAAATCAACCAAACAACCAACTTACGGATATTTCAACGAAATTTCCCAGCAAACAAGCGATAAATACTTGCGATAGTAAACCAATGAGTAAACCATAGACAGGCACATAATTTTGCTAGAGAAAAACAACCGATTCGTCAATGGCTGAAGTGAATATGATATTACGCTGTAAATGTAGTTGGTTTTGTAAATTACCGTTAAAATGACAAATAAAGAGATGACTGAGCCTATGCTTGACGTAGCCACTTGCCCAAAGAACATTTTAAATGTTAGCCTATCAATGCGTTTCAAGTAGCTTAAAAGACAATAAGAGTGTGCTTTATTCAAATGAAGGTAAAGGCCTGTGAAGGTAAAGCTGTAGAGATTATTTTTGGTTTCAATCAAATTTAAAGCATATTGTTATAGAGTTTACAAAAACTCCAATTGTTACTGAACACTTTCTACTCTCCAAAAATATTTGACGCTTTATACTCTCTCCCTCACGATTAACTGCTTGAAAATCTATAATTCAAACCATCTCCCCTTTCTCGCGTACATAATTTAAACGACAAAATTGAACTCCAAGTTAATCTTTGACGAAAAAAAAAAATCGCAAAAATTTACCTAATTATTTCTTGATGCATAAGCAGTATATTTCTGAAGCGTCCTCTAACTTCAAGTGTGGGTTGTTTGAGCTCTAGATCGATGTTGATTTGTTTCAGTTCAATTGAAATTAATTTAGCAAAAATCAACGAACTTATAATGATGATTGCAATGAAAAAATCACAAGCCAAAAGACCGAATGTTGCCAATGTGACTATCAATGACTGATATACAGTCAAAATGATGTAGCCCGTTAATTGTGTTTCATCAACAAATGGAAGATAAACTGGTATTATGGCGGCCACTTCATTTTTAAACAGATACATGTAGGCTGGAAATGGAAAGAATGTGAACACTGACAATGTGTACAGCACAAGCATAAATTTGAATAAATATTCGGTGAGTAGAGCAAAACTGTTGAAATATTGAATGCGTTCATGCGATTCGGCTTTGATATGAATTTTATACAGATCTTTAACAGAGTAAACAAGAAAATACAGATCTTCAACGTATCGAATGTGATACACTTTCAGAATACACTAAAATTTGAATGGATAAAACAAAACATTTTGATTTTAGATATAATTTGTTAAATTGGATGAATGTGAAAATGTGTTTTAACCTGAAATGCAATCAAACAAAAGATCAAACAAAATATCTTTGTGAGTAAATCGTAGACTATCAAAGTGTAGATCAGTGTTGATACACCTATAACTATAGCTCCGTAAACGGCAAACGTAATAATATTTCGATGGTAATTTTTGTCGAGGAAATCATGTCCAACCGCTTTTAATAGGGGACGTGCCCATTCGAAAACGCAACGATTAAAACGAATATAGGCATCCATTTGGGTGTTGTGGAGACACTCTGAAGAATTGAAGAGATTGAAGAAAATGAAGCTCAGAATTTCAACTCTCGCGTGTGATCAAGCCAACCGATTGGAGTCAACTAACAAAGTACGACGCACCAACGATACAACACCACATAATGATTCATATGAAATTTGAGCGTGTGCAATTAGCAAAAGCGCAAACGTTGCAAGCGGCTATTACATTTTTCATGCAAGTGCATGTGAAATTACTCATGGACAAACGAAACGTACCATACATTATAATCGCCATACAATCGGAGCCTGAGAACTCAAGAGGAATGTTATGCGCGATGGATTCATACATAAAATGATAAAACAAATCGTCCACGGTTCTAATCGTTTAAAATAATTTCGCAAAGCTCTCGTCATCTTAAACGTATACATTCTGTAGAATGAATACGTTCGGTGTGATTTCGATTGAAATGTAAATCCTTGTGAACTGGAATTGATGAAAGCCAACAACTGCATTCACAATCCAATGACGCTCATTAAAAATGACATGTGAACGTTGTTTACTGTGAAATTCGACGTTCATCCAGAAAGTTGATCATGTGTATGCTGCATGTGGTTGTAATTTGGATTTGGAGTTGTAATTGCTATTAAATTTTGATCGAAAGGTAATACACGTATAAAAAAAAACTCAAAATTATGTGAAATAAAACTCATGACATGGCTTTTGCTTCTATTATAGATCTGTTGTTTTCGTAAATGGCTCATACCAACGCGTGGATGAATATTTGTTTTTTTATTTGCTGAGCAAGCGTCTGAATTTAATTATTCGTTGGCACGTAACAGTTATTTTGCCATTGAAAAAAGGTTTACGTTTTTGTTCAGTTCATAAATTGCATAAACCATTTGGCCTATTATTGACAGTGCTGTTGTACATTTTGAGGCGCTGCATTGCTATAATGATCCAGCTGCGCATCTTTTCATCACGAATGAGGAGCTTGATTACCTCAAATCCGAACTGAACTAGGAGGCCAGTTAAGACGACACAAAGATTTACCCCCAACGCCAACGGTAGGATATAGGTTAATCGCGGCCACAAGAGAAAACAATTGTACACAAAAACGGAATTTTTACATATGCATTTTAAGTCTCTTTTTGTTTGAATTAAATGCGCATGTTTTGCAATGTTCAATTTTTTCGTGCAAAGTACACCACAACATTACACTGTGGGTCAGTGGTTCGGTGTGAAGCCAACCACCTATATGGTCGATCCGGGTTTGGTCTCAGGATTCCGGAATGACCTCTCTTTTATCCAAGTTGGTGATTTGCCTGAACATTTTTTTCGAGCGAAGGTGAGCCGAGTAGCCTGTGTAGAAATCGCAACATGTTCACGTATTACAGGTAATATCTCGTAAACGGCTCGAGATTTCTCTTTGCTGTCTTCAGCAAAGTTGTAGCTAATGAATCGGTGCACAATTCTTCAGAACATACCCTGCCCCTAAAACCCCCCCTTCTGGGTCCAAAAGGGTCAAATGTTCAAAAAATCACAATTTTTCACTGTTTTTGGCCCCTCACTTGTAAGCTATGAAGAATTTTAGCATTTTTTTTTTTAAATATTAGTGTACCTCTTGGCTAAATACACAACTCTACTCAACATATCAAGACCATAAACCACTCCTTAAAGGTGTTTTGAAGCTCCAAATCATATAGAAAATCCAAAAATGTCATTTTTTACCGTTTTTCACAGTTGTGAACACACATAACTCACAAAAAATTCAGATTTTATCTATATATCTTCGACTTAAGAGTATGTAAATCTATCGCGGTATCTGCCGATTTTCTACCTTGTGTATTAGCGGAGCTATGGAATTTTGAAAAAAATCGACACCCTGACACTCGCCCCCTGCTCAATTTCCTATATGTAAAGAAATTCGGCCGTTAATAATTTCATACATCACAGAGATCGAGAGAAGGTACGTCCCACACACACAAACATACCAACGCTATTTTCAGGGGAAACCCCCCTTTCGAGGAAAACGTACACAACTTTTGAACGGGTCAACCGATTTTGATGATTGAGCACTCGTTGGAAAGGTATTGAAAAGTACTATCGATTGAACGCTCAACAACAGTGGTCAAGATTACCCCCTAGGAGGTATGCTATATAATCTGAAAAAAGCACCCCCATACGTCCCCCAAGCAAAAAATTTTTTGGTTCCACAAAAATTCATTTTGACGACGGCTTTCGTCTAGTTTGGTCCTAAGCTACACGCCAATGCCTATTTCACGAATTACATCGGTCGGCAACACATAGTCCAAAAATTCGCGTATATGCAGTGTTGCACTCAAAAGTGTATTTTTTGGTGCGCCACTGGGAGAACTGTCGTTCTTCGTGATGAAGACAAATTGCTTTACTTTGTTTTTGCTTTTACAACATTCAAATTCTTCAACCCAATGTTAACCAGTTTTTTGCTGTTGTGAAAAGAACAAATAAAACAAAACATGAATTCGTAGAACATCATCAAGAATTCTTTATTTGTTCAGAACAAACCCATTTTGATACAATATGTTACTTTTCCGCACACCACGTGATGCGTAAAAGTATTGCGATTGGCCAAAATTTTGGAAACCCCAAAAATGAGTTTTCTATATGTTTGGAACCCATAGGAATGCGGTGGAACCGTTTTTAGCTCATGTTGATGTGGGGCTGTGGCACGTTGTCCGTGTCCGTGTCCGTGTCCGTTGTCACGTTTTTTGTTACCACGATAGCTAAAAAACGACTCCACCGATCGATTTCAAATTTTCACCATTGTTTGGAAACTATTAGACTTAGATCCTATCAAATTTTGAGCAATATTGGTATAGCCGGTTTGGCGCACCATGCTCTCAAGTGAATATACGTTTATTGCCCTAAAAATGCCATTTTTGAGCGAAATTACCACAATTAAGCCTACTGATTGTTTTTCGAGAGCCCATTTCACTTTCCTGGGCCAAACTATATTAGTTCTGAGATTCCTAAATACAATCATTCCATATTTGATGTGAAATTTCTCAAATTTGCAGCCAAAATAGACGAAATTCATTAAATTAGTACTTCTGAGACAAACTATACTGGTTCTGAGATTTAGAAATACAATCATCCCATATTTGTGGTCATACAATAAATTCGATTCAGAAAACAGGTGGAACCTCTGGTTTTTGACTCACTGCTCCGAACCCTTATAAACTGCTCATTTTGTAGAAAAAATGGTCTAAATGAAATTTGAGGCCGATTGGATGACGTTTTCTTGTAATTTCACTATGTTTACTTTCACATTAAAACAAGTTTTACAAACTCACTTGATGGTTAAAAGTGCGGAAAAGTAAGCCTTACGCATGTAAGCCCATTTATTTATTTTTTTAAACTGGTTCAATCGACATATTAGCATTATAAACAATTGTTTCAATACAACTTACACATACCAATAAAAAACAAATAAAATTGAATTTTACACCAGAATAAGTTGTTTTCACAGTGGTTTTACTTTATTTTTATCCATTTTTTGACTGGTGTTGTATGTCCAGAAATAAAACACAAATAAATTTGGCGGGAACTGTTATAGGGATTTCCTTTGGTATTCGCATTCACAGGAATTCACTGTAGTAATGATTTAAATAGAGTAATAGAAAACCCTATAGAAATTGACACAAATTGCTGTCAAATTGTAGAAACACCGTATGCCAACTATGGGTCAGTTTCTATTGAGCTTTCTATTGCTATTTTAATCATTACTACAGTGAATTCCATTGAATGCGAATACCAAAGCAAATCTCTTTAATAGTTTTCGCTGAATTCATTTGTGTGTGTCCATAATCTTGCAGTAAGCACGCTTTAACATTTTTTAAATATTTCTTGTTGCTTTTCGGTTAACTCTACACAGTAAAACAAATATCGCATGCATTAATCCGATATTCCGGCTTATAAACTCGCTCATCCGTAATTTCTGAATTTCTGACTAAAATGATCGCTTAATACGCATTTAAAATGCGGCATTTTCGAATATTTTTCGTACATTTTGCCATTTGATCAGGATATTGGCAACAAACAGTTGCCCTAGCAGTTGCCAATAGGATCAAAAAATTGGCCTATGTGTGTGTTGCCAATATTCTGATCAAATGGCAAAATGTACGAAAAATATTCGAAATACCGCATTATAAATGCGTATTATGCAATCATTTTAATCCACAATTTCGGATGAGCGAGTTTATAAGTCGGAATATCAGATTAATGTATCCAATATTTGTTTTACTGTGTATAGTTAATCGAAATACGACGAAAAATATCCAACAAATCCATTTATAAAGCATTTTTACTGCAAGATTATGTAATTTGGATGTTACATAGTCATAAAGAATAGTTTTGTTTACAAATTTTTTAAAAATGTAAATTGAGAACAGTTGTTGTTGCAATTGAAGTTCGTTTCAGAATTAACTTTCCACAACTTTAGATACAGTTGTTCCGTTCGAAATAGTTTGGCTGGACACCGTCGTTGAGTTAGACACCTCAGTCGAGCTTGACCCAGAATCAGTTGAATCGGACGGGCTCTCGCAAGCTGTTGCCGTGGTTGCTGCAGATTTAATACAATCCAATATACTTTTATCATCTTTCGCCGTCAGTGCATCTTCCAACTGTGCGATAATCTCTGAAACACACTTGTACCCGTTTGAATCTTTTGAAACTTTTGATAGGATTTGCTTTAAAAAGTCTATGACTTGTTGAATGAGAGAAACGCAGTCCGTTGTGCCATAAGTTTGGAAAAATTTAAGCAATTTTCCAAGACAACTACTTAATCCCTTAATTGTTTTACCATTGTCGTCAATTTCAATGTTAACACTGAGAATATTCTGGAGCGCTTTCGATGAATCAGTTGAATTAGTCGAGCTCTCGCCAGCTTTTGCCGCGTCAACTGCAGATTTAATAAAATTCATTATACTTTTATCATCTTTCGCCGTCAGTGCATCTTCCAACTGTGCGATAATCTCTGAAACACACTTGTACCCGTTTGAATCTTTTGAAACTTTTGATAGGATTTGCTTTAAAAAGTCTATGACTTGTTGAATGAGAGAAACGCAGTCCGTTGTGCCATAAGTTTGGAAAAATTTAAGCAATTTTCCAAGACAACTACTTAATCCCTTAATTGTTTTACCATTGTCGTCAATTTCAATGTTAACACTGAGAATATTCTGGAGCGCTTTCGATGAATCAGTTGAATTAGTCGAGCTCTCGCCAGCTTTTGCCGCGTCAACTGCAGATTTAATAAAATTCATTATACTTTTATCATCTTTCGCCGTCAGTGCATCTTCCAACTGTGCGATAATCTCTGAAACACACTTGTACCCGTTTGAATCTTTTGAAACTTTTGATAGGATTTGCCTTAAAAAGTCTATGACTTGTTGAATGAGAGAAACGCAGTCCGTTGTGCCATAAGTTTGGAAAAAGTTAAGCAATTTTCCAAGACAACTACTTAATCCCTTAATTGTTTTACCATTGTCGTCAATTTCAATGTTAACACTGAGAATATTCTGGAGCGCTTTCGATGAATCAGTTGAATTAGTCGAGCTCTCGCCAGCTTTTGCCGCGTCAACTGCAGATTTAATAAAATTCATTATACTTTTATCATCTTTCGCCGTCAGTGCATCTTCCAACTGTGCGATAATCTCTGAAACACACTTGTACCCGTTTGAATCTTTTGAAACTTTTGATAGGATTTGCTTTAAAAAGTCTATGACTTGTTGAATGAGAGAAACGCAGTCCGTTGTGCCATAAGTTTGGAAAAATTTAAGCAATTTTCCAAGACAACTACTTAATCCCTTTATTGTTTTACCATTGTCGTCAATTTCAATGTTAACACTGAGAATATTCTGGAGCGCTTTCGATGAATCAGTTGAATTAGTCGAGCTCTCGCCAGCTTTTGCCGCGTCAACTGCAGATTTAATAAAATTCATTATACTTTTATCATCTTTCGCCGTCAGTGCATCTTCCAACTGTGCGATAATCTCTGAAACACACTTGTACCCGTTTGAATCTTTTGAAACTTTTGATAGGATTTGCTTTAAAAAGTCTATGACTTGTTGAATGAGAGAAACGCAGTCCGTTGTGCCATAAGTTTGGAAAAATTTAAGCAATTTTCCAAGACAACTACTTAATCCCTTAATTGTTTTACCATTGTCGTCAATTTCAATGTTAACACTGAGAATATTCTGGAGCGCTTTCGATGAATCAGTTGAATTAGTCGAGCTCTCGCCAGCTTTTGCCGCGTCAACTGCAGATTTAATAAAATTCATTATACTTTTATCATCTTTCGCCGTCAGTGCATCTTCCAACTGTGCGATAATCTCTGAAACACACTTGTACCCGTTTGAATCTTTTGAAACTTTTGATAGGATTTGCCTTAAAAAGTCTATGACTTGTTGAATGAGAGAAACGCAGTCCGTTGTGCCATAAGTTTGGAAAAATTTAAGCAATTTTCCAAGACAACTACTTAATCCCTTAATTGTTTTACCATTGTCGTCAATTTCAATGTTAACACTGAGAATATTCTGGAGCGCTTTCGATGAATCAGTTGAATTAGGCGATTTCTCGCAAGCTATTGCCGCGTCTTCTGCAGATTTAATATAATTCAATATAATTTTGGCATCTTTCGCCGTCTGAGCCTGTTTCAAAGATTTGATAATCTCAGAAACACACTTATATCCGTTTGAATCTTTTGAAACTTCTGATAGGATTTGCTCTAAAAAGTCTATGACTTGTTGAAGGACAGAAACGCAGTCCGTTGTGCCATAAGTTTGGAAAAGTTTAAGCAATTTTCCAAGACAACTACTTAATCCTGTAATTGTTTTACCATCGTCGCCAATTGTAATTCTAACACTGAGAATATTATGGAGCTCTTTCTTGACATTTTCCTTTGCTGATCCAGATGAATTGCCGCCTATTTGCATCATTTGTATATGATTTTGAATTAATGCCATCAATTGTTCAATGCTGCAAGTTGTTTTGTTTGATGACAGTTCTCCTAGATCCTCGCAAATCTCGGACACTTTAGCTGAACATTTCAACTCAACAATAAGTTGCAAAATCAATTGTTTGGGGCTTGCACCATCTTCCTGGCATTTTTTCAACGAATCTTCTAAGATGTTGATCAGTCCATCTTTTTGTGTAATGTTGTGTGTTGTTGTGATTTCATCCCCTCCTGATGATCCAGTTATGGTGATATATGGTTTGATTTCTTTCGTCATATCTATACACCATTTTTCGAAGTCAGCAGAACTCGGGTTTTTCAATACTTGTTTGATTTGTGAAAGAATGTACGTGATTATCTTTTCAAATTTACCGTGTTGGAATTGCGGCAGTTCTAAAGATATTTTTTCAAGTTTTGAAATGCTGATTTTCATATCGGAGCCCTTTTTAGATTCTAATATGTTCTTCAAAACACTAAAGAATTCATTTAAACACAATTGCGCATTACTATTTGTCCCGTTTGATCCACCTGAAGCTTTGGCAGTTGGAATTGTGACAAGTACCGCAGTGGAATCTGTTGGCGTTGTCGAAGGTGTTGCGGTAATTTTGGTAGTTCCGGTTGTTGACTTAGTTGCCGATTTTGAATTTCCCTCTGATGTTACGCTAACTGGAATTGTGACATTTTTCTCTGTCGAATCAGTTGACGTTGTTTGAGTTCCTTTTGGTGTTACGCTAACTGGAATTGTGACATTTTTCTCTGTCGAATCAGTTGACGTTGTTTGAGTTCCCTTTGATTTTACGCTAACTGGAATTGTGACCTTTTCCTCTTTCGAATCTGTTGACGTTGTTTGAGTTCCTTTTGGTGTTACGCTAACTGGAATTGTGACATTTTTCTCTGTCGAATCAGTTGACGTTGTTTGAGTTCCCTTTGGTGTTACGCTAACTGGAATTGTGACATTTTTCTCTGTCGAATCAGTTGACGTTGTTTGAGTTCCCTTTGATTTTACGCTAACTGGAATTGTGACCTTTTCCTCTTTCGAATCTGTTGACGTTGTTTGAGTTCCTTTTGGTGTTACGCTAACTGGAATTGTGACATTTTTCTCTGTCGAATCAGTTGACGTTGTTTGAGTTCCTTTTGGTGTTACGCTAACTGGAATTGTGACCTTTTCCTCTTTCGAATCAGTTGACGTTGTTTGAGTTCCCTTTGATTTTACGCTAACTGGAAATGTGACCTTTTCCTCTTTCGAATCAGTTGACGTTGTTTGAGTTCCTTTTGGTGTTACGCTAACTGGAATTGTGACAGTTATTGTTGAATCAGTTGACTTTGACGGATTTTTCTCTGGTTTTGCAGGAATTGAAATTGTGGGAATTGTCGGAATTGTGTTGGATGAACCTGTTGCATTTTTGCCAATGGCCGAAAAGTATCCAATTACATATTGAATCCATTTGGAAGAAATATTCGTATCGTCATTTTTGGCTGGCAATTTTTGACATATTAACTTCAAATTGTGGATCATTTTGGACAGATTTTGGTCGTCTGAACACTGTTCCAATGCCCCCATAAGTGTTAACTCTGTTTTGATATAAATTTTGAATTCGATCATTGTAGATTTGTCCGCTTTTATGCTTGCCCCATATTCAGCAATTGATTGACGCAATTGTTCACTGTTCAAATATTTACTGATAAATTGTTTCAATCCTTCTTCAAATGAAATCGAAATCTCATTCAAATTTCCCGATTGTGAATTGGATTCGTTCAACAATGGAGCTATAATTTTCCAGAAATCATTAAATGACGTTTTGCTTTTCATTTGTGGTAAACAAATCCAAAGTTCATTCAACAGATTGGACAAATATTGATTGGTTTGGTGACTGGTGCCACCATTTTCAATAGTGAATTGCAAACAAAACAAGTTATGAAGTATCTTCGGTATACAGGTAGTGATGTTGGTCTTCGAATCACCATTCATGCTTAAAGACATGCCCTTGCACATGTCACATATGTATCGAATAGATAAACTAATGCTGTCCGATCCGGAGATTTTTGTCGACAATTTTGAAACAGTTTCAAAGAATTTCGGGATAGCTTCCAAATCACATTCGCCTAGTGACAGTTTCTCGAGCAGTGTTTCCAGTTTTTTAATTATAGTCTCGATGATAATTCGACATGGTCCGCTAGTTTTTTTTATCAGTAGGATGTAGAGCTCATTAAGAATTTTTTGAAGGTATTCACAGGCGTCGTTGCGATTTTTTTGCTCGAAGGATATGTTCACTGCCAAGAGCAATTTACTTATAGATTCAAAGTCAACACGTTTGTCCGTAGTTTCGGCTGTGTCCGTGTCACCTTTGAAATCTTTCAATTTCAAGGTTTGTTTCAATTGTTTCTCTATTTCTTTCAGACGGAACCGACACTGTTCATTAATGGAATCTGAACCAATGCTGCATATCAGGACACGTAGATCAATAACAGTCTTTTCAAGATCCACACGGAATTCCATACAGATATTGGATTTCAGCAATTCTTGTCCAATGGACACAAGTTGCTGAAGGATTTCTTTGATATCTTTTACGTTGTCCGTTGTTAGGTGTTTCGAAATATCTTCGACCACGATATACAATATCTTAATGACGAAAACAATACTTTTGTTGCCACCCTTTATGTATTTGTCCAAATTGCTCGTCAATTCTATAAGCTTCTTAATTAAAGCACCCGAATTCCATTCCTTGGAAGAGTTAATAAATTTGGACAGCCAACCCTCAGTTAATTTCCAAAGATCACCCGCCGTATTTTCGCCAAAGTCTAGAAAACTGTCCCACTCGTCTTTGCCGTATTTGAAAATTTTTTTAAGGTCTATAAATAATAAAAAATTCAATTCAATTAAAAACGAAAAATGATTAAATGTAATCCAGTGCGCAGTAAGTGCACATTGCATACCAGTAAAATTTGAATATTTGACACATAAGTGTAATCGTACCTTTTCCCGAGTCCTTTTCCCACTCGGCAATCCAGTTTTTGTGCGGCTCTTCCTTTTTATTTTTCTCCGAATTTCCCTTTGAGTTTTCGGCCGGACTCTCCCATCCCGTCCCCCAGCTTGTGATCCAACTACTTTGCGGATGTTTCTTTTTATTTTTCTCCGAATTTCCCTTTGAGTTTTCGGCCGGGCTCTCCCACTCCGACTCCCAGTGTTTATCCCGATTATTGTCCGACTCCCAGTGTTTACTCCACTTATCCGACTCTTTATCCCAATCATTCTTTAACCCTTCCCCAAGATGTTTCCCTTCATTTTCTATTTCAGAAAACCAACTACTTCTGACGGCGTAGGGCAGTGTACAGATGGTTATTAACGCAACTGCAATTAACTTCATTGCGGAAATCTAAGGAAAGTTTGAGCGAGAAAAAAACGAATGTTTTAATTTCGAATTGAAAAACCCAAATGTTGGGGGGAGGGACAAAAATTTAATACTCACTTTAATTTAACAGGCACGAATTGATTCTCAAAAGAATACAAGTTAAGCTGAATTGTTCAAATTCAAACTGATGATCACAGCAAGACCGATCTGCTCTTTTATACGATTTTGTACCTCATGTTTTCGAATGAAGCAGAATGTAATTGTCTATTTGTCAATTGTCTAATTACACTTTAATCTTAAACAAACATGTCTGGATTATCGGTGTATTTCATCCCCGTCTGAAAATATCTAATTTAATTTTAGAAAAACAACCATTCATCAATCACACTGTGTAACCATTTTTATCTCTTTATCAGAAACGTCTCAGAGACGATAAATGTTATGGCTTTGATTTTATCAGTCAAACAACACTGTTGGACAAATTTCAAACTTTTTGTCTGATCCCGAGCAACAACATATATGGTGTTTTAGTACTTAGTGACCTGAGTCATAACCCTAAATGGCCAAATCATTTGTCGAGAAATCGACCAAAATCGATTTTCATCGTTTTTTTTAGACCAAAAAGTTGCACATTTTCACATGTACTCCTTAAAACTACGTATTATATCATATTGAATGAATAAGCCCGACTAATTCGAACCTGAGGGCTCCAAAAGTGACAATAAAAATTCTCTAATATGCTCTCTTTAGGACATATCCTGACATGAAATTTTCCATTTCGCACTTGAATTTCAGTGAATTTAAAAAAATGTTCTTAAGACTATCATTTTACGCTCAATCTTCATTTTAAAAAGCTCAAAATGTTTGTAATAGATAGAGATCGGACCATAAAAAAAGAAATGTGGACTTTGAAAAAGGTTTCTGGGTGAAATGAAGCCTCAAAGTCGAACATTTGTGACAAAACTTCAATTTTTCAGTAGACACCCATCCACTCTTTCGTCAATGACTTTGGAACGACTTATTCAATTTGGACATATTATTCACCAAAATTGATTAGAATCAAAAGACCTGTCCAACGCACATTCAATATGATGTGATACGTAGTTTTGGAGGTACGTGCGAACATGTGCGACTTTTCAGGCCAGAAAACGGTGAAAATCGATTTTGGTCGATTTCTCGACAAATCGAAACCGACCAACGGCCAAATCCTTTGGGGTTTTGAATCAGGCCACTAAGTACTAAAACACCATATGTATCGTTGCTCTGAGTCAAA
Organism: Aphidoletes aphidimyza; assembly: GCA_030463065.1. NCBI lineage: Eukaryota > Metazoa > Arthropoda > Insecta > Diptera > Cecidomyiidae > Aphidoletes > Aphidoletes aphidimyza. Next base: position 41,468,126 of record CM059999.1, read on the forward strand.
GAAACAATGTCAACCAGTGTAATCTTTGAAAATAATTTCATGCACAAACGCAATTTGCATTACGTAATTTATTAATTTATTACATGCAATTAAAAGAAAGCTAAGAAGAAAGTACTGTCAGTTGTTTTATGGCTCTTTTTCCAAGGCCACGGTTACACACGTGCACGGTCTTGTTCACAAGTTACATTTTATTTGTCGGCCCTAGAAACAGTGGCCAAGTGTAAGAAATCAAATGAATGTGCTTAAGTTAGACAAAAGACAGTACATTCATCTTAACTTTCTTTTAAGTGGCGTGTATAAATCAATAAATTACATGATGCAAATTACATTTGTGCATGAAATTATTCTCAAAGATTACTCGATTGATAAAACCAAATCATAACGATAAATAATTTTATTACTTGCGAAACAAAAACACAAATGACGCACCTAAGAAGACTGTCATCACACTCTAAGTATAGCACACCCTTGGTTACAAGATAAAAATGTACTCATTGGCATATATGCAAGTGAATCTATAGAATTTGTTGAGGCTTAACGACTACTTTGGATTGAACTCTATCTACTAGATAGATTGCACCCTGGGTTGGAAATTCGATGTATTTTTTCTTGATGGGTGTATGTAATTTAGCGAAAGAATGATGAACACTTTGGAATCATTTTACAAATATATGAGGTGTTGACACATTAGTGTTGACACTGTTTTTAGTGTTTATACATGATCTGTCAGATGAACATTATTCTTTCCGAAACCCGTATACGCAAATCCGAGATTAGCTTCGAACCATTGCGTGGTCATGTGGTCAAGCTGTCAAAATGACTGACGCAAGGGCACTGAATAGTTTTAACTTTATTATGTTGCTAATAGTTAGAGTAATATATTTAGTAGTTTCAAAATGCATTTGAAAAGTAACAAAGTGAAATTTCAAAAAGTCATTGGTAATGAATCATTACCCAGGCCCAAACACCAGATCGTCCAAAAAAAAATGAACATTGGCTTTAGGCCATTGCTGAAAAATCTAGAGACTGCAGTCTAGCATGCTAGAGTCGCGGGTGGACTCTATTCTAAATGGTACATTGTATTTTACAGTGTATTTTACAGTATTTTATATCAATAGTTATAGGTTATAGTTAATAGTTTCTTGTAAGCACGTAAGATGGATCATTTATTGCATTTTAAAGGTTTTTTTTTATCTTCTGGGCCAATGAGAGTGATAATTTGGTGGAAATGTAAGTTGCGAACATCTTTAGAGCAATATTATATAAAGAAAGTTGTGTATAACGTGAAAATTCCTTATTCGTCCTTGAATAAGAGTTGAGAATATTTTCCAGACGTCAACACAACTCCAATGATCTCATTTCCAGAAATGATTTTCTTAATCGACAAACATCGTAAAGATCATCATGGTAATGGAGTAAATTCGTGAGAAAATCTGAAAACAAATCAAGTTTCATTAAAATGTGCCCAATTGTCATTCCACTTTATCTGTTTGTTGGTAGTTAAGGTACCTTAACACATGTTTCCATGTTCAAAGGTGCAAATCCACCAACTGTGAGCAATGCTGGCTCCTGACAGCATTCGATAAAAAGTCGATACAAATGTCGCTCACTCAATAGTAATTCGTCAAAGTTTAAAAACAAAGCAGCCTCATATACTCGATCATGCTGCATCCATTGGATTGAATCGATTTTATTGATCTTATTGACAATCAACAATGAATTCATTGAATAATTAAATCAATCAAACAACCAACTTACGGATACTTCAACGAAATTTCCCAGCAAACAAGCGATTAATATTTGCGACAGCGAACCAATAAGTAAACCATATAAAGACACATAATTTTGCTAGAAACAAAAAACGGTTTATTAATGGCTGATATGATATGATGCGATAAATGCAGCATTTGTTTTCAAACATTTACCGTAATTATGAGAAATATAGAAATGACTGAGCCAATGCTTGTACTGGCCACTTGACCGAAGAAAATTATAAATGTCAGCCTATCAATGCGTTTCATATAGCTTAAAAGAACAATTAGAGTGTGCTTTATTCAGGTGGGCCCAGGTGGTAGAGGTGTAGAGATCAATTCTGGTTTAAGTAAGAGTGTTTATTAAAAATGTTCAAAGTCACTTATTTTTGTGCAATATCGAAACTAAAAAAAAGATTGGTGAAAAATTATACAAAATTGGTAGGTTTTTGGCCGAAAAATCTACCCCCTTCCCAGTAGACAGGGTAGTCATCACTTTTGATTTGAGTGGAACCAATTGCCAACAACTTTTTTTTTCAAATTGTGTGAAATCAGGTTACACTAGATAGAATGACTTTTTCAAATAGATAGAATGGCCTCTTGAAATTCTCGGCAGTTGGCATAACACCCACCTTAAATGCCCAGCATCTGAATGTATGCTTGAGATTCGACGACGATCTGAATAACTTGAGTCGCATGATTGATCTCTAGGTTAATCTTTGACGAACAAAAAAAAATGTACCTGATCATTTCCTGATGCATAAGCAGCATATTCCTAAAGCGTCCTCGAACTTCAAGTGTTGGTTGTTTTAGCTTTAGATCAATGTTGATTTGTGCCAATTCCATTGAAATTAATTTAACAAAAATCAACGAACTTATAATGATGATTGCAATGAAAAAATCAAAAGCCAAAAGACCGAATGTTGCCAATGTGACTATCAATGACTGATATACAGTCAAAATGATGTAGCCCGTTAATTGTGTTTCATCAACAAATGGAAGATAAACTGGTATCATGGCGACCACTTCATTTTCAAACAGATACATGTAGGCTGGAAATGGAAAGAATGTGAACACTGACAATGTGTACAGCACAAGCATAAATTTGAATAAATATTCGGTGAGCAGAGCAAAACTGTTGAAATATTGAATGCGTTCATGCGATTCGGTTTTGATATGAATTTTATACAGATTTTGAATGGAATGTACAAGAAAATACAGATCTTCAACGTATCGAATGTGATACACTTTCAGGGTACACTGAAATTAGAATGAATTTAAAAAAAAGGTTTGCTTTTAAATACCGATAGCCCAATATGTTAATGGCCAATTTTCATTTCTTTGAAAAAAAAAAACACATTTTTTAAATTTTCGTGGTTTTTGGCTGAAATTGAGAGAGAGAGAGAGAGAAATCGTTAACTGTCGTTGAAATTGAGATTTTTTAAGAAATGAAAATTCGCCATTGACACATTGAGCTGTCTGTACAAAATGGTCAATTTAGTACAATTGTAATCGTTTGTAACCTGAACTGAAATCAAACAAAAGATCAAACAAAATATCTTTGTGAGTAAATCGTAGACTATCAACGTGTAGAACAGTGTCGATACTACTAAACACATAAGTCCGTAAATGATATAAGTGACAATATTTCGATGGTAATTTTCGTTGAGAAAATCATGTCCCAACATTTTTAATAGAGGACGTGCCCATTCGAAAATGCAACGATTAAAACGAATATAGGCGTCCATTGTGGTGTTGTGGGGGGCACTCTGAAGAACTGAAGAGCTTGAAAATTGGAGCTTTAAATTTCAAATATCACGTTTGATCCAGTCAACTGTTTGATTTCAACTAATAAAATGCGACATAGCAATGATATGACAATTAATGAAATACACAGATATAATATGATGTTCAAGTCTGTGCAATTATTTAAAGCTCAATACGATTCAAGTGGCTATTACATTTTTCATAAGTGCATGTTGAATTATTCATGGTCAAATGAAACGCGTCTTACATTGAAATCGTCATAAAATCTGACCCTGAGAACTTTAGAAGAAAGTTATGCCCGTGTGAATGAATGGATGGACTATCGATGGATAAATCAAAAACCGTAAGTATCTCAATGGCCGCATAACAACTTACACAAACAAACATAACTGCGCTTTCATTTTTCTATGGCAAAGAATCAATTACGCCATGTGTCCAGTGTTCAAGGATTTTTAATGTGTGGCAATGTTAGCATAAGCCATTTACTAAAACGGTAGGTTACAATAACCACGCAAAGTTCTCATTTTCTAAGAATGAGTCATTCGGTGTGATTCCGATTGAAATGAACATTCAATGTCTCTATGTCTCAATGACTCTAAAAAAATGCAATTTTAAAGCTGTTTGCACTGAAATTCAACGTATATAAACAAATGTACATTGTACAATGTACGTCCAGAAAGTTAACCATATGTATATAGAATTATGATGTTTATTTATTGAAAGCTTTTAAAAGTATGCATACATAAAGAATAGATTTACATTAAATTTTTTAGATATTGATTAAGTTTGATATGATTATGATTTTAAATTCTGACGACACTATATTTGGTGGTGGCGACATTCACTTGACCTCAAGTCTCTTCATTTGTGTTTAATTATTATTTAATAATTGAATATTTGGTTTTTGTCAAATAATACTCACGGTGCATAGGCACGCACAGAGGAGGAGGGGTTTCGGTTTTTACGACCCCCTCCCTGGGAGAGCCATTAGCTGTGATTTTTCGTGATTTACCTCTGGTCTGAAAAAAGTGTTTAAATATATTGATTATTGTGTCCGCGGTGCCACCAGAAGAGAATAATTCACTGACGCACAAAAAAGCGACCTTCCGATAGACCGAAGATCTGAAGTATATACGTAGGAATAAATATATGCAACAATTTCAACAAGTATTTTAAACCTGACACTAGAATAAGTGTCATGATAACATGATCTGTGAATGATAATACCATGGACATTTAATATGAATTTCACCGGGTGCACCGGTATCATGATACATTCCTTGATTAGAACTGTTCCGGGTAAACATTTAACTTGATGGCTTTGAAAGGTTTTTAAATCCTCTAGGCCAATGGATCATAATATTGTGAGAGATATTTTTGAATGGAAATGTGAGTAGCGAATAGGTAGTCGAAGCATAATAATATAAAGCATGTTATATAAACGTGAAAATCCCTTTTTTGTCCTTGAATAAAAGTTGAATATTTTCCAGACGTCAAAATAGCTCAAATGCTCTCATTTCCACAAAAGGTTCACTTAAGCCACAAACAATGTAAAGATCATCATGGTAATGGAGTAGATTCGTGAAAAAATCTGAAAACAAATCAAGTTTCATTAAAATCTGCACAATTTTCATTGTGCCTTTATGTGTTTGTTTGTACCGTAACACATGTTGCCATGTTCAAAGGTGCAAATCCACCAATTGTGAGCAGAGCTGGCTTTTGACAGCGTTTGATGAAAAATCGATACATTTGTTGTTCACTCAACGGAAATTTATTATAGTTTAAAAGCAAAGCAACCTCATACACTTTATCATGCTGCATCAATTGGATGTAAATCAATCAATAAACAATCAACGGAAGAATTCATTGAATAAATCAAATCAACCAAACAATCAACTTACGGATATTTCAACGAAATTTCCCAGCAAACAAGCGATAAATGTTTGCGATAGTAAACCAAGGAGTAAACCATAGACAGGCACATAATTTTGCTAGAGAAAAACAACCGATTCGTCAATGGCTGAAGTGAATATGATATTACGCTGTAAATGTAGTTGGTTTTGTAAATTACCGTTAGAACGACAAATAAAGAGATGACTGAGCCTATGCTTGAAGTAGCCACTTGACCGAAGAACATTATAAATGTTAGCCTTTCAACGCGTTTCATGTAGCTTAAAAGAGAATTAGAGTTTGCTTTATGCGGGTGAGCCAACTGGGCTCAGCCCAGGAGATAGAGCTGTAGAGATCATTTCTGTTTTCATTTAATAAATTAAGCAGTCTAAGATTTGATATTTCACGCCAAATTACTCGGACATGACAATCTACAATTCTGACCACCTCCCCTTTTTCACGTATCATTTAAACCACCAAAAATTGATCTCTAAGTTAATCGTTAACACAAAAAATTGAAAAAAATTTACTTTATCATTTCCTTATGCATAAGCAATACATTTCTGAAACGTCCTCTAACTTCAAGTGTAGGTTGTTTCAGCTCTAGATCGATGTTGATTTGTTCCAATTCAAATGAAATTAATTTTGCAAATATCAACGAACTTATAATGATAATTGCCATGAAAAAATCACAAACTGCAAGACCGAATAAACCTAATACGATCACAAACGACTGATATGCACTCAAAATGATGTAGCCCGTCAATTGTGATTCATCAACAAATGGAAGATAAACTGGCAACATAGCGACCACTTCATTTTCTATGAAATACATGTATGCCGGAAATGGAAAAAATGTGAACGCTGACAATGTGTACAGCACAACCATAAATTTGAATAAATATTCGGTGAGCAGAGCAAAACTATTAAAATATTGAATGCGTTCACGTGATTCAGCTTTGGTGTGAATTTGATAAAAATCTCGAATGGTGTAAACAAGAAAATACAAATCTTCAACGTATCGAATGTGATACAATTTCAGAATTCCCTACAATTAGAATGGATAGAATAAAACATTTGGACTTTAGATATTATTTGATAAGTTGGATGAATGTGAAAATGCGTTTTAAACCTGAAATGCAATCAGAAAAAAGATCAAACAAAATATCTTTGTGAGTAAATCGTAGACTATCATCGTGTAGATCATTGTCGATATGGCAAAACTTAGAACTCCGTAAAGAATGTAAGTAACAATATTTCGATGGTAATTTTCGTCGAGAAAATCATGTCCCAACACTTTTAATAGAGGACGTGCCCATTCGAAAACACAACGATTAAAACGAATACATGCGTCCATTGTAGTATTGTGAGGACACTCTGATCAACTGAAGAGATTGAAAATTGAAGATAAGTTTCGAATTTCAAATATCGCGTCTGATCAAGTCAACCGATTGGTCTCAACTAACAAAGTGATACGACACAGCAATAGATACAACACCACGTAATGATTCATATGAACTTCGAGTGCAATTATTGAAAGCGCAAACGATCCAAATGACCATAACACTGTTCATAAGTACTTTTCATTCAACCTTTGATTTTTTTTTTTTTTTTTTGATGAAATTAATCATGGACAAATGAAACGTGCCATACAATCTGACCCTGAGGAACTCAAAAGAAAACCGGAAGTTGGAATAGATAAACAACAACAAAAGTTCCGCGTGGGTTCCATACATTCTCCCACGCTGGGGAGGTAACAAGGGGTGATTTAGTACGACATTAATGTGATTGTATAAGCATAATCGTAAGCAATAGCCACACAATCGGAACAAACGCTCACAATCGCTCACTCTTCGAATCTTTTTTCACCTCATTCGCTTTACACACTATACGCTCTCATCCAAGAGACCTTCACGATACAGTGTGACGCAGATGTGAAGATGAACGATTATCCCGTATAAATCACTGGCAGAGCGTACAGACTCTCGACAGCATCTTCACAGACTCTGCCAGTGAACGCAGTTGAGTGAGTGCGTAGACTATGTATGGTCGACTCACTTACTCAACTGTTGTTCACTGTCAGAGTCTGTAGAGACTCTGTTGACAGTCTGTTCGCTCTGTCAGTGGTTTATATGGGATGCCGATTGCTTGCGATTAAACTAGTAAAATCAGATTGCTGTAGTACTAGACGTCCCCATAGGAGTTTCCCATTGGAAAGGAATTGGACTCCTGGGACTCCCTACGTCTGCAATATACGTAAAATACTACTTCATGTGCCGGCAATTATCGCATAACATTGAAATGAAGTATCCAGAAATCAATGGAGGCCAAACACTGCATTCTCAATCCAATGGTGCTCATTTAAAATGAAATGTTTAACCAAACGATGCACACATATCTGCATTTTGCATAGCATTCTAGCTAAGAGACTAATTTTAGCCGCAACGCATAAACAAACCTTGACAGATGTACATAATTCCAACAAATATTGTTTGTAATTTTTGCCTGCGCTGTTGTTGCCATTTATCGAATGGTGAATACAAAATTTCAATATCATGTGAAATAAAACGCATGGCATTGTTTTTGCTCCGAATCAAATGATTCTTTTTTGTGTACACATTCATTAACCATCTTTCAATGCTAAAAATCCACAGTGGAAAATGCAATCGTAGAAAAATTATGGAACAAGCTACAGAATTGTTCAAAATAACCAAAGAAGAAATCGATCCAGGTGTTCACTGAACACTGTTCAGTCACACATTCTAGACATTTCACATGACTTTGAATCAGATCAAAAGAAAAACGTGTTGTTTTTTCTGGAGCTGCAGCTCATGACCAAATGATTTTCCGAAACAAAATTATTTCCTGAGTCGACAGTAATACATTGTTGATAACGGTAGCGGAGGATTAAAATCGATGTGCATTTTTGAATATGCAATTAAAATGTTTTTGTTTCATGTAATGAGTCATTGCTAATGACTAGAGCGTACCAAATGCTTAAAATCATTTGGTTTACATATTCTTTTTTTTTTCATTGTTAGAACAATTATAATCAGACCTGAATTACTCAAGTGCGAGCTTGACTGTGTAATGGATGAAGTTATGTATACACTACTTCTTTTGATGAAAGTAAATGAATGATTTCTGGGTTCTATTAAGTTCACTCTTTCGATGTAAATGGCGATGGAATTCTAATAAAATATAGGAAATCACAGTGCGATGACCTAGGAGGACTGAACTTCTTGAAAATGCGTGAAAACTTGCAGGAAACTCGCACAAAGTTATCACATTTAGCAGAGAACTAGCAGCTTATGTTTGAGTACACTTGGGATTCGCAAGAACTCGTCAGAGTTAGTTCCCCCTAGGCGATGACAAGGCTCGTTTTGCAGGTTTTTTTCCTACATAGAGAGATGAATAGATGCAGATGTATATTTCCATCTCTTTCTGTTCTGTGTTCAGTAAACTCTGTTCACATCCAAAAAGAACCTACAAGGCGCACATGTGATCGCTTTGTGAATGAAATTTTCTGACTGTGAGTTTAATGCAGAAGATTTTGAAGTTTTAAGCTAAGATTACACTAGATGTGAGAAACACAAATTTGTGTGCATTGCCAATCTATTGTAATCTCATTCGGAATTCAGAATTTTACAGGAACATAGAAAAAAAAGTGGAAAAAAAATACAAATTTCAATTTCCGAAAAACAAATGAGCTAATTGACTAACTGACCCCGAACTTTCAACTCTAATCATTTTTGTATTAATCGTCCATAAATGGAACGTATAAAATAGGTTTAATATTTCTTATGAAATTTACGTAATGCAATGAAATAATTATTATAATGATTGTGTCTGAAATGGCAACAACGATAATGGTAACATCGTGGTATTAACATTGGTGTAAGCAGTTTATTTTTTCTACGCAATTATGAATTGTATTAACGATGAAATAGCTGTAAAATGGTGTATGATTCATATGGTTTAAATCGATTGTAACAAATCGCGAATCACGGATATGAATTTGATTGTACCGAGTTCATAGATTCTGACGCAAAAACGTGATTTTTTCCAAAATTATACATTTTATTCAAATTTCAAGCAAATCACGATGTTGCGGATGTGTCTCAATTCCCCTTGAAGAGTTGTTGCAGTGTACCCCTTTATGGGGGCCATGTTGACCCCGGGGGTACCCAAAATGGGGAAAGTGTAAAAAATGTGCCTTCCCAACGTTATAACTCAAAAACTGAAAAGCATATTGAGAAAGTTTTTGTACCGTTGGATTCTGTGATGCATTACATTTTGTTTAACCAGGGGTCCCTGGGGGGTAATTTTGGCCTCCTTATACCCTAAAATTGGCTGAATAAGTTTTTTGGGGGGGTCAAATTACCCCCATAAAGGGGTACACTGCAACAACTCTTCAAGGGGAATTGAGACATACCCCCAACTCTGCGATTCGTTCAAAATTTGAATAAAAATTATAATTTGGGAAAAATGTCTATTTTTGCGTCAGAATCTATGACCGAGTTAGTGGTTAGACTGCTTAAGTAGAACAAAATCCAATAGAATAAGTTCAGTTGATGTGATTTTTGGCTTAAAATTTCGAAAAAAAATCATCGAGTCGCCGAGTTTTACTTCTTTGTTTTTCGGCCGTCCTACAGCTCTGTTCGCTAGACGTCTGACAATCTACTGTGTACTTTCAAATTGCAAACATTGTATGCTATTGTTGTTGTAGCTTCATAGCCAAATCGAATGAATGAACTGGAATTGATTAACTGTTTTGCTGTTTTGAGATGGCATGTTTTCATGAAAAAACAAATTATACACAAAAAACAATGAAAGAGGGTAATTTTAGCTCCTCAATTGTCAAAACATCACAAATTAATTTCAATCATCAAATTTATTGACTCAGTAAATTTTCTGATGATTCAAAGTATTTCCATATTTGATATTATAGTCAATATTCGTTTTCCGTCTTATCATTCTGTCGGTGATCAAACGCTGACGCCTAGGCTGAAGCCCTATACAAAAGTATTTGCAATTTCAAATTGTAAAATAGAAATTGATTGTGAACTGAAAATTGATTGTTCAACATTATCCATATCAGTGTTTCAATGAATATTTGTTTTTATATTTGTTTACAAAGCGATGTGAGAGCTCAACGTTCACAGCACACACGTTAAAAACCATCCGAGCCAAGAGAGATAAACATTCACTATGACAGATCGTTGAGTTGTTGTTGAAAGTCAAACTGTGTTAGCCGAATCAATAAAATTATTTCTTTCTTTGCTTTTTCGTGCTGTGATCAGTGTTGATTTTTAAGTAAATTATAAAAGCTAGTTTAAACTAGTTTAAAATCGACATATCTATTTGTGCTCGATTCATTTGCTCAAATCAATTTTTGTTTGTCTTGCTCAATGAAGAATTTGAATTCAAAGTAAACAGTGAAGCCAGCTTACAAACACATAATAATATATAAAATAAAATATTCGATAATAAATTCGAATAAAAATGGTTCAATTCAAAAGATCTGTGGCAATTCCATTGATGCTAGTGTTGGGATTTCAATGTTTTGGTAATCATCATGATTTGAGTGTGGAAAGTACGCCAATAACACGTCAATCAACGCGAGCCACCGTTTCAACATCCACTTCTCGGACAACCAAAGCAACAACAACAACAACTCCACAGCCAGGAAAACAAAACTGCCTACCAAATGCTTCCGCAGACTTGAATTCACCACACCATGCCGTAGAAAAGCATCCCGTATCACGTTTATTTGAGATTCAAGCAAAGGCTCATGACCAAGAACCAATTTTCAAAGTGATTGGACATCGTGGCCAACAAAAAAATAACAATCAAGAGTATCATGTGCAAGTGACGATCAAAGATAAAACTACATCTGCATGGGGATTCACAAAAAAAGAAGCCAAACGCTCTGCAGCAATTGAAATGCTTCATTCAATGGGTTTAGCAGTTGAAACTGATAGTTCTAATGTTATATGCTAGAAAAATTAATCCTATGATGGACATCGTTGAGGCTCAAAAAGTTTAAAACTAAAACTGGATGATCTTGTATTCGGATTTATTCAACTTGAATCGAAATTTATTCGTAAATCCAACCAAAGTGCTAATTTTGTTATGCTCAATACGGATCTACTAGCATAGATTCACAATCGAAGCTTTGAATCCACACTTATGAAGATTGTATATTTACTCGCAAACAAACGAAAATAAAAGGAAACAAACTTTATCAAAGAATTCTTTTATTTTTATTTATATTTGTTATCAATTTCACAACATCTTTCTGTGTTATTTGTCCTCGCGTTTGAACAATTTATCAAGTTGGAAAACAACAACATTTAGTTTCAATAGTGTTTCATATGCAACGATCACTTCTAACGGGCTGTTAGTAATTTGGCTACTTGCAATTGATATTGCAATGGTAAAATTGACCAAGAATTCACACAACAATTTCAATTGATCGGGCTTGAGGAATCGAATAGAACTTGCCATCGATATGGTCTCAAAAATGGCAAACTTTGAGTGCATACTTTGGACCGTAACAGTATGAGGAAACCAAAGTCGACTGACGACCTTTTGAAAGTAAATCGATTGAGACAACTTTTCGATGTTAATCTACGAAAAGTAACTAAAAACAGTTTGAAACTAATTTAAAATCGATTGGCAAATGCTTGATGGTTGACTTTGATCTGGCAAATGATTTGCAGCTGCCTGTCTGGCAGTCATTTCTCATTGACCACTTTTTGACTTTGGTCGTGAATAAAATACAAAATAAATTCAAATTCAAATTCTAATTGTTTATTATTTTATTTCTGTTCTGACTCTTTCCCAAATGTTAATGATTTTGAGCTTTATTCGGACCGAATTCAGTTTTAACAAAATATAGTTTTCTTCAAGTGTGGTTATAATTTCATTTCTGATTTTGATTTTGAGTTTGAGTAGCTTTTGCTTTTTCCCTTTGTTCTTTCCAAATATTTACGAGCTACTTTTGTTGTGAACGGTGTTCAAATGTTTCTTAAGATTACTTTTCTGATTGAAGTATTTCATGCAAACCTCGCAGCGAAACGGTTTTTCACCCGTGTGAACTCGCATATGGTTTTCCATATGAGATTTATGGGCAGTGACAGAGTTCTTCTGTCCAAAGATTTTCTTATTTCTTGTTCTTCGAATTCTGATTCTTATTTGAGGATGTATCCAGAGCCAATCAAAAAAATAAATCCAAAGTGTGTTATTCTTAAAAATGTCTGATGCGAATAGATTGTTTGCGATTTTATGCCGATTTCAGCAAGAGCAATTGTTCTAAGTTTAATAGACACGGCATAGGTTCTCACCGGGGTCCGAGGGATCCAATTTTGATTGATATTTTTTAAGAATTTTTTATGTTCGATGATTTTTTAAGAGTTTTTGGCACTGTTTCAATTGAAACACCTAATGACGACTTAAATATCTTCTAAACGAATTTTGGTATGGAAAAATGTCATGTTGTTCTGAAACGGCTACACCAATATGGGTGAAATGAAAGCGGAAACATCGAAACAAAATCTATACTTTTCGCAAAGTACATTGTGTGTGCGTAGTAAACAGTAATAATTGTCTCCGAAAATACTTTTACGCATCACGTGGTGTGTGTGTGTGTGTGGAAAAATAATATTTCTCTTATTTTTACGATACATAGACATCTCATTTGATTTTTTTTTCCTTCAGTTATTGGGAAAATCAACAAAACATTCCATCTAGTAACGACACAAAAGGTAAATATTTATGACTTGTTTGACCTATAAACTTTTCCTATGGAGTTACCTCATGGTTTACATGAACAATACAATAATATTTGATGACCTGATGAAAAGATGAAAATATTTTTTTTCAGCTTAATTGGTACAGAGCGCTTCATTATTGCATGTCACATGAAATGACTTTAGCTACGATTTTATCAGAAGCTGAAAATAACCAAATTTCAAATCAAATCAAGAATTCCGGTAAGTTTCAGACAGTTGCGTCAGACTAGTACATACAAACATATGGTACACTCGATACGATAAAGAATACGTAAAAATAAAGAGATTGACCATTATCCATAGCCATTTCCAGTAGCAACTTATTCGTCATAATTTTACAGCTTATTTGGCATGAAATATGTAAAAAATTCTCAATTATTTGCATTCGAATACGATCGTATTGACATAATAAATAAAAATGAATGCGCATTTTCTGGATTTTTCAACAAATTTGACATTTCTGTTGACGTTTGTCAAATTTGAAATTTAATGTACTGGTGTGTGCGCGCACATAGAAAATAGACACAGTTTGTGCGCCGCACACTGTGTGTGAATGCACAACTGAATTGGTGCGAGCACGTACACAGTGAAAATCGCAGCTCTGCGGAAAAGTCAGGATTACGAATGTAATTCAATTTATTTTATTCCGAAATTCCATTGAATCTTCAATGTAGGTTATCAGAATCTAAACTTTTGGGTTGCCGGAACAGATTTGGGTAGTGTTGGTACTTTCTATTGGATGGGTCACAATGAATTGATTGAATTTACGAAATGGAGTAGAGTTGAACCGAATAATGTTGGAGGAATCGAGCATTGCCTTGAAATTCTATCTGAGAAACTAATGTGGAATGACAAGGCATGCAACACTTCATCCTACTTTATTTGTCAGAGACAATAGTATCATAGCCGAACTTTGAAATTGACACTGAATGTTACACAATTTGATACATTGAGTAAAAAATGACGAACATGTTGGAATCATTAATACCAATTTGAAAAATATATTTGAGAAATACAGTGAACGAAATAATTATGGTCGCACTTATATTTTTTTTTCTTTAAATATTCCTTAAATAAAACGAGTATTTCTTTGCATTTTTGTCTTATTTTAATAATAAACTATTATTTCCATTCCAAGTAAGTGGCTCACACTTTTCAGCCGGACAAATATTCGCTACTAATCTTCTGTTGAATCATGTATTTAGTGCTCATTTAGTGCTATTTAGTGCTATAGTCAGAAAAATTAGTGCTCCATTTTTTCGACATTCAACTACGTAATTTTTATAGCAGTGCTATAATGCCGAAAAAACTATTTCTCGAAAGTTTCAGTTCAAAATTAATGTTTTATACATCAAAATTTAGTGCTCAATTAGTGCTTCCCAAATATGATTCTCATTCTCCCTGAGATCAATTTATAATACCTGATTTTACCTGTCCAATTAATTTTTCTCACCTGTTCAAAATTACACCTGAATAATTTTTTAGTGCCTAATTAGTGCTCTCAAAATGTATATACCATAGTTCGCAATTCAATAAAACATGTACTAGAATTCAGTGCTCATTTAGTGCTTTGCTATGAGTCAGGGTACAGAATTAGTGCTCCAAATTGTTCACTCTATTTGGACAGATTTCTGTACCCAGACTTATAGCAAAGCACTAATTGAGCACTAAATTTTGATGTATAAAACATTAATTTTGAACTGAAACTTTTCGAGAAAATAGTTTTTCGGCATTATAGCAGCTGCTATAAAAATTGACGTAGTTGAATGAGGTCGAAAAAATGGAGCACTAATTTTTCTGACTATAGCACTAAATAGCACTAAATGAGCACTAAATATATGATTCAACAGAAGATTAGTAGCGAATATTTGTCAGGCTGAAAAGTGTGAGCCCAAGTAAGTAGTGGAGCTGTTACTACTAGTGGTGCTCTTCACGCTTATGAAAAACTGCTATTATAGTGGAGCTCTTCACAACTGTGTGTGCAGGCAGTGTTTTTGCCGATCTGTACATATGTAATAATAGTCCGATGGTGTTCAAACTTTCTCAGAGTTACTTTTGTACTTTACTAATGAGTTATGTAGAGCTTGGGAGCAATTGGTAGACTTTGTCGTGTACTTTTAGTGCATAAAATCTAAAAAATTGGCCCTCTGAGGCGAAAATTCTCGTTTTTTGGCTAAAAGTGCCGGAACAAAGTATATTTTTCATCTTTCGATGGCATTTTCAGTTAATTTAGGTCAAATTGATGTGCATATCATGTTTTTAAGATGAATATTTCAGTAGTTATAGACAACCGAAGTAGTGTTTCTTTCGAATATGCGCGAATGGCCGACTCAACGTCATATAGCCCGCAATATAATCATGCAAAATAATCTGTAAAAGGATGAATTTACTTCTGTGATAGCGAGTTGGCAAGCTTGTTCGGAACTAGTGCGTTTTTCGTTCACAACACGGAATATACATAAACTAATCTATCTGAGTCAGTACATTTTACTCAGTGATATTATAACAGTTTCAATGTATTGGCAACACCAAAACAGTTGATGTCAAATAGTCATCCAAAAACAAACAAAAAAAATCATTGTTTCTATTTATATTTGTTATCAAATTTCACAACATTATTCTGTGTTTGTCTCCGCTGATTGCATTTCAGAGACAAAGTGCATCTATAAATATATATACAAAGTTAATTATCACTGGACGATGACCCTGTTGAACTAACGGTCAATTGTTATCAAAACCATTGAATATTCAATAATTCAGTTCGATTCAGTGTGTCGTCGAGGCAAAACCAATAAAAAAATGCTTCAATCAAAGTTAATTTATTTTTTGGTAGTTTTTATTTTAAGCGTTTGTGGAACGGATTATAATGAAGTTGAAGGTGTTAAACGATCAGCTGTCTGTCTAGTTGAACGAATAGCTACGGCTAATCACATAACCGCTAAATATGAAAAGGTGAATGTTGAACAGAAAAATGGTACGACTCACATTTCGTGTCGATTGGTTTTGGGCACCGAAAAATATACAAATAATTCAACATCACTTGCAAAGGCAAAGGAAAAGGTGGCACGAGAGGCTTATGCATTGACCAAGTATAACAAACCAAAACTTGGCAATCGAACATGCATTATTCATTTACCGACTATGAAAAGTGATATTAGCATTTTGCAAGAATATGAACATGTGATTGGAGAGAATGTTACGTACAGTGAAGCTGCACGAAACTATAATGGCACTCATCAATACACTGCAACACTTGCCGGTAAATCTGGATTGGGCATCGGTTATAAAAAGCAAGTTGCCAAAACAATGGCAGCAACTAACCTACTCAATGCAATTGGAAGATCAAGTGTAATCGATGCAATGACCGCAAAATACAATCAAAGCAAATATCATAATATGGAACCAACTCTACGTTTGCATAAAATTATTCGTGTTACTGATCTCGTGGGTGACGGCATTTATACCAAAAAGAATGAAATTTCAGAAAATCAAGCAGGAAAACCAGTAAAACGCATTGTAGCCGAAGTGATGGCCAACGATTATATGGCCACTGGCACCGGGGCTACGTTTGAGGAAGCCCGCTCGAATGCTGCTGCTAATTTATTACGAACCATGAATTTTACGGTTACGTATGTTCCACACTAATTTCGGAACAAGGACATTACAGGACATTTTTACTTTTACTTAAAATAACCATTTCAAATTGCTCAACTCATGGCTCAACTACACTTTAACAATTATTTGAGATTATATTTTCGTTATTATGTTCGTTATTTTCAACCACAAATAAATTTTACTGCAACAAAAGTGATTAAAATTAAGATATTTATTCTGACTATAATAACCGTCTAATTTCCCTTTGACCCTGCGGGGGTTTAAAGACGTTTCACAGAGTATCACAAAGTATCACAGACTGATGAAGAAATGTCTCCTTTGTTGACACCTACCCGACATATCTACAGGGGACTCATGGATTTCACCCGAAACGTGCAAGAAAAACAATGAACAAAAAATAGTCGACAAATTTTTCTTTGGAAATTTGGCTTTTATTTCTGTTTATCGAATGAAATCACAGCACATTATGCTATAAAAAAAAATGAAATGGAATCAAAACATTGTCAAAATCAATTGACAAATTTCGACTGGTTTATTTCAGATGAATGAAAAACCAAAAAAAAATGAACTAAATGGTTCATAATGATTTTTATGCGCTGCCATTTGAATTCATGAAAAAATTCTTCAATGCATCAACTGCTTTGAATCTATGTGAGATGCTATTTTTCACATCTTTCGATAGCTCAGCATAGGTTTGTTGAAAACCGTTCGGTTGAAAACATGGATCCCATCCAAAATCACGTGGACCGCGTGGATCAACAATTTTTCCTTCAGTTTTTCCTTGAAACAATAGCACTTCATCATTTTCACCAGACGTATACGCTAGAGTGCACACAGCCGTAGCCGATCTATCCTCAAATCCAACTAACATTTTTGACAATCCTTCAGGGCCAACTTTCTCCAAAAACCATTTGATGTAGGGACCTTGAAAATCAATTAATATGCAATTAATTTCACAAAATTCACATTAAATCGACGAATATACGACACATTGTGTCGGACACAATGTAGCAACAAAAAAGTGTTTGACCTAACCTGGTAAACCACCCAATGCATTAAAACACAAACAAGTGTCTTCAACAACAACCGGACCTTTCACAAGTTTTGCAGCTTCTTGACACTTTTTTATACTAATTTCATCCATTTCACCCTGCAGCTCCGGCAAATCAAACTTTTTCGCAATCAATTCACGGGGAAATTCTTTACCCAGTATAGCAACCACCTCTTCCAATTTCTTTGCATTTCCAGTTATAAATGTGATTGGCTTTGACATCTTTTGCGATTTTCGTAATAATTCGATTGCTCGAAAAATATTTTTGAACAAAATCCGAATGAAAAAAAATTGGAATAATTTATCAATTGTTCACGTTTTCAATGAAACACTTTCTGAGTGTGCTTTCATTCGATGTTAAACAATTTTGTGCTCTATTGGTGAATAAACGATTGACATTTCTACTTTGACAGCCGGCTTTTTATTCACACACACACACACAGACACACGCAGAGACACATAGACACCCATATTTACCATGTTAAAAGCTGAACAGCTGCTCTGATAATGTATTAATCTCTGTAATATTCAGTTTTTTAACTAAAAAAACGTTAAAATACATCAATTTCCAAAAAAATGTTCAATTTTAAATCGAAACAAAAAATCAAAATCTGCATGTTTTATCTGTGAAAATCTCTTTTTATTGATTTAAAACATGTAAACCGGAATTCCTAGTAAAATGTTAGATGCATAACCAAAATATCTTGTAAATATGTCCCCTTCACGTTTATCTATGTCTAAATCATTGCTTCTCTGAATGGCAAAATTTTTTCAAAAAAAAAAAAAAAAATGAAAATTACAAAGTTCAACAGAAATGTTTCTGTTTTGAGAATGTAAATTTTACTATGAGTCTGAAAAGAAAATGGTGGTTGAATACAATGGAATCAGCAACAATTACTACGTCTACACATAACACAGTGTAACTTAATTACCTCAACGCAATGCAATTTTAATCGGCTTTTTTGGCTTTAGCTTTGGCAACTTTGGTTTGTTTAGTTTGTTTGGTTTTCTGTGTGGTTTTACCATCAACCCCAGCATTCCAGTAGTACATTAGTTGAGCAACAATAACACCATTGCTAAGTGTTGACAAAACATAGGTAACGATGATAAGTGAATCGCCAGTCTCTTGAATGGAGGTGAATACACGAGCAAGTGATCCAAAGAATAGCATAAAGCATGTAACGGCTGACAATTGTCCGGTGTTTCCATTTGAATAATTTGTGTATGCTTGTGACATTTTGCCAGCAATTAAAATTGGAATGTTGAGTACTTGCAGTGACCATAAAGCATCAACTGATGTTGGTCCGCCCATTAATGCATATGCTGTCACCATATAAGTCAATAAAAATCCAATCACATGCAATATTGAACCATTGTAAAGAAGAACCAATGCAGCAATTACAACCGTTTGTACAGCCAAAAATGATACATCACCCCACGAGCTAAATGGAAATCCTTTTACAAAATTATACGATAAATTCAGTGTAATCGCAGTTAGCTCGAGAAACACCGATATAATATTGATGCCGGCACCACTTCGGCTACGTAGTAATTTAAGAATTTGTGGTACTTTTACGAATATTGAACCAGCTACAATTCCATATCCAAGCACTTTGCTCAACAGTCCTTTGAAGCAATCAACTATTTGAACCACACACAAAAAAACAACGATTTTCGTTAGTCATCGGTTCTAATTGAACTATTAAACAATCAAATATATCGTCACAAATCCAACCACTTACCATCGAAAAAGTTGTTCTCGTAAAAATATGTCTCGTAACATTTTTGTGATATAAATTGCAAAGCCAATGTTTGGAATAGTGATGCCATTTTCGGTGTGAACAAAATTTGGTTGTTTTTTTCAATTGAAACTACGTGAAATTTGGAATATTTTTTGTCGTAACGACAAAATGTTACTTAGATTGAATATAATATGAGAGGAAAAAAAAGAGAAAGAGACACGGCAGTATAATGTGAATGCTGGCAATTGAACCCAATGACATTAAGAAGCGTCAAATGTCGTCACTTGAACTTAATGAACATGACGTTGACATTTCGAATAAATCTATTAATAAATCGAATACTGAGATTGCGGTACTAGATTCTCTTTCGAAATACTTACATTAGCCGGAATAAAATAAATTCAGTCAATAAATCTCTGGGGAAAAAAAGTGACAAAATTCAAAAGATTCAGACGAAAAATTGTACTGTAAAATATTCGAAATGGATTTTATTGGCGTTTTAAACGATTTTGACACTTAAAAACAAAAATTCACTCATAATTTTTTTTTTAGTTGTTTCCAAGGCCCCAGTCACTGGCCGCACCAACAATAGCCAAATATTCGCGTACCGCTTTATCGATGATTTTTTGAATCTCTTTGCATCCATCCATAGCTGTTTTCATGACTTTTGGTAAATGATCCAAATGAAATCGTTGTGACATTTCAAGTAGAGCGACTTTTTCGGATGATGGTAAGGCGGATATGCAAAGTGTTGGACCACCAGATACTTCTTCAATATGTGATACATCTAACAATGGAATATCACCGTTTGCAATCGATGCCGTACAAGCGCAAACATATTCACGTAAACAGATACCAGCATCAACCAATGCCAATGTGGCTGCATTCACTGATGCACAATAAGCACCACCATCAGCCTCCAAAATTTCTACGAACACATCAATTTGTGATCGATCATATAATTCAATCATGATAGCCGCTGATAATGATTGCTTCAAATGTATTGCCATTTCTTCAGACTTTCGATCACCACGCGGACGATTTTTACGTTCACTTGTCGAAAATGTTGCCATACTGTACTGACAATTTAAAACAAAATCATCGCCTTGTTTGTCTTTGGTTTGTTTGTGTGGCCCATAAACCGCTACCAATACTTTTGTGTTACCTTGCTCAAAGTATGCACTTCCATCTGGTTGTGTAAAAACACCCATTTTATATTGAATTCGTCGTAATTCATTGGCACGACGACCATCCAAACGTAAACCTTGATCGGATACCAACTCTTGCT
Organism: Aphidoletes aphidimyza; assembly: GCA_030463065.1. Lineage (NCBI taxonomy): Eukaryota > Metazoa > Arthropoda > Insecta > Diptera > Cecidomyiidae > Aphidoletes > Aphidoletes aphidimyza. The sequence goes on from CM059999.1 coordinate 41,489,026, forward strand.
CACCAGACATTTTTGATCGTTGTTGTTTTTTCGTTTAGTTTTCTAAATTTTTTCTTATAATTTTGAAATTTATCCAAAAAAAAAAAAAAAAACACATGCAACACAACCAATAAACAGTGATAGTTTGACAACTGGGTAAACAAACACGCTACTTCGAAGTAAGACGTCTATTTCGAATGGCTCGTTCACATGGGCAGCATGTGTCAATTGGTAAACTAATTTCAAGTGATTGAGTGAACGAGTGAAAAGAAGCATTCAGACTCACTCTTTTTTTTCGAAGAGTTAACAGTTTGTTTGAATGGGAAAACAGACTTTCCATGAAAAAGATGCTGAAATTGTCTTAAATATTACAAAATTCCGACTATTTTTTGAAATTTGTTTAAATTTGTCTAAATTTGTTGGCAAAAATGACTAAAATTGTACAACAATTTCGAATTCTCACAATTCCAAGGCAAAATTACCTAAAGTTTTCAAGAAATTTGACTAATTTTTAGTTTGTGATGATTTTAAGCTAAATTTGTAATGATTTTGACAAAAAAAATAGATAATTTTACACAATTTTGGACAATTTTACAAAAAAATGTAGTCAATTTTTTGTAGAAAACCATTAAAATTTAAATTTCAATGATTTTTTTTATCAATTGATTGACGACAGTGGGAATCCAAAAATGTTGGATTCTAATTTGAGATAGTATTAATCTCTTTTAATGAAAATCGGTCGAATATAGCAGGTGGGGTTATCCCATTGGGGTAAAGAGGACAAGTTTTCCATTATTTAGGATGCAAAAAGGCTGTTGAATTTCATAGAGCTCAAATTTGAGTCTAAAATTGATGGATTTATGAATTTTCCTTGAAAATATTCTTACCCCGATGTGCAAAATGTATCCCAATCATAATAAAAAGATCGTAAATATATGAATGTTCAAAATTTTATTACGTTTAAATCAACAATTGAATAATTTTGACAAAAAAAAACACAATTTTGATCGTCAGCTTAACTAAAAATTAAAAATAACAAAACGAAATACAAAATCACACATGACAATATTCCCAAGTGTGTGTTGGTACATTTGCTGGTGTTGTGGTGAGCCAAACGTTGCGACCATTAAAAAATATTTTGCCAGCATAATGTGTGATTGTATTCCAAATGCGTTTGATGGTATCCAATTGAAAATCATCTGTCGCCTCTGAATTCAATGATAATTTAATATTTTCACAGTAATGATTAATTTTTGTCAAAACTTCTTCATCTTGTCCATTAAAATCATTTAACAACAAGCTGCATCCTTCTAGATGTAACTGTTGAATGGATAAATTTTCCAGTAATAATTTCCATGTGACTTTTGTTAACAGTGGATTATTCCGTAATGACAACACCTGTAGAGCCGTTGAACGTTTAAGTGATTGAACAATTTGCCAACAATCGACATCATTCAAATTCAAACCACATAAATAAACTTCTTGCAATCTCGTGCAATTGCCTGCATCAAGCATTTTTGTTAATGCATCAAATAAATTTCGTTCGTTTGTGTCTCGCCCATGCAATAGAGATCCACAAAACGAAAGTTTCAATTTTTCCAATTTACATGAATTTAATTTGTCAATTGCTTTCAATAAACCAGTGGATGTGAATTGATTAAAACTCAAATCGATATCAATGAGTTGACCAAATCTTAAATCAACACCCTGGAGATCCGTTAGTTCAGTTGATGATAAATGAAGTATTGACAATTGGCACAAATTTTGACAAAATTTCTCAAGTGCATTTAAACATTGATTTTGTAATGGATTATTGTTGAGTATTAATGTGTCCAATTCAGGCAAGCCATCTGATTGTTGCTCATCGAATATGCTACTCAAATACTTGATACCAATTGTTGTTATTAAATTACCGCTGAGATTTAATGTGGTGATTTGTTTCATTGTGGGCAAAGCCTGAGCAAGATATTTTAAACCTTCATCCTCAATAAAACTGTTTGTGAGGTCCACTTTGGTTATGTTCGTTTGAAAGTGTAGCGCTTTGAAAAGTGGTTTACTATGTTTTGGCGATAGCAGCTGATCCTGTATGGAAAGTGATTGTGTTGATGCAATCAACTCAATTTGAGCCTTTATGAATGGATCAGCATCTGCAAGATTAAGGGAGGGGAATATTAATACACTCTGAACTAAAGGTGTACAATGGACAGGGTGTTGTCCGTCCGTATGTCCGTGATTTTCAATTGCACGGACGGACATTTTGCATACAATCCAAAGCTGGGTAAAGGGCGGACAACAATTCTTGTCCGTCCGTCCGAAAATTTGTCCTACTCAAAAATTTGTCCGTCCGTTTTTGACGGATCTTCTCAAGTCGGACAATATGAAAAATGTCCGTCCGTTCAAAATCACTATATGGACGGACGAACGGACACCAGACGGACGGACAACACCCTGTCCGTTGTACACCTTTACTTTGAACTGAATTAACAATTTTATTTGAATTTTTTTGACGAAATGTAAAACTCACTGGTTTTGGTTTGTGCACATGTTTCCATATAGCGTTGAGCTAATGGTGGTTTAATCCATTCCAATACTGTCGATGCGATTGCCGAATTTTCAGCAAATGCCAAACTAATGGGATCTGAATTTTGAAAAATGGCACCATCCTTCGTGGTTAGATGCAAAACTGGTTGAACACCTTTTAACCTAAAATACCAATAAAATTTAGTCTTCATGAACAAATTGCAACAAGTTGATGAATTGATAAACAAAATTTAACAAAATTCAATTACCCATAATAACGTTTTGCTGCTTCCTCTGCCAGCCATTTAATAGTCAAATCATTTGCATTATTTAGGCTAACCGGTATATTCAAATACAAATCGGACACTTGAACTTTAACGGAATGTAATTGAACGGGTTGAATTGGTGTTGATGCAACACCGATCAGTTTATGTGGTGATAAAACGGTGGATGATACTGATGATGGAATCATTTGATCCGGTGAAGTGGGTCGATGCCTTTGAAATCCATTTTCAAGTAAAGATGATTGCATCATTTGATTGGATTCAGCTGATAATCGATGACTACTTGAGCTTGAAGTGCGATGTTTTCGTCGGCGTGCTGATCCACTGTGTTGATTGGATTGCATGAGAACATTGAATGCATTTTCTTCATCTGAATTATCACTCAGCACAATATTATTGGTGGATGAAACAACCATTGAATCATTTAGTGATGATCCAGACAATTTAAGCTTATCCTTTTTGCGATTACATAATTTATTCGATTCCGCCGAAAATGTTCGTTCATTTAAATATTTCCGGCGCTTTGAACTTGGCTCAAGATCATTTTCCAGCCAATCATCATCAGATATCTCATCGGGTGCAAGCATTGCTGACTTTCTAGCACTCTTTTCAACTGGTTTGAATGTTTTCGATATTGCCGTAACTTCATTTTGAAAATTCCGTTTCCTTAAATCTGTCATCACTTTGCGATAATCGGCACATACATCATCCAGCTGTGATAATTCACGAATTTTTGGCGGTGAATTCACTGGTGGCAATTCATCATTTATAATATTATCAATTGTATCGTATTCTTCACTGTCTGGCAAACGATTTTCACCATTGCTATCACTATCACTTGATTCACTGATGATACGATTGCGTGATGGTTTTTTCACCAGCGTTTGCACTTTTGGCGGTTCTTGTGACGTGTCATTGTCAATACAGGTATTTATTCCAGCTTTTTCCAATTGTTTATACATTCGCTCGTAAATTGTATCATAGAAATGTTGCTCTTGATCATTTAAAATTCGATCGGTTCGCCATTTGATCAGAGTTTGAAGTGCCGTATCACCTTTATCATTTTTCAATGTTGCATTTGCACCACGATTTAATAACAATTCGACAACGGGTAAAACTCCATTTCCACATGCATCATGCAGTGGGGTAAAACCTAAAAATAAACAATTTTCAGTATCCATTTTAATGGAACCTAATCGGATGGGTGAGCAAAAAATGGAAATACCTTCACAGCCAGTGCCACCTTTATCATTGATTGTAGCACCATTGTCCAACAACAACTCAACGATCTCAATGAAACCATGATTTGCCGCTTCATGCAGAGGCAACCAACCAGCATGATCACGAACATTTACAGGATGACCTTGGAAACAACATTTGAAAGTGAAACATAAATCAAAGCGGTGCAACGATGAGACTCTTTGCCCCAGCTACGTTATGCAAATCATATGGCGTAGCTTACTTTGTGCCCTAGCGCATTTGTATGTCGCTTCACCGCTTTGACATAAATGCACTAACAATCACAATTCATAGATTCACCGCCACCGCAAAGTGCTTAAATCCAAAAAATAAATCCGGATTTATTTGTCATATTTTCGTAAATCCGGATTTGAAACAGAAAATCTGGATTTGAAACAAAAAACTCGAATTTATAAAAGGAAATCCAGATTTATACCAGAAAATCCGGATTTATGTCTGCAAATTCCAATTCATTTTCCAAAAATCCGGATTTTCGACCACAAATCCTGATTAATTTGTTGAATTTAAGCACTTGCGTTGGCCGTGCAAAGAAAATATTGAATTGAAGTTCGATACCTTGATCAAGTAGACGTCGTGCCATGGCCAAATTGCCAGCAATACATGCTCGATGTAATTGTGATTCTCCTTTTTCATTCTTTTTCACCGTAAAACATCCCCGTTTCCTTAATGCCCGTGGTTGATTTGTACTGGCTGTGGTATTATTTCGACTGTCATCTTCATTTTCACTTGCCGAATCGGACAATTCATCTAAATCAATGTCATCACCAACATCAGGTGTATTAATTTCTTCCGATGATTGAGCTTCAATTCCATCATTACTGTCATCATCCGTACAATCTGTTACATTAAAATCGTTCGATTTAAGCTCTTCACGTAAAATATCGGCCAGTGTTGTCATTTCATGTTTTTCACGTAACGCCAATTGTTTCAACAGTACGATTTTTTCTTTCTTTTTATTTTCCATATTTTGTGCCAATTGTTTGGCTTCTTCATAAACTGAATCAACACTCCAAAAATCATTGCCAGCTAGTGACTTCGTTTCGGCAATACCCAAAAGTGTTGAAAATGTTTCCGATGGCACATCTTTACACAGTTCATACTCTTTTTGCATGTATTCCAATGCCAAATGGTATTCGTTCATATCACGATAGGTTTGATAGAGGCTTACATACACCGGCACCAATTGAGCACCAGTATCGCCATTCTTTTCGGCCGCCTCAAGCATTTTTTTGTAGTAGCCGATTGCAGCTGGGAAATTTTTTAACTTACACGCTCCATCACCAAGTTTTTCATATAATTTTTTACGTTCAACATGATTATCCGAGTCGATTGTTATTAGCGCATTTTCTGCTTTACACATTGCAGCCACTAAACAATTAAACAAGAGGGGAAATCCGAATTAATATTGTTTTTATGATTGTAATCTGGACTTTGGATCTTAAAAATTTCTAAATTTAGAAATCAGATCATGTCCAGCAAAATCATCCGAAGCATACACAGCGAACCAAATCGCTTGACATGTCCAATGACCTTGATTCAGCTGGAATATTTACCAATTTTTAAATTTGTTTCAATTGATTCGGCATCACCTTCGTCGGGCGTTTTCAATTTATATGCTTTGTGTAAAATTTGTTTGGCACTTTGAAAATCAGCCATCTTAATCAACACCTCAGATTTGGATAAAAGTGTTTGACACACACGAACCGTTCGATCGGTGGTTAGACGTTCAGCAATGTTTATTGCCAAATTGAGTAGCTGCAATGATTTCGTTTGATCATCCAATTTATTGAAGTATAATAATGCAGCATCAAGATAACACTTGTGTAACAATTCCCAAAAATCATTGTGACGGCATATTGACATTGCTTTTTCAAAATATTTTATTGCCTCACTAAACATTTCTTTGCACTCGTACGTTATGCCCAGATTCAAGTAGAGCCGAGCTGTCATATCGAGTAATTCATGCTTTGGTAGATCGGTCAAACTGCGAACAAAAGAAAAAAAAAACAACTCAAATGTAAACAGTGTTTGCTAAACACATCGACAAATATCGGCACACATTCATAAAGATTCAATAAAATACCGCATATAATATGATCAACACCAACATTCACATATACCTTTTGCAAATGAGTAGACTTTGTAAAAATTGCTTTTCCGCACTTTTGATGGTTTTTGCTAATTCATCAGTTTTTTGTGCTGCATTTGTGAGGCTCTGTGCTTTTGTCAAATACACACGTCCAATCGTTGCAAATGCTCTCTGTTCTTCGATTTTATTATTTAGTTGTCGAGCCGTACCTGATACCATTGTTACACGCACAAAACAACACAAATTGCCGTTTTTAGCAACAGAAGATTGAACAAAAATTAAAATTAATAAAATTTATTAAATTATTAAATAAAATGGAGCAAAAAAATAAAATAAAAATCATACTCAAATAAATCAGTTCATGTTTTAATGCTTCATCAAAATTTTCCAACAGCATATACATTTCGCCAATCATTCGATGTGCTTTGGATTTTTCAAAGCGTTTGCCCAACGATTCATATACTTTGGCTTCTTCTTTATAACAATCCAATGCATTTTCATATTGTTGATTTTCATGATACCAATCGCCCAGTTTCTTACACGCATCGGCCAATTGATTTGGATTATTATCAACAATCGCACGCTGCTTCTTTCGAATCAATTCTAAATGAATGAAAGGCAAAAAAAAACCATAACAAATAGATTTTCGATGAACGGAATCACTTTTCGATGCGCAGAATGGATTTGCAGCACAAAATAGCTTAATGTCACAAATATTGTCCAAATTTACTCACTGTCCACATTCATGATTCGCTTTTTTTTAATAAAAATTTAATCGTCGTCGTAAAATCACATCAATTGAAAATTATTCATCCATACTTATTCCGCTGACAAAAACTAACACTAAATCCACTAAATTAGAAATGAATACCAAATTAAAGTTTCTCAACTACAAAATTCGACATGGGGTTTTGATCACTGACTGAAATAACATTGACAAATAAATGCCGCGCCAAATAAAAACATGTTTGACAGTTCAGCATTTCACCAGATGTGTTAACAATAGCGACCAGTGACATTTATGACAATTTCGAATAACCAATTTCGATATGTCAAATGTGGACTGAACACATTGTTATTGTGACAGTGATAATATTTGTTCGAAATTCATTTTATTCATACAAGTTTTCATTGAAAAAAAAAAAACAAAAATTGCATAAAAAGGAAGAAAAAAATTGTGAAATTTTCTGAAAAAAAAGTTGCCGAATTCTTGAAAATGTGGTCGAGATTTGTGGTGCCACTAAACCGGAATTTCGCACCAAATTCATTGGTTTACATGCTAAACCGGAATATACATCGAAGTGCATCAATGCAAGGCTTGAAATCGACAGTAACTGGTGTGACCGTAAAAAAAGACACAAACGATCAAAATCATGTGAAACAATTGAAAACCATCCCCGGACCATTTCTTGATGAACCAGTAGATGGAACGCTGCTGGCTAGCGATGACCCAGAAGTATTTGGCGCGATAAATAAGCGATACGTTGAGCCAGATGTAATTGATGAAGGTGATATTGCTGATGATCAACATTACAGCAATATTCCATTGCGTCGAAATCAATTGCCACAGCAAAGATATCAGCAAATGATACAAAAACATATACGCAATAAACAATTGAAAGAAGCCATCGATATTCTAGAGGTTCGAATGAAAGAAGATCGTGTTCAACCGGATTACTACATTTATGAATTGTTGATTATCGAATGTGGCCGAATTGGTTACACAAAAAAAGCATTTCAACTGTACAATGCCATGAAAAAGCGTGGTTTACGTGTGTCCAATCCAATTTATGCGGCTCTATTTAATGCCATTTCAAATACAATACATCCAGATGCTGGGCTAAAATTGGCCCAAGATCTACGAAAGAAATTAATTCAAAATGGTTATGCAGCCAATGAAATTATTTACAATAATATGATTAAAGCATTTGGCCGATGTGGTGATATTACGACAGCATTTGAATTGGTCGATGAAATGAAAGAGAAAAAATTGCGTTTGCAAGTGTACACCATAAATCATTTATTGCAAGTATGTTGTTCGGATAAAGAATATGGTTTTCGGCATGCGCTATACATTTGGCATAAAATGTATCGACGACGATTGACACCAACTGTGCACAGTTTTAATCTAATGGCACGATGTACGCGTGACTGTGGCATTGGCGATATCGATGAAATGCAACAGGTCATTGGAACTATTTTGAGTAACAGTAAAGCGTACGTTAAATTGCGAGAAAGTAGAAAAAAGGAAGTTTTACTTGTTGAAGGCAAACCAACAACGCTGATCAATGAAACAGAACATAAAGACTCAAAATCTGTTGATAATGCTGACTCAAATTCACCATCCGAATCTGGTGAAATTAAGGATGATTGTAATCAATTGCCAAATCTTTTGTCAAATTTACCACATTTGGGTTCAATTGTACAGCTATCCATGGTCAACACACCAGAAGATCGACTTATGTTACTCGGTGGTTTGCCGGCATTTATTACCCAAATGGAATCCACCAAAGTTCGTCCAAATGTTAAAACATTTTCACTTTTGATGGACGTTATTCCATCGACAAGCGAAGCTGAACATGATCTTATACAACAGATGCGCCATATGCGTGTTCGTGCTGATATTGATTTCTTTAATTTACTCATGAAACGTCGCATTTTGCGTGAAGACTATGATGGTGCCAAGGTAAGTTTAAAATCATTTTTGTTGGAATTGATAAAAAAAAAAATGATAAAGAAAATTGATGAAAAAAATGCTTGTAATTTTCTAATATCAAATTTGTACAATTCACTTGGCAGCAAGTTTTAGATATGGTGAAAAAGGTAAATCTACGTCCAGATATTGCAACGTATGGAGTTATGGCTATGGGATGTGTGAATCGTCAACAAGCTCAAGATTTTCAACAAAAACTTCAGGAAAAAGGAATCAAGTAAATTTTTTCGTTCAATTTGTACACATTTTAAGTCCATTTCGAATGATAATTGCGTGTTATTAATCCTTTTTTTTTTGGTTCTCTTTTAAATTGTTGACAGGATGAATTCTGTGATTGTTGAAACATTGCTAAAAAATGCCACTTGTCGAAAAGATTATGATTATGTCATTTATATGCTAAAACATGCAATGAATGAAGATATCAAACCAACATTCAATTTCACTGAAATTGTGCGCCGATTTAAAAATTCCTGTTTCAACTCACTGAAAAAAGAGCCCAACGGTGCAGAACAATCAAAATTCAATGCGTTTTACGTGGTGTATAAAAATTGGCAAAAACAAATGGATCTGCAAGGTCTTGGACGTGATGATGTATCAAAATTATTAAATGTCCATCCGTGGCGACAATTCAAAGAAACCGAAGCGACCGGCATTGAAGATATCAAAAATAAACGAACCAGACGATACTGGAAGGTTCAACATGCTTTGATAAAATTAACACCAGCCCGACTTGATCGCTTGCAATCTGACACCCCAAACAACACTGAAGATGAAACAGATTCAGCCGAAAAAGTCGATGACAAATAAAATTTCAATATTCAAAAGTTTTGAAAAAAAAAAATCAAATAAATTCGCTAAATAGTTTTTAGTTTTTTGTTGGATAATAAAATATTTGTTTCGAACATGAAAAATTCAACATTCATTTTTTTTGGTTCGAAACCATGTTCGAAAAAAAACGCATTAGAATCCGTCTTTTTCGAAACTAAGCTGTCAAATTCGAAAAGCACATTGTTTTGACATTTCCACACATTTTCATACATTGCAACACATTTTATGTAAAGAGGATTGAATTCTGTATCAATTCGAATATACAATTTGAGAGAAACAAACAAAAAACATGTTTTTAAAAGTGTTTTCATCAAATTTGAGGGGTTCAATATCAGTTTGTAGTACGTTGCAGACGGTATCCCGTCAAGGGAATCTCGTATCCAAAACCGGACTATTTCAAACAGTGGAAACAACATTTGGTAGTGCAAAGTTACGCTATTCAACCGAAAAACCGGCTTCAAGAATTTCAAAGGTAGACATTAGCAGTGGATCATCATCAAGTCAAAATGAGGGTTTGTCTGAAGATGAAGTTCGTATGTTAAATCAAGATCCAGATAATTTTGGTACATTATCATCATTTAAACCATTGGTGACGGAGCAAATGCCAAATGAATCTGCATCTAAAGTGGCCGATACGGAGGAAGACAGCTCAGAAACAAAATCTCCCGGGGAAGACACATCAAAAGCATACAGTGAATCACTTCTCAAACACTATGAAGCTCTAATGAAAGATTTGATTGAAAATAAACGTATCGAAGATGCTGTCACAATGTTTGAATCCGAAGTGTTGATGAAACATAAAATTTATGCACCATTAGAAATTTATGAGTGGCTAATCAACGAATGTATTCATCATAAAGAGATAAAAGCAGCATTTATTGTATACGATCATATGGTTGGACGCCGATTAAAAGTATCCATTGAAATCATTGAAAAATTGATTTTTGCTTTTGAATTGTCAACATTACCGATTCGTAAAGTGCAAAGTATACAAAAAATATTGTCGAAAGAAAAATATGAGTATAAATTGAATGAAAAAATGTATAATGCATTGATGCGAATTTACAGTCGAACACCACAATGGTCAATGAGTTTGAAGTTGGCTGACGAAATGAAAGAGCATGGTTTTAATTATGAACTAGAAACACTAAATGCATTGATGGAAAGCTGCTGTCAAGATAGAGACAATGGATTTTATCGCTTGCTTGAACTATGGCATGAGTTGCATCACATGAATCTTACACCAAATGTACATACATTTAATGCATTTCTTAAAGGTGTGGAAAAATGTGAACTTAATAATGTTGATAAGCTTAAGGATACGGTTGAATCAATACGAGCAAAGTGTAACACAGATTCAAGTGAAAATCAAGTGAATGACACAAGTAAAACAGCAATTGATGATGGAAGACCGAATTTATTGAATCGTCCACCATACATTGGTTATCTATTTCCAATGGGACGCGTTGAAAAACCAGAACATCGTTTACTGATTTTTGGCGGTTTAACGGGATTTTTTCATATGCTAAAACATTATCATGTTCAACCAACGATGGAAACAATTTTAGCATTGTTAAATGTTGTGCCAAACACATTCATTGCACATCAACGGGTGATTACTTTGATGCAAAAAAATCGAATCCAACCGGATATGAATGTATTTAATGTTCTATTGACGAAAAATTGTTTGCAACAACATTTCCAAAATGCAATGGTACGTGTGTTCGGCGAACAAGTTCGCTGTTTTGTTGCTATTTTGCTGGAGACATTTAATTTGTTGACATTTTTGATTGACATTTATGTTTTTTTCGAATAATTTAGGAAATTATTGAAATGATGGATGCGGCTGATGTGGAATTGGATTTGGTGAGCTATGGCCTGTTGGCCATGTCATGTACGAACAAAGCGGAATCTGATGAATTTTTTGATGTATTGAAATACCGAAATATTAAGTAAGCATCAGAACATTTGATAGCACATTCAATTTATTAACATTTAATTTTGATCTTTTTTTTCTGTCTATTTTTGCGAACGAACAAAAAAAAACAATGATTCAGATTGGATGTTGACATTATGAATGCAATGCTGAAGAATGCATGTGTTTTGAAGAACAATGATTTTCTTATAAATATCATGCGTAAAATGCAGTACGATGAAATAGAACCAACCAGAGAATCACTTCAAATGGTCGACGATTATCAGAAGGAAGTATTTCAAAGTCTACGCAGTCATACGGTGCCCAGTAAAAAGATACGAAATGAATGCTTTAAATTGTCACGGGAATATAAAAATTGGTTAAAATGTTTCCGAAATGATCTACCTATGGATGATGGTGCGATGGAGACTGTAAAGTCAGCGCCAGAACAAAAACAGAAACCAAAACGAAAACAGAGACAAGATGGAAAGTTGCAAGCAACATCAAGACCAGAATAATCGTAATGGGATGATTTTCGTCGTTTAGCAGCGATGAAAGTGTGTTTTTTTTTTTCAAATTGAGTAACTTTTACTCGGTGATGACATCGGTTGACAACTTGACAACAAATTATCCAAAAAATCGAGAATATGAAAAAATGTAATTTTTGTTGTTGTTGTCTACTGGGACAACTACCGTTCTCCGTGAATAGTTTATTTCTAGGCTTATTTTAATAAATTCCTAATATATGGACACTTAACACAACTTACTGTTTAAATTTTCAAATCAATCGAAGGTAATAGCTGTAAGTATGAAAGTAAGTAAGGTAGAAACTATTTGGATATTAAATTCTCCTGTTACGAAGACGTCATCTATACAAAACTAACGCAGTTGTTTATATCAAGTTGGAAAAAAAAAACTTAAATTAAATGCTTCTATGGGTTAATCTTCATATTTTTCTCTGGTAAAATTGTCATCATCGATGATGGTGTATTTGAATTTTCGGAATTGCATTGGATGCTCACGCAAATCCTTTAAGCACTGATAAAAAATGGCATCAAAGACGATCGGAATGTTCTCAACATCAGCCATTTCGGATAGTTGATTGAAATACTTTCTGTGTTCATCGACTAAAAATTGTGCTTTTGTTTTCGGAATTCTTTGATTCCACTGAATTTGACTTTCAACACTCAAGTCCCGCATCATTTCGCCATTCGATGGCAATTTCTTCTCTCCAGATAGAAATTCTAATGCAAACTGAACCTAGTCATCAATTTAATTGATGTAAGTTAGTTCAGTGTCAGTTTAAAGTGAAGATAATTTGAAGTGAAGATAAATCTTTTGATCCTTTACATTACTTTCCGAATACGAACAGAATCCATGGACATGCACATTCTGCAGTTCGTACCTGGAAATTAATGTTTGGAATCAAGAGATTTTGACTCCGTGAGTTTCTTACCTGCAGGTCAAACATTAGGAAATTACTTGATACAATTGGTACACCAATGAATGCCATTGTTGGATGTTGAATATTAAAAATTTGCTTGAAAAGTGGTTGCACTAAATTATTGTCAACATAAATTCCAGAACCAACGCTCAAAAACGGATATGAGAAATTGTAACCTAAATAATTTCAATTCATTCAACATTGTTGTTTAATTAAATTTGATTGGAAAAAGCATGTCACCTGTTGCATGAATGATTGTGTTGAATGTTTGGTTGGTGCCATCAATAAACTCAGCTCCATCAGTCGTAATTCGCTTGACATTGTCCTTGAGAACCGTTTTGGGTGGCAATGAATCTTGACGCATTTTTCGTGATTCTGGTGTTTCATTTGGCTTCTTATTTTGGCTAAGCGTCACTTCTTCAGCCACCGGTGAAAGGTGAATCGATATATCAACCCCACTGATTCCAGCTCCAATAATAAGAACTCTTTCACCTGTTTTCGAAATAAAACCAAATATTAGCTGAATCCCAATGAGATTTGGATGTGTATAAGATGCAAAATAAAAGCAAACCTCGGAATTCTTCAGCTGAACGAAAATCATGGCTATGAATGACTTTGCCTTTGAATTGATCGGCACCCTCGATTTCTGGTGTATACGCTTTGGCAAATCGTCCATTGCACACAAAAACTGCATCGTAGATGTTTGTACTGAATGTGCCATTTGGTAAATCTTTGACAATGACTTCCCATTTATCGTTTTCAATTGGAAGAACTCGCACGACCAAGTGACTAAACTTGAAGTTTTCCTTTAAATTGAACCGGTCAGCGTATGAATGGAGGTAACTCAATACCTCAACTTGTGATGGAAAAGGAGTTGTACCATTCGGATAATGATGGCCACGTAACTCCATCATTTGATGTGGAGCATTTGCTCTAGGGAAAGAGAAAATCCAATTTGAGAAAATGAATTGATTTGATTTGCTTATGAAGTCAATTCAAAATAAGTCATTACCTTAGCCCTTGATACATTGCCGTGTAAATGTTGACTCCATATTCATCTTTTCCAGTTTTATTGGTGTACAGCCACACACCACCTAGATCAACACTCTGTTCGTAGATCGTCACTTTGTGTCCATGGTCAATGGCATTTTTTGCGCTAGCTAATCCGGATGGACCAGCTCCAATGACAGCAATATTCAGGGCAGATCTTTCAACATTATTCACAATTGGAGTGCCGTAAATCGGATTGAATTTTATGAGGATCAACAGTCCAAAACTAATCGATTGATGCATTGACATCCTCGATATTGTGTGCAAGAGCAGACTCCAATCACGATGAAAATTATTTAATCAACTGACTCGAAATTAATTTTAATGACGAAGTGATTCAAATTATCTCACCTAAAAATGAACAATTTATAAATTAAATAAATTCAAATTTAAATTTCTTATGCTGTTGATGTTACTCATGCAACAGTTGATTTGAAAATGAAGTGAACTGTTGAAAGTACTGAATTTGTTGAAATTAAATGCTTTCTCTCGGTCCATTTCATTTCAGTCAGCAATATCATAAATATTGAACTCAATATTTCAAAACAAATAACAGAAGCACAAGAAGCTCACGTTACATATTCGTTTGAAATAATTTCATTTCATTTCATTTCATTTCACGATCATTTCAACACGCGTGACCAAGCGAGAATAGAATGAGTTAAGTTAACAATTGCTGTGTTAAGAATTGTTTAGAGACGTGACTGTACGTGCCTAATGAATGAATTCACTCATTTCACTCAAAGACGATTGAGTTGATGATTCATGAACCATGTTCTAAGCAGTGCTTAGTAAGCACCGTGTATTCCGTGGTAAGTATTATCGAACTGAAATCTGAGCTGCAGTTCATTATTCCTATTTCTTACGTTACGATTTGCTTCGTCGAAGATTGATAATATTTTAACAAATCGTCTACAGTTTAAGATACACGTCTACAGTCAAACGGCCCGTGCGAAACTGGATTCATAGCCACTCCATTGTTGGCATGCCACAGAAGTTTTTGGGTATTTAAGGTAATCAACTAGATCGAGATTTTGCCTGGCAAATTTTTTCGCATAAACATATTTATTATGGCGAAGGAATGCGTAAAAGTCTGTTGCTACTTGAATGTGCAGCATTCGATTCAGTGCGATTGGTTTGAAATACATTTGAATCGTATTTGCAAGATTGCGTGGAACTTTAGAATCAACTTTAATTGATGGCGTTGCAATTTTTTCCATGAAAAATTCAACCAATTTCGGCAAAGTAAGTATAATATTGGTGCGGCAAGTGCTGGATATTTATGAAACGGTGATTTTACATTAGCAAATGTATTGATCACCTCAAAATGTCTTAGCTCTGCGCTTGTAATCGTACTCTCAGATACATTCTTTTGCCGAACAGCATATTTTATTGTGGACATTAATGTGTCCGTAGTGTAAACGATCTTTAATAATTTGACTTGATACCTCCCCAACTATGGCCTTTGCCATAGAATTTGGCATATGTTTACCATTCGTGATCATTGATACGATTGGAATAAGACTCGTTAAGGTTGTAGCAGCTGTCGAAGCAGCAGCAATGGTTGGAGCATTAGATGAACCGCTTGACTTGGACCATTCTACACCCAATGATGATCATACAGTTGAAATTCAATTTCATTGGATGGAATACTATCACAAGCAGAGACGAAATATCGCACACTCAGTTCAAAGTCTGTCTCACTTGTATGAGATATAAACTGTTCGTGTGCGCTGCTATGCTCACTAAGATGAGTATGGTAGCGTATACAACAGAATCACAACCGATTGAGTTAACCGTTCTGAACGATGTGCGCACAGCTTCTCACTCAAAATCCGATGCGAAGAAGAATTTTTCCTTTCTTCCTTTCTTTCTTTCTTCTTCATCTTCTTCGCTTCGTAGCTGTGAGTTCATGTGCGCACAACGTTTGAGTCAACAGGCACTCAAGTTTTTGTGAGTTATCTTTCACTGTTACTCATTCGGTTCGTGTGCTGTATGCCGCACACAGAACTGAGCTGTTTTCACTACTCGTCGCGCACACTCAGTGCGCTAGATCGTCTCTGATCACAAGTGATGTGCGCAATGAAAATTAACGCTATGAATAGCTTTAAACGAAATGATTGAAGTGCTTTAATTAGGAGTTTTTTTTTTTACGAAAGAAAGTATGGCACAAACACCAATAATTCGTGAAATATTTTAACAATATTCGTATCACGAAGGAAAATCGCTCGCTGAATCCGAATTTTATTTGACACAATTGTTGAGTAGTGTTCGATAGCGGGTGTTTTAATTTGAGTCATATTGAAACCTGCTTTTTTTTTTAATAAATCGAACACCAAAATGTAATATATATTGCACGAAGCATTCTTTTGTTCATTTTTGTTAATCAAAATAAAGTATTTTTGTAAATAACGCGACACTTCAATTGAAGGTCATTTTTAACGTGTGTTTTTAATCGAACACCAAAACACATGTATTTTGCGTCGTTTGGTATTTGGCGTTTCGATACTTCTTTCCATAGGTTCTGACACTGCCGAATGAAGGGGGGGGGGGGGGGGTGTCATGGCCGAAAATGCGACAGGGGTCCCAAAAAAAAATCGATTATATCTAGTGTACGAAAATGGGGTTTTTGGTTCCACTCAAACCAAAAATGGCTACTTGTGCGTGGAATTTCAAAGTCCATTCTATTTAGTGTAAGCTGGGTCTCAGAAAAGTTGAAGACCTAAAACAAAAACAAAAAAAAGGTCCTCAGCTCCGAAAATTCATACAGGGTCCACGAATTCACAGGGGATCTGAAAAGTTAGGGGGGGGGGGGACATCTGAGACCTTGGAGGCTATGTCAGAACCTATGCTTCTTTCTCACTCTGTGATATTGTACAAAAAGACAACAAATACTTGTAAAATTGTAAAGGAAGAGAGAAATTGTTTTCCATTGTCATTTGACCCACTCAAATATTCAATATTCAATTCAATTTATCACACCGCCAAATACTGGCTGTAACGGAGCAGATCGATGGAACTCGATGGTATTTTGCTGAATGGTCGTTATAAAAGTGATCTTAGTTTAACAAAAGTGGAAATTTTCATAGGCCAATCATAGGCTGTCAAAGGGCCAAATTCTTCTATTTCTTTTTATCGTGTTGTGTAAAGAGTGTTCGTGTGATTTGAATGTCTTCGTTTTCTTTTGTATATATCAACGGCCTAGAATATCACATTTGAATCGCTTATTAACGACACTGCGTATGCATTTTTCAATTAAACTCATTAATAATAATAACAAAATTGTTTATTCAAAGTAGAAAACTCGAAAGACTAGTCAAACTATTTCACCTTGAATATTAAATGCGATAAATTTTTGTTGACACTGTATCTGCATCAAAGTTCAAATCAATGTACAGCTAATTCACAAATCACTCACAATGATAAATTTTCTATAAAATCTGGCAAAATTATTGGTGGCATTTTTTGAAAAACGGAAATAATACATTGTGTCAAATGCTACCTTGTGTTAGTCTTCATATTTTTCCTTGGTAAATGTTTCATCATCGATTATGGTGTATTTGTATTTTTGGATTTGCGTTGGATGCTCAAGTATATCTTTCTGGACACCCTGATAATAAATGGCATCAAAGATGATCGGAATGTTCTCAACATCAGCCATTTTCGATAGTTGATTGAAATACTCTCTTTGGCTGTAGATTAAAAAATGGGTTTTTGATTTCGGAAATCCTTTATCCCACTGAATTTGACTTTCAAAGCCCAAATTCGTTAGCATTTCGTCTTTCGATGGTAATTTCTTTTCTCCAGAAAGAAATTTCAGTGCAAATCGAGCCTGCATCAATTTAATAAATATGAATTAATTCAATGACAATCCAAAGTTATCTTCACCACACAAAAAAAAAAACCATTTGATCCTTTACATTACTTCCGTACACACACAGATCGTGTCTGGAATGTAATGTTTGAGACAAAAAGGTTTAGGATTTAGATTAACATATTCCTGACCTGGAGGTCAAACATTCGGAATGTACTCGGAGCAATTGGTATCCCAATGAATGCCATCGTTGGATGTTGAATATTGAAAATATGCTTGTAAAGTGGCTGCACAAAACTATCGTCCACATGAATGCCAGATTCCACGCTCAGAAATGGAAATGAGAAATTGTATCCTAAATAATTTCAATTCATTCAACATTTTGTTTTGTTTAAATTTATCAGAAAGAGTAGTTCACCTGTTGCATAAATGATAGCGTTGAATGTTTCTTTGGTGCCGTCGATAAACTCAGCTCCATCAGTCGTAATTCGCTTGACATTGTCCTTGAGAACCGTTTTAGGTGGCAATGAATCTTGACGCTTCTTACGTAATTCTGGTGTTTCATTTGTCTTCTTCCTTTGGCTAAGTGTCACTTCTTCAGCTACCTTTGAGAGGTGAATCGATATATCAACCCCACTGATTCCAGCTCCAATAATAAGAACTCTTTCACCTGTTTTTGGAATAAAAACCAAATAATAGCTGAATCTTGATGAGATTTGGATGTGTATAAGAACCAAAATAAAAGCAAACCTCGAAATGCTTCAGCTGAACGAAAATCATGGCTATGAATGATTTTGCCTTTGAATTGATCGGCACCCTCGATTTCTGGTGTATACGCTTTGGCAAATCGTCCATTGCACACAAAAACTGCATCGTAGATGTTTGTACTGAATGTGCCATTTGGTAAATCTTTGACAATGACTTCCCATTTATCGTTTTCAATTGGAAGAACTCGCACGACCAAGTGACTCAATTTGATGTTTTCTCTTAAATTGAACTGATCAGCATATGAATGAAGATATCTCAATACATCACCTTGTGATGGAAAAGGTTTTGTACCATTTGGATAATGATGACCCGGCAATTCCATCATTTGTAACGGCAGGTTTGTTCTAAGGAAATAAATAATACATTATAAGAAGAAGAGTTGATTCAGAGCTAATACAGTCAAATGAAGACAAGTCCAATTACCTTAACCCTTGATACATTGCCGTGTGGATATTGACTCCATATTCATCTTTTCCAGTTTGATCGGTGTACAGCCACACACCACCTAGATCAACACTCTGTTCGTAGATCGTCACTTTGTGTCCATGGTCAATGGCATTCTTTGCGCTAGCTAGCCCCGATGGTCCAGCTCCAATGACAGCAATGTTCAGGGCAGATTTTTCACCATTATTCACATTTGAAGCACCGTAAACCGGATTGAATTTTATGAAGATCAACAATCCAAAGCAAATTGATAGAAGCATTGAACCTCTTGTCATTTTGCACACAAGCGAGCTTCAATCACGAAGAAAATTATTTAACCAACTGATTCAAAATTAATTTCATTGAACAGGAGTGATAAAAATTATCAACGTTTCATTTATTCTGAATGTCTGTGTCAAATATCAAATTAAATCATCTCCGTATTCCGTTTTATATAGATGAACAGCTGGTTTTTTTGTTTCTGTACTCAGGCAAGATAATTATAATAGGTCACGTGGGTGCTGTCAGTGACAAATCGAGAAACGTTGCATGCGTTCAGTACAGCTTGAGATTCATATTTACACAAGAACACAAGTATTGTGTCAGAGTCTTGCACTTCGCGGTATTTACTAACTAAATTTCAATAATGCTGACAATAATACGTTTCTGTCTTTCATTTTCAATATAATTTGCATTAATTTCAACATTTCTGAAACTTTCAATTTGAAAGGAATATATCATTTGATTGTTTATTCTTATTCGGTCACCACACGCCGGCACACTTTTCAGTGTCTCTCGCTAGTAGCGAATCGCTAAAAGTGAGCGTGCATTTCAATGTCGATCGATGAAACATTTCTTTCGCTCTTCGAACTATGTTTGTTGTTGTTTTCTCAACATAGAACATTTTAGCGAGACAGAGGCATAGAATTTGATGAAAATTAGAGTGAAAAAACAGACGGAAACATATTTTTGGCAGGCATTACATATTGCAGATTGTATTTGGCATGAGTTGCATGTAAATTCCAGAGATGATCTAGCGCACTGAGTGTGCGCGACGAGTAGTGAAAACAGCTCAGTTCTGTGTGCGGCATACAGCACACGAACCGAATGAGTAACAGTGGAAGATAATTCACAAAAACTTGAGTGTCTGTTGACTCAAACGCCGTGCGCACATAAACTCACAGCTACGAAGTGAAGAAGATGAAGAAGAAAGAGAGAAAGGAAGAAAGGAAAAATTCTTCTTCGCATTAGATTTTGAGTGAGAAGCTGTGCGCACATCGTTCAGAACGGTTAACTCAATCTGTTGTGATTCTGTTGAATACGCTGCCACATTCATCGTAGTGAGCATAGCAGCGCACACGAACGGTTTATCTCTCATACAAGTGAGACGGACTTTGAACTGAGTGTGCGATATTTCGTCTCTGGTAAATTCCAGGAAATTCAAACATATTTTTAGACAAATTATCTATCGATTGAAACACCGTTGAAAATTAGATTCTATTTTTATGGTAAACACTAAACACCAAACAATTATTTGACAAATCACAACATTTCACGTAGCATTTCACATTGAGTACTTTCAAATTTTTGAGTCCACTTATTCAATGAATAACAACGCAATTTATTGAACTTATGCTAAAAGCCCAAGAAAGCAATTTGAGCGTAAAATTTGATTTGTTTGCAAAATAGGACAATCAAATACTGCTATAGATTAATCTTCATATTTTTCCTTGGTAAATGTTTCATCATCGATTATAGTGTATTTGTATTTTTGGAATTGCGTTGGTTGGTCACGTATATCTCTGGCGAGGCTCTGATAAAAAATGGCATCAATGACGATTGGAATGTTCTCAACATCAGCCATTTCTGATAGTTGATTGAAATACTCTCTTTGGTTAGCGACCAAATAATGAGTTTTTGATATCGGAAGTCCTAGATTCCACTGAATTTGACTTTCAACATCCAAGTCCCGCATCATTTCGTCTTTCGATGGTAATTTCTTTTCTCCAGAAAGAAATTTCAGTGCAAAACGAGCCTGGATCAATTTAATAAATATGAATTAACTCAAATTTTGAAACGGTTCAAAGTCAAGATAAACCTTTTGATCGTTACTTACCTGAAGGTCAAACATGAAGAAATTGCCTGCAACAAGTGGTATCCCAATGAATGCCATTGTTGGATGTTGAATATTAAAAATGTGCTTGTAAAGTGGCTGCACAAAGTTATCGTCCACATGAATGCCACATTCCACGCTCAGAAATGGATATTAGAAATTGTAACCTGAATAATTTCAATCGATTCAACATTGTTGTTCATTTAAATTGACTAGAAAAAGCATGTCACCTGTTGCATAAATGATTGCGTTGAATGTTTGTTTGGTGCCATCGATAAACTCAGCTCCATCAGTCGTTATTCGCTTCACATTGTCCTTGAGAACCGTTTGGGGTGGCAATGAATCTTGACGCTTCTTACGTAATTCTGGTGTTTCATTTGTCTTCTTCCTTTGGCTAAGTGTCACTTCTTCAGCTACCTTTGAGAGGTGAATCGATATATCAACCCCACTGATTCCAGCTCCAATAATAAGAACTCTTTCACCTGTTTTTAAAGTAAAAACCAAATAATAGCTGAATCCGAATGAGATTTGGATGTGTATAAGAAGCAAAATAAAAGCAAACCTCGAAATGCTTCAGCTGAACGAAAATCATGGCTATGAATGACTTTGCCTTTGAATTGATCGGCACCTTCGATTTCTGGTGTGTGCGTCTTGGCAAAGCGTCCATTGCACACAAAAACTGCATCGTAGATGTTTGTACTGAATATGCCATTTGGTAAATCTTTAACAATGACTTCCCATTTATCGTTTTCAATTGGAAGAACTCGCACGACCAAGTGACTAAACTTGAAGTTTTCCTTTAAATTGAACCGGTCAGCATATGAATGGAGGTAACTCAATACCTCAACTTGTGATGGAAAAGGAGTTGTGCCATTTGGATAATGATGACCCGGCAATTCCATCATTTGTAATGGACCATTTGCACTAGGGAAAGAGATAATCCAGTTTGAGAAAATGAATGAATAAAATTGAATTGATTTGATGTACTGATGAAGTCAATTCAAAATAAGTCATTACCTTAGCCCTTGATACATTGCCGTGTAAATGTTGACTCCATATTCATCTTTTCCAGTTTGATTGGTGTACAGCCACACACCACCTAGATCAACACTCTGTTCGTAGATCGTCACTTTGTGTCCATGGTCAATGGCATTTTTTGCGCTAGCTAATCCGGATGGACCAGCTCCAATGACAGCAATATTTAGGGCAGATTTTTCACCATTATTCACATTTGAAGCACCGTAAATCGGGTTGAATTTTATGAAGATTAACAGTCCAAAAACAATCGATTGAAGCCTTGAACTTCTCGTCATTTTGCACACAAACGAGCTTCAATCACGAAGAAAAGTACGTAATCAACTGATTCAAAACTAATCTCAATAAGGAGTTTTATTTATTTTGAATGTCTATGTCAAAAATGAATCATTTTAAATGATATAATATCACCTCGAACACGCATCTAGAAATCACAACAATTTATAGTTGATCTTGTGTGTTTACGAGTCAAGTTCGACTGTTAATAAATACTAGGGTGTAGCTTTGATAGAAATATGATGGTTCCGAAGAAATCCCAAAATCACGACCCCGAAACACAGTGTTTGTTGTGTTGTATTGAAAAATAACAAAAATTCTTATGTTTTCAAATCTGCTGTATTTTGATTAACGCTACACTCTAATAATCACCATAACAGGCGTCACACAACCAATAACCGGTTCAATTAACTTACAAACTAGAAAGTAAAACTTGATTTCAAAGCAACGTAACGTTGCTAAATGCCAATGCGTGAATTTAATTATAATTTATTATAATTATGAAATGTGATTCTTCAATAGCTGTTCTATCGTTAATACCGGTATTAACGGCTGTGTATTCCGCGATTAGTGGTATCGAACTGAAATCTGAAATTTAGTTCATTTATTCTTATTTCCTAGGCTATGTTTTGAATCGTCTACGATTAAGTTGAATTTACAGTGAAACCTCCCAGTTGCTCGAAATAACGGAATCTCATGTTAAATCACATTTTCTTTGCTATCGCAAAGAACTTCGAGAGACTCTAATTAGTGATTTTTGGAAGATTTTACTGTAATATATTCGTGGACGATTGTCATTTATACAATTGTAATCGTATAAAATTAGGGATCTTTAACCTTGGCTGAGATTGAACAAAAAAAATCCACTAAAACGCAAATGTTCATCGAACTTCGGATTTCGAATGGAGTTGCAGCCGTAATTGTTGTACTGTAATTTTAAAAAGTCATGGCCGAAAATGCGACAGGGGTCCCAAAAAAAAAATCGATTCTATCTAGTGTACGAAAAAGGGGTTTTTGGTTCCACTCAAATCCAAAAGGGCTACTTGTGCGTGGAATTTCAAAGTCCATTCTATCTACTGTAAGCTGGGTCTCAGAAAAGTTGAGGACCTACAAAAAAAAGGTCCTCAGCTCCGAAAATTCATAGAGGGTCCACGAATTCACAGGGGGTCCGAAAAGTTAAGGGGGGGGGGGGGTCATCTGAGACCTTGGAGGCTATGTCAGAACCTATGATCAAAAGTGATTTTATTTGCAACAGATAGATCTAACTTCGAATGTCGAATACGAAATATCTGTAAATTTGCGTAGAAGAAATAAGATGAAAAAACCTCTGAACGAGGTATAAACAGAGTGGCGCACCCAAATATCCTGCCCACAAAATGACTGATATCACATTTTAAGTGGCGCTGTTGAGTTATATATTTTTGGTTCAACGCTTTTCAAATAATTCAACAAACCTTTCCATGATGGCATCAATTGAAATTTGAACAAGTGTGCGCCAGTGCGAGCAAAGTGCACTTTTCTGACAATTCGATTAGAGTTAGGCTACGATTCAAACCGAAATATTTGTGTAAACAAAATGAATTTATTTTTCCGCCGTAATACAATTCACGTTTTCATTCGGCACTCGCACTGGCGCACACTAGTTCAAATTTCAATTGATGCCATCATGGAAAGGTTTGTTGAATTATTTGAAAAGCGTTGAACCAAAAATATATAACTCAACAGCGCCACTTAAAATGTGATATCAGTCATTTTGTGGGCAGGATATTTGGGTGCGCCACTCTGTTTATACCTCGTTCAGAGGTTTTTTCATCCTATATCAGTAGTTTTGTAAGGTTTATTTGTAAAAAACACTCAAAAATAACAACTTTTCGAGATAGATCATCAAATTCTGTTCAACTCCATCGATCGAATTGCAAATTTTGAGTACCTTTGAAGTAAATACGGCGAAGATATGACAAAATGAGCCAAAATTTCGATTTCGAAGTTTTTGGTTTTTTTTACTTGTAATCCAAATTTTCCTCCAAATCGAGTCAATAGGCGCCGATTGAAAGCCAATTCTAATGTATATCGATTGTGATATATGAGTTACGAGCATGTTATGTCATCATATTCAGTATTATATCACAACTTGATTTGATAGTGTCAACTCTGACACACATATAGCCAAAACCCAATTTTTGCGAAAAATGATGAGTGAATTTCCAACTTTCATAACTTAGGAACGGTTGATCCTATTTTGATGGTTGAACCCTCGTTGGATAGGTATTGAGATGTACTACCAAAGTGTAGTTTTTCAAAATTTTAGAAAATGGGTACGGGGGTCAAAATGACGAAAAACCAAAAAAATCGATTTTCGATTTTTCGGTTTTTTCAATGTGGTGACCAAACCTGATTACAGATTTCTTTCATACTGAGGACATATTTAAAGCTTAGCTCAATACCTTTCATTGCGGTATCTGCGGATGTCCTATCTTGGGTATTAGCGGAGTTATGGAATTTTGAAAAAAATCGACTCCTCGACACTCTCCCCCTGCTTATTTTCTTATATGTAAAGAAATTCGCCCGTTCTCGACGGTTTTGAACTGCCCCCCACACTCCCTAAAAATAATGTTATACATCACAGAAATCGAGAGAAGGTACAAAGTCACAAACACACAAACACACACACACACACACACAAACATACCAAACCCAATTTTCAGGGGAAACCCCCCTCTCTAGGAAAACGTACACAACTTTTGAACGGGTAAACCGATTTTGATGGTTGAGCACTCGTTGGAAAGGTATTGAAGAGTACTATCGATTGGTCACTCAACAACAGTGGTCAAGATTACCCCCTAGGAGGTATGCTATATAATCTGAAAAAAACACCCCCATACGTCCCCCAAGCGAAATTTTTTTTGGTTCCACAAAAATTCATTTTGACGACGGCTTTCGTTTAGTTTGGTCCTAAGCTACACTCCAATGCCTATTTCACGAATTACATCGGTCGGCAACACATAGTCCAAAAACTCGCGTATATATAGTGTTGCACTCAAAAGTGTTTTTTTGGTGCGCCACTGGGAGAACTGCCGTTCTCCGTGATTCGCCGTAATTTTAGCCGAAATGACAGATGGACAGTCAAATTGACTAGCAAGGCATGTGCTGCATATGCCGAGTGGCTGTTTGCAGAGCAAGAGAATCATAGCAACACACTTACCCTCTCTTTCTTTCTAACTATTTTGTCGCACTTTGCACACAATTTGGCATATGCAACAGTGTGCGTATTATAGTATGCAGCAATACGTATCGATAATATTTCTATAGTCAGCCCAGTGTCTGTTGTATAGACATCTTCTCTGCACACAGTTGTATATTCATTTGCAAAACTGCATTTTAGTAGCTACATGACATAATACGACCGTCAGAGCCAAAATTGCTACCCGTTTGACGTTCAAAATCAAATGAATTATTGAATTTGAGCAGCAAAAAAGCACTTTGTTTAAAATCCGTTTGACTAGGATAGTTCTAATGAAATGAATCTCTTGGCGATTTGCAGCGAATGCTTTTGTTTCGGACAAAATATGAATGAAAATGTCACAAATTGTGATTCTTTAGCTTTGGACTGTTCTATTGCAGCGTTTTTGGGGAATTCAGGGACTTGCTGTTCAAAACGCGAAAAAGAGAAAACATTTTCAGATATATTCTTTTCATATTTTATTAAAATTGTGTACCTTGGATAAAATAGCAAAAAAAAAAATCTCAAAATTAATCTCAACACAAACACATTCCATTACACAAATGACACCGAGATATTGGTATACGGGAAAATGTTTCAAAAACACTTTGTGTATGATTTTGTGACGGAATTAGAATCATGTTAAAACAAATTTTGTGGAACATTGACTATTTCGATTTCTGATTCTTTACTAAATGTTAAAATGAAAATGTGCTAAAGTTCAATTTGAAGATCAATTTCAAATTCGAACGAACTCGAGTTCTATTCAGTTTGTCGACGAATCATTATTGTTCATTATTGATGATCAGAACCAGATCTAACCGCTAATTCAATTCAAATGTGGTTTCGATTTGATTTCCATTTTCGAACGTGTGCTTAAATAGTAGCTTGTGCCTGTTTCTTATATTTACAATTTGCGTCTGTTGTGAACGGTGTTCAAGTGTCGGTTAAGAACACCCTTTTGGCTAAAGCTTTTCATGCAAATCTCGCAGCGAAACGGTTTTTCACCCGAATGAATTCGCATATGATCTTCCATATGATTTTTCTGAGCAGTGACATATTTCAGGCAGATGTCACATTCGTAACGACGATATTGACAGTCTTTTTCATGATCTTTCTTTTCCATCTGCTTCGAAAATCTGCCAAAACATCCTTTGCAATGGAATGGAAGCTTTCTGTCTTTATGAGTTGTCATGTGTCGTTTGAGATCATGCAATTGTGTGAATCCTTTGGAGCAACGACTGCATCGATATTAGGGTGTATCAATTTCGATTTTCGTTTGAAATCAAAAATGGAGGGGTGGCACCAGTTAGTACTAGTCAAAACAAGATTTTTTTGTTTGTGGACCATATGCAAAATTTTATTTCCTACAGGGGAGGAGCTCGTTTGAAAAAAATGTTTCAAACCCAGCCAAAAATTCACGATGAAACTTCATCGTGACGATGAATCCATCATAACGATGCAGCAATGTAACAACGTAGCCGCTGCGTCGCAGCGACGCACCGATACACCGCACAGCATTTGATGATGTTCTCATCGATACGTGCGCGTGTATAGGTATAGCGGCAATTAAACATAAACGATATTCACTTGTTCGCCACTGTGTTGCTCATAATGTATTGTATGACACTGATATGTATTTGTATATGTATAAATATAGAATCACCATCTCATCACATTCTTTCTCTTTCTGTCTGCCTTTAAACTACCTCATTCCAAAGCATTTTAAATGTTTTCGAAATAATAAATTTAATAGATGGCATAATCTACTTTTAAAATTTCAATTATCTGTTTGGCTTAATTAAAAAATATGCATCAAATGCGCGTTTGGCTTTGAATATTGAATTTAAAATCAATGAGAACAGTAGTATTGGTTATTGGTCACACAAAATGTCAATCTATGTTTATAGCGTCACTCAGTGTCATGTGTTGTGTTCTAGACTCATGAAATAGTTAATCTTAGTATACTGAATGGTCATTTCAATTATGGCAGGATTGGAAAAATATTTTCGTTCTAAAAAACCCAATTCAATTGAAAAGGCGTTTCAACGCCAATGTGAGCCCAACGAAACAGAAAAAGTTGAATCAGTAGATGGATGGTTAAGAGAAAAAAACATTTTAAAAACCAGCATCAATACACTTGAAATTGAAAACCGCGAAATTAAGCAAAAATACGAAAAATTAAAAGCAAAACATGTTCAGCTCTTGCAAGTGCTTTTCGCCAAAGAAAAGAAGATTCAACATCTCGAAGAAAATAATGAATCCGAGAGAAAGACGCACATCAAACCTAAAAGTAGTGAACAAATCCATCCCGATGAAGCGGCAATCTCAAAATCGTTGGAGTATCGGATCGACTTTTTAACTGAACTAGTAAATATGCTTTCTTTAAAATATAGTCCTTTTTATGATGTACCATGTTTTCACATCGACCTATTTCCTAGAATGATCTCAATCTACAGTGCGATAGAAGTGATGCGAAAATTGATATGACAGACGAAGAAAAGAGGACATTGAACTCTGTCTCGATCGACACACAGCACGATGCAACTTTTATTCGGCTTTTGTTGGAAATTTTATACAAAGACTGCTTGGGTACACTTTCATTTCCATCATTCAGCGGACGAACACTAAAATCAAAGCAGTCGGCCAACATTTGTTCTGATACTGTTAGCTCACCACAACCAGAGCCATTCAAAGCAATTTCACCAGAAAAAAAGACTAAGATCTTTTCGCTGTTCAAAGAACGAGTTGAACGTGCTAATGTATCGAAGCAGGAACAGTTCAAACGACTTCAATCGGTCAATATTGGCCGGCTTGTAGCAGTAGGCATTTGCAACTTGCGCACTCGTTCACGTCAAACGTCAGTTGGCTGTGAATAAATATATCTTTCGGTTGATAAATTTAGCTTTGGTTCCAAATTTATTTGGACGAAATATTTTTCACTGTTTACGTAGTTTGCATGGTAAAATAACACAATAATATTTTCCGAAAAGTGTTCAATTACTCTCATTAAAAGTGTTCTAAAGGTTTGTGTAATTTGGCTCCATAAATAAAATGCGAAAATTAAGTTGAATTTGTGTCAGTTTCACGACTTTTCTTTTACTTTTTTGTGGTAATTTAGTATAAACTTTACAATTTGCCTTCAATCCTTTTTTGTAGC
The DNA here is from genome assembly GCA_030463065.1 of Aphidoletes aphidimyza. Classification (NCBI taxonomy): domain Eukaryota; kingdom Metazoa; phylum Arthropoda; class Insecta; order Diptera; family Cecidomyiidae; genus Aphidoletes; species Aphidoletes aphidimyza. The sequence goes on from CM059999.1 coordinate 41,517,917, forward strand.
TGGACAAATGTCACAAATTTGAAATGCAAACTTCAACAAGTATGGAGAAAGAACCTGAATTTTTGCTATCAGATACATCACTTAACAATAGCAATTTATCAGATTTTGATATTTCCGAAGATGATCGTGTCCACAAACACGTAAACGTCCGTGACGAACTTATCGAAGATCTCATGAGCCTCTGCATAAGACACAATTTAACGAAAACAGCAACAGAAGATGTGGCCAAACTAATCAACAAAGTTCCAGGGGCATCCATTCAGATTCCAGCTACTAAATACTTGCTTTTTAAAGAGTTTCTTGGAAAGAGTCCACTCAAAATTTTTAAATTTATATTTTGCTCAAATTGTAAAGAGTATTCGAAATTTGAATTCTCAGAAAACGTCGTGAATTGCGAACTCTGCCAAATCAATTTAAAGCAATCAAAATCATCATTCATTTATTTGCCAATCGCCGAACAGTTAACACAAATTGTTTTAAAAAATCTTGCCGAAATATCTGATTATAAAAAAAAATACAGTGAGCACAAAGGGAATGATATTTGTGATGTACACGATGGGCAATTGTTGACAAAAATCATGAGAAATGGTGATTTCCATAGTCTCACTTTCAATACAGATGGTGTTGATGTACATCCATCCAGCTCGTATACGCTGTGGCCTGTTATGCTGACGTGTAATTTTCTCCCACCAAATATAAGATTCCGAGAAAAAAACATCATTGTTGCTGCTCTCTATTATGGTATTGAAAAGCCAAATTTTGTTAAATATCTCGAACCATTATGTGACGAATTTGAGCATTTAACAAATGAGGGTCTAATATTGAATTCTGAGTGCTACAAATTCATTGTTAGTCACGCTACCTTAGATCTCCCAGCCAAATCGGCAGTTCAATGTATTAACCAATATAATGGATACATGGCATGTTATTATTGTAATCATCCTGGTGAGCACACACCAAGAGGTGTGCGCTACACGGTAATGCCAAACACAACATCTCGCACTCATTCGAAAATGATTGCAAATATTCAAGAAGCACTGAAGACACGAAATGTGATCAATGGCATAAAAGGCATGTCACCTATGGTCGGGTTTCATCACTTTGATTTGGTACATTCATTCACTATCGACTACATGCACTCCATTCCACTCGGAGTGGTGAAAAACCTGTTGGGATTTTGGTGGGATTCAGAACATAAAGGGAAACCGTTTTACATTACACCGAACCAAAAGAGATTGATAAACCATCGAATCGCTACTATCAAGCCATGTCGTTTCATTAATCGAAAAATCGAACCCCTTGATCACTACAGCAAATTTAAAGCGTCACAGCTTCGAGACTTTTTGCTTTATTTTTTCCCCGTTTTGGATGGATTTTTGGGGAAAAAATATTACAATCATTTGCGGCTACTATCATCTTCAATTTATACGCTTTTACGCCCGGCCATTTCAAGAGAACAGCTTAATGATGTCAGCAAAAATTTACACAAATTTGTAACAGACTATCAAATTTATTACGGAAAGACTCGCATGACCATGAACATCCACTGCCTAACACATCTAACAGAGTGCGTGGAAAATATGGGTCCACTTTGGGCATATTCCATGTTTTGTTTTGAGTCAATGAACGGAACTTTGAAAAGATATGGAAAAGATTCGCCCAATGTAATCAATCAAATTGTTGAGAAAATTGCTATTCAGTGCTCAAAAAGTGAACAAGTTGTAAAAGTGAAATCAGAATATTTTGATTCTGAGGTATCAATACCAAATCTAGAACAAAATGATAAGATTTCACTTCAAAATCATGGCATTGTTGGGAATTGCACATTTTACGTTGCTTTTAACAGGGGGCCAATCAAATTCACATCAAAAAGCTACAAAAGAGCACATAAAACTGTTGATTACTTCGTTTCTCTGAAAAATGATTGCTTTGGCAAAGTAAAATATTATTTCAAACATTCTAATTTGAATTATGCTCTAATTGAAGAGTTCGCCTTAGAAAAGAAGGTTGATCATGTAATGGAAATCAGATCAAAAGGGAATGTGATTGTCAAACCTACAAATGAAATTATAGAAAAATGTATTTTTTTGAATTTAGGATTAAAGCAGATTATAGTTAAACGCCCGAATTCGTTCGAAATAAATTAGCTCAATATTGATTTGAGATTTTATAAAAACATGATGATCATCGTTAATAAAAGAATAAAAACGATTTGAATTATTGTTTGCTTGAAATTTCGTTTCGGTTGTGATTCATTGCTAAAAACCACTTTCAATTTTTAATTGAGTTTATAAATATGATTTTAATAAGCTCGTTGCTATCAATTACTTATGAAAAGGATGAAATACTAGGCTCCTGTGAAAATTGGGATTTATGAAGTAAATAAATCTTGATATATATGAAATACAACTTTTAGAATTGTGATTTTCACAAATAATCCACGGTAAACTTTTTATTCATTCTGTTTAATAAAGATACATATCATAATTGAAAATGCTCAGCATGCATGCATGCATTTCAGCATGCAACCATGGTTATGAAGGCAGTTAAGCGTTTCACTCTTGATCGATGATCGGTTCATTTTTCACACGTGGCTCTTGCTTTACCATTCCTTGTATGGCAAATGGCTCTTCATTAACACCGGGCTCCTCGTTCTTGTTCGATTGTCCTTCAACATTCAACGCCAGCTCATTGTTGCCATTGGTTGCAACCACATTCTCGATGTTTTGAACTGAAAAACAATCAAATAATGAGAGCATTGAATAAATAAGTCTAATTGACTTTGATATTTGTTCCGCATATTTAGTGTTACTACTGACCATTGCATTGTGTTTCACTTAAATGGACAAGTAGATCCACATCAACAGTCGAATTGCGACGCGTTCCAAAAAGTTTGATGAGCTGGGCAGTGTTTCACCAAATAATCTCAAGCGAGAATATTCTCAATTTTCATTTTCTGATCGATTTTGAGATTTTCTCAAATTTTTGGTTTCACCAAATATTCTCAATTTATTTGAGAACTTCTCAATATATAAAGCGTGAATATTATATAGCTTAGCATACGCATAGTATTGTTCCATTCTGAGTTCTATTCAATGCAAAAAATTGCATAATTTTATTATACTTCGAGTTACTACGTTGTTGTCATTATTTCCGCCTTTAGAATATAAAAACAAGCGAAGACTATTCAGAATTTGTGAATATTGTTTATTTTTCGATAAATGTAAATAAATGCCTCTAGAGGCAAAGCGATATCGATTCATTTTTTGAATATCAATGGCTACGCAAAGAAATAGTAACAACAATAAAAAAATAATAATCGAGAGGTGAAATGAATAATTTGTATTTATCTCAAATGAATACGAGACGATTCAAATCAATGTATCGTGAATCAAGTTATTCTATCGGAACATATTCTGTTATATATATTGGGTCGTTTACAAGCTCTGGTGCCACAGCCATTCGAATTGATTTTATGTCTTCATTTCTCAATTCTGAAAAAAAATTGGAAACATTTCAATCATCATTTTTTACAAATAATTAGAATTAATTAAGTAAGAAAATCGAGAACAAAATATTTTTATTAATTAATTAACCTAGGCTTTTTTCTAAGCTCATGTTGCGAAGCGTCAGGTTATAACATTCAAGCTGTCGTTTGCGTTCTTCAAATTTTATTCGATTTGTTTCAAGTTCGACGAGCCGTTCCTGCCAATTTTCTTTATGGTCATGCATTTTTGCTTTTTTTATCAGTGGTTCATCAGTGCGTGAATCGTCTTTATGTTCTTCGACTTGTCGTTTTTTGGTCGCCTTCTGTAGATTTAGTCCTTTAACTATGTTGTCAGCTTTGTGACCTGGAAAAATAAATTATGTCAAGAAATTTGGCTATATATAAACAATGCAATATTTTTTTTTCGTTCGGGAAAAATACGTTCATATGACATGAGTCTTTTCCTATTTTTTTCATTTCAAATGGCATTTAATCGAACCATTTGATCAGAGAAAGATTTTAGAAAAATTCAATCTAATTACGCTTACTTGTAATAGTTTCATTGGGACCAGCAGATATGCCAATTTTGTTGCTTCCGGATGGTTCTGGTGGACCTGAAATATAATTGACAGCCACTTCACCTTTTGCTGCACTGACAAATCCAAGACACAATTTTTGAAATTCATTAAGTGGTTTCTGAGTTCCCAGGCCAGTTCTTTTGAGTTTATCATTGGAAGCCTAATAAATAGCAAATAAATAATGAGAAAGGAAAACAAATGGTTTATTTTTCATTCAATTTACAATAGCTCGCTGTGTCCAATTTCCAACACTTTTCCGCAAATTCTTGATGCTCTTAACATCGATGCCTTCTTCCCAAAGTGAATCTTTTATTTTATTCCATTCTTCCAGCTGTGTATTTCGGTTGACATCACGATTGAATTTTTCAAATAATTTTGAAGGATTTATCAAACATTTTTGCATGATTATCATCTGATAATTAGAATTAAGGAATATACATTAGCACTCAAAGGTGAATTTTTGTGAAAAAGTGAATATAAAAAAACGTATATTTTACGCATAATTGAATTCAGGCCTTGAAACCCATAGGTTTATGAATAAATATATTTATGGATCCTACGTGAGCATCAGTTGCCTTGTTTCAATTTCCTACTTTCGGCTCCCAATAAATATACGCCAATTATTATTGTGACGATGTCTGGATTATGATGTGTCAATAGTGATAGATAACCGAAAATGAACGAATCTAAAGAAAGTATTTTTTTGCATTTTCCAATTTGAAGCATATTTCATCAAAATTGAATTTTGAATGGTTCATTTCAATGGAAAGTTGTGCGACACCAAACATACGATTAGCATGTACAAAAAATTGTTTTGCATATGTTGTCTAAATGGAACGAAATTTAATGACTCGCTTTATGTTTATCGCTGAATAAAATTAGATTATAATGTGAAGCACATATCATCGCATAAATTCATTGCAACATTGCAAAAGCCCGTTGCCAAAAGTCCCGTTGCGTGTGTGTGCTCGTGGATTGAAAGCGTGAGAATACCAAATATATTTGGTGTATAACAAGGGGATAATGGTAAAAATGTCCGTATGCACAGTGCGTCTTGAATGTGCAAATTTCAATTGATAAATTGATAATATTTTACGTTTAATTCGTGTTCCGTAATGTTGGCCGCTTTAAATTGTCTTCGTTAAGCATAAGCCGTATAAGTGCCCTTTATAATGGACATGACAAATGGAATCCAATGCCGTTGAAATTAGCTTGATGCTCAAGTGATGTTAAAACGCTGAAATTATTAAATGAATGTACAAAGACAAGATTTACCTTTTCTCTTTTCTTAAAAGAAGAATTTCTCGAGTCTCCTTCTAATTCGTAAGCATCATCGATGTCTTCAGATGCAGAACTTTCGTCAGAGTCCCAAATTTGGTTCATTTTGTTCACTTTTTAGTTTCAAAATTTATCTTTAATTATTTTGAAAACTATCACAGCCACTTGATCACAGCTTACACATAAGAATTACACATCACTTTTAAGTACATAACCTCAATATTGATAAGTCATGCGATGACAAACGGTAATGCGTGAAATACGTAAATAAAATACGTAAATAAAATACGTAAATAAAATTTGTTGTTTGACGTAAAATATGGTAATACTAAACTCGAAAAATATAATCGTATATAATCGTACGAGATTCATTCCGAACAAGAGCGTCAACACAAACAGTTCGCTTGAAAAATAGTCGTATTTAGTGTAATCAAAGTGAATATTTTGGAAGTGGTTTGAATATCCTTGAACAAAAAAAAAAAACGTGAAGATGAGCTCACAACAGCATACTGATCAAATCGATCAAATTGAATGGTCTTCGCTGTAAGTACATTTTTTCAATTAAAAATAGCTATTCAATAACAAACACGAAAAATTGTGTGAAATGGTCTATTGTTTGCTATTGACTTTATATTCAGAAATGGCCATACGTATCATTCCTGTAAATGGCAATAGTGTAATGAAAATATTATTTCAAATCAAATTAGGCAATGGAAAATTGAGTTCATGACGAAGTTTTTTGAACAAAACTACCAACGCGAAACAGAAACGAAACGCCTTGTTCGTGACATGCAATACAAACAGGTTGATGCGGAAGACATCGACATCGTGGTACTTGGATATGAAACGTTATCTCCGAACTTCATAACGGGTATCACACTCAACGATTTTGAGAAATTCATGGAAATGGACGAATTGGTGCAATTTTTTGGTCGATCGGTAGCTGCTTCAGCGTCGTACAAACCCACGGTTGGTGAAGTCTGTGTTGTGAATATAACTGATCGTTCGATTTGGTGTCGTTGCACGTTTGAAAAGGAGGTTTCAAACGGTAAAGGTGAAGTTTATGCGATTGACTATGGCAGTGTCATTCAGTGTGACATGGAAAACATTCGGGTGAGTTATTCAATTCTTGATAAAATTAGAAAACTTATATGGAATTATATTTTATACAGGCAATAAGCGGCGCATTGTTATTGCTCGAAGTTTCAACATTGCTCTGTTGGGTGGATGCAAAGGAGAAAACAAAATTGACTGGTCATGGCCAAGTTGTTCATGTGAAAAACATCCGTTTTGTGAAAGACGAAAAGCATCACCTCATCACAATGTGAGACATCAATTGAAATTCAAGAATTTGCTACAACAAACGGTCGTATTCGTACCATTTTCTTTCGGTATCTAATCGATATATAAACAAACAAAACATAATACAGTTATCTCATTTACTTTCCATGTTTTTGATTTTTATGCCAAAAAAATATTATCAAAAACATTGTGGTTTCTTTCCGATATTTATCAACAAATGAAAAATAATCAAGATAAAATCAGAACAAATATTTCACTTTTTCATGATTTGGATTTTAATTTTTATGTCAGCATTTACTTCAGAAATGTCATATATGTGGTTAAAAAAAATCAATTCAATTTTGCTAATCAATAGATAAACAAACGAAATAGAATTTAGTTATCTCATTTATTTTCCATGTTTTTGATTTTTATACCCAATAAATATTATCAAAAATACTACATTTTCTTTCCGATATTTATGTTTGAATCTAATTCATTTCAATTTGGCGTGCAAAATAATCCAACAAGTAGCGTTGTTTTAATATGCCATCACGTTCCTGATGGTCCTCATTAACAAAGTCAATCTGTTCATTGACTTCATCATTGGCATATGGTAGGTTTGCAATTCTGTTAAGTACTGCGTCGTAAGCGTATGATCCGTGACGATGATGATTTTGCATATTATGCAACGTAATGCAAGCATAAATTGCTGAAACTATTTGGTGAGTATATGTCATGCGGAAGTAGTTGAGGCACGGATATTCTTTTTTTAGAATTCCTATTGTTCTCTCAACAACAAATCTGGTTTTTCTATGTGATCTTTGATACAAGTCAACCGCAAGAGACAGACGTCTACTGTTGATAGAACCGTTACGCACCGTTGGAGGAATAAGCCACGAAGTGAGAGGATAAGCCGAGTCACCCAATATAATCGAATTTTCATCGTTGCCTGTGCAAGTTGAAGAAAATGAAATTATAAATTTCATCCGTTGGAGTGTCAACTAATGAAAATATTTCATTTGCAAAAAAACTCATGAAGCTATTATCTAATATCTGGCCTAAAATGTGACTTACCCGGCCTCCATCTTTGTTCGTGCCAAGAGTACCATAGATTCGACACCCGAAGCGCTCGGGCATCGTGGAAACTACCTGGTGACTTCGCTGAGGCGAAAAAAATTTGGTTCTGTGGTCCAGATACGATTACTACGTTGATCGAATGTTTATTATCTCTTCCTACAAATGCTGGCTCACCGATTGTGGGTGCATCTATATGCACTAGTGTGCCATCTACAACACCTTTGATATGTGGAAAACCGGCCAAATTAAAAATATCGTTTTCTATAAACATACAATTGGTTGGCCATCTAACGAAGAGAGGCATTATATGGAAACTAATCAACCGACATATACGATGCACACATCTTTGCACAGTGGCTTTTGAAATTCCGTGCATATGTCCATTCACGTGGTATTGGGAACCATTCCCCAGAAAATGTAGTGCAGTTAGAATTTGTTGCCGTGGCGATAAAGCGTTGTTTCGTTGTGTATCCAACAAATTCCTTCCGATTAACTGTTCGAGTCGGATTACAACTTCTTTATCAACTCGGAAGGATTGGCGAAAAATAGACTGGTTTAAATTGTAGTTGATGCGAGGGTGTATAACTCTGAGACGTCTGTTGTAATGACCATATTCATTGTTATCATTGTTATCATTGTTATCATTGTTATCGCCGGCAAATAAGATCCACCAATTATTTCGAAGCTACGAAAAATATTTTATATGAACTTCTCTATTATTTACCAAATATTATATCTTGATATTTACCATTTTTTAATACAAGTACAGTCGAATTTAATTCAGTTGCGAGTTTGGATCCAAAAATTTTAAAGCGTGGCTGTTGATAAACATGCCAAATACAGTATGAATTCGAACATTTTTATTCGAATGACTGACAGCAGTAGTGTTACTATTCTGCGTAATATTACGTACAATGTTTTACGTAACGTACTTATTACTATTAGAATACTGGAACAAGAAATGGTATGTAGCACTTATCAACTTTTGCCAGTCATTCGATAAGTATACGTCTGAAAGTGAAGATGTACAGCATTGTGGTTTTACAAGCACATGACCGAAAGGTAATTGTGCCCACAAGTTGGGTACAACGGAAAAAAATCAGAAAAGCAACGAAAATTTTTATTGGTAAAAATGAAAAATCAAATCCAAATTTTGATTTGCCAACACGTTTTTTTCTTCAAAATACTGATGCGTGTTATAATGGGTATTGTCTAAGAAAATTCAGTAAGTATTTTTATTCCTAACCTCAATTCCAAATTTCATTCCAACCTCATGTCGAATTTCATTTCAAAGAAAAACGCAAGGCTGCCGAAAAATTCATGAACAAATTCAGATTGAATCGTCCCGTGAATTACCGTAAAAGCCGAAAAATTCCATTACCGCCGGTTTTTGAAGAAATAGATATATCGGACGAGGGAGACGAGAACAATATTAACACGGAAAACGCGCAGCGTTCAATTGGTGGGGACCAAACTATGTAAGCAAAAATTGAACTTATAAAAATCAATCGAAAGATAGTTAAACTAATAACTGTGGGAAAAGCAAGCACATTTTTTTTTCATTTTTGGGACTTTTTGGTTTTACCGAGCTAACGCTGATATAACTGTAAATATAAATGTAGTTAATTTCTCCAACACCTAGAACAGATTGAATGTCTTTTTTCCAGATGAATTGATCGTTGCTAAATATTTTATTCGACAGAAAAAAGACATTATAGGTAGTTCGATACGCACTCGAAATGTATATGACAATGAAATATGGAAAATTGATTTATTAATAGTTTTGTTTCAAATTTGCTCCAGTCATATTACCGATCTAACATTGTTTGTTTCTTTTACAATATTTTTCATTGATTTTTTTCTTTCCAACACACAAAGAAATTTTTTACAAAAATAAGACGCCAAGTGTCTTAATATGGAATAAGACACTTTGGCGTCTTAATCGCATAAAAAATGTCTTATTCTAATATAGAAAATATATTGTTAAATTCAAAACTAATTGTCATCGAATGTGCGTTTACAAAACCGTTGCTGTTTTGATGCCGCATTCTCCGTTTGTGTGTGCATCAATATTTTGTTTACTCTCAGAATCACACGGACGGAGTGAGTGAATGACAGAAAGAGAGCATTTCTTATTGCACGCGCGTGACTGATTTGTTCTCTTTCACACATTCCTTCATTTCCTCATTCTCTCCGTTTGTGTGGTGTCCGAGTGGTGTAGAGAGTAGCCACAATATTCGCACACACAAACGGAGAATGCGGCATCAAAAGAGCAACGGATTTGTAAACGCACATTCGATAACAATTAGTTTTGAATTTAACAATATATTTTTTATGTTATAATAAGACATTTTTCATGCGATTAAGACGCCAAAGTGTCTTATTCCATATTAAGACACTTGGCGTCTTATTTTTGTAAAAAGTTTCTTTATGTGAACATTCACAGGACACAAACAACACAAGCTTCGTCCAAGAAGAACGACACTCCCGGTGAAATGAAGCCTTTGGCCGATAGAACGAATGCATTACTGCCATATGAACACACACAAAATGCATTCAACAGACAAGATGGACATGGAACCGATCATGGGTTTGTTTTACTTTTTAATCTTGACATAAGTTTTCATTTTATGTCGAAAAAACAATTATTTATATCGATCGAATAATATTTGCTTGGTGTGCAAGCGTTTCAATTGATTTTTCTGTTTTTTTTTTGTATTTAAGACCAAAAACAACACAGACTATCCTCAAATCAGATGACGAGCCTGGTAAGTCTATACCAATAGCGGCTGTGAAACACTTCAGTGGAACACCAAGCAGTGTTGAGCTTCACAATGTCCGTAAAGAGACAATACAAGCAACACAAGCTTCGTCCAAAGAGAACGATACTCCCGGTAAAATGAAGCCTTTGGCCAACAAAACGAATGCATTCCAGCCATATGAGCACACACAAACTGCATTCAACAGACAAGATGGACATGGAACCGATCATGGGTTTGTTTTAACTTTTATTCTTTACTATATCGATTGAATAATATTTGTTTGATGTGCAGGCGTTTTAATTGATTTTTTTGTTTTTTGTTTTTTTTTGTATTTAAGACCAAAAACAACACAGGCTATCCTCAAATCAGGTGACAAAACTGGCAAGTTTAAGCCGATAGCGGCTGTGAAACACTTCAGTGGAACACCAAGCAGTGTTGAGCTTCACAATGTCCGTAAAGAGACAATACAAGCAACACAAGCTTCGTCCAAAGAGAACGATACTCCCGGTAAAATGAAGCCTTTGGCCAACAAAACGAATGCATTCCTTCCATATGAACGCACACAAACTGCATTCAACAGACAAGATGGACATGGAACCAATCATGGGTTTGTTTTAACTTTTATTCTTTACTATATCGATTGAATAATATTTGTTTGATGTGCAGGCGTTTCAATTGATTTTTTTGTTTTTTGTTTTTTTTTGTATTTAAGACCAAAAACAACACAGGCTATCCTCAAATCAGGTGACAAAACTGGCAAGTTTAAGCCGATAGCGGCTGTGAAACACTTCAGTGGAACACCAAGCAGTGTTGAGCTTCACAATGTCCGTAAAGAGACAATACAAGCAACACAAGCTTCGTCCAAAGAGAACGATACTCCCGGTAAAATGAAGCCTTTGGCCAACAAAACGAATGCATTCCAGCCATATGAGCACACACAAACTGCATTCAACAGACAAGATGGACATGGGTTTGTTTTACCTTTTAATCTTGACATAAGTTTTCATTTTATATCGAATAAACAATTATATAACTATATCGATCGAATAATATTCGTTTGGTGAGCAAGCATTTCAATTGAATTTTGTATTTTTTTTTGCATTTCAGACTAAAAACAATACTTTCTGAAGAAGAAAAGAAGTTAATCAAATTAGAAATGGAATTAATTCGCACGAGGGAAGCGCTCAATATTGCAAACAAAGCAATTGGCCCACTCGATGTTGACAGTGTGTCCAATGCTGTAAGCGAGGCGGATGTTTCTGATGTTGAACACCATATACAACAAATCGATCAAAAGTTTGCGGCTAATTACGTTTATACAACCAATGTAAGTGATAAATTAATAAAACATTGTTTTGGCTTTGGCTTTCGTTTCATTCAAATTTTCTTCAAAAAATCAGGCTGTTTTTGATCGTTTCTACGTAGATGGAAAAATAAAAATTCGTAGATCGGCCGTATCATTGTTGAAAAGTATGAACGAGAACATCATTCAGAAGGCAAAAGAATTCGATTATCCTTACGTTTCTCGCTTGCTTTCTGAACTTTTCGACTCCAATCAATTAGTTTCAAAATCACCGCTCGATCCAACAAAGCTAAAATTTGTCGAAGGTAATCTTTTTGACAAGCGTTTACACATACGTTTCAAGCGGTTTAATTTATTTTTATATTGATATTTTTAGACGTTTTTGCCGAAAGAACGACATCAAATAAAAGACGCCAAAAGCTGAGCAATTTAATAAGCCGGAAAAGATCATCAATGCGCCAGAAAATCAATCATTAAAAGAAACATTGTCACAATCATTAACATTGTTTTTTTGTTCATACCACCGTTTTCATTAACCTTGATCGAATAATAAATATATTATTAAATATATACAAAGAAACGCCGCAAATTAATACAATAAATTTAGTTGTAGTTGATGTATGATTTTATATAACTGAGTGCTATAGACTATTTTGTTTGTGGCATTCATATTCACGATTTATTTCGGACAGAAAGTTGAACGTTAATTAGCTTTTGTTTGTGTCCAAAACTTTAAACTCACTTTCTATCTCTTAAAAAAAACATTAAAAATGTAAATGATTTGTATACAAATGGAAATCCTGTCTATTGGCGCGATACAAACTGCCATCAGTTAATTTAATAAATTAATTGCTTACTATTTTGACAAGCAAAGAAAATTAGTTCTCAGACATTTTTGAGGCACCCATCTAGCGACCTCACTTTTTTTTGAGATTTTCTCAGTTTTTTAAATTCGCGCTCCAACAAATGTCAATTTATTGAGAATATTCTCATATTTATTTTTGAGTTTTTCTCGAGCCCCATTTAAATACATGTGTTTCACCAAAAATGCTCAAAATAAAATTCTCAAAAAAACGTGAGAATATTCTCATGAGAACATTTGGTGAAACACTGCCCTGTTTGGTGTAATCTGGTGGTGAGCCTACCAATGACATCGATGAATTTTCGGACGAATCATCAGCCATGTATGCTGACATGTCTTCACCCTCTTTTTTGACTACAGCTTCGCTGACGTAAGTCGTTCCCATGTAAATCACTGAATCGTCTTTGTTTTCGTCTTCATTGACAATCGTTCCGATATAGATAAGCGAAACATCATTTGGAGATTCTTCATCATCATGTTTAGCTGTGAGTAGAGAGAAAATTGTTCGCAATGAGATTTCTCGATACATCATTTTAATTTTTATATTCGTGACAGCAATTGGGTATCGCACTTTTCAAAATCAACTACTTGATTTGAAGAATCGATACAGCTTGACACAATGAATCATAATACTTACAGCCAATTATTTCGTTTGCTTCGCTCGAGTTTAATTGGGTTTCATCAAGTCCATTTTGACCGCTTGCCTGCATTCCACTCACCATATGAGTGTTTTCACCATCAGATTCATTGTTGCTAGCAATGGGATCTGGCTCGATCGTTTGGCCTGTGTGCAAATGGAAAAATAATTACAATGAGATGCTAATTTCTTGAATTTTAACAACGATAGTTAAATGCTATCCATTTCTCAGTCCCTCATCGATTTCTGTAGAATTTGATAGCACACCAGAATGAAACAAACTACTCACGTGCGATTTCTTCGATGTCAACGACCGAAGCAAGCAATGCCTGCTGTTCACTTTGAGCACGATCAACAATATCAGCAATCAGACTACTGCCATCAGCAGGATTTGATCCATCATCTGTGTGCAAAATCAAAATTAATTCAACAAAATAAATCGACATTTTATTACGAAGCAAATCAATTCAATAGAAATCAAGCCAAAGGCTGCACTAGAAACGTATTTCGAATCGTAACACAATATACGCTACTTACCATCAGTTTGTTCGTTGGCAATAATCGAAATTGGTTCATTACTTTCAACTTGTTCATTCTCAGCGCTAGCCTGACCATTTTCAACGCAATCAACATTAACGGAATCTGTTTTTGCTACTTCGCAAGATGGATTATTTTGGTCTATAGGTGGATTGAAAAATATTTTAAATGAGTAAATATTTTCCTACATAAATCTCTGTATTTCAGTGTGCATATAATTATCATAGTAGCCACGAAAGGACAGACAAATTGCTTACGGTTAGTTTCATCGTCGAAATCAATCAGATTTCCAACAGTGTCATTGACTGGATTGCCATTTTGTTCTTCTGCTTCAACAGTTCCAGCACGTTGCATGATTTCATCAAATTCATCTGGTCCTGTGTCATATTTTGTGGTTAACAGATTGATTTCAATGAAATTAATCAAAGTTGGCGAATAGCACTTACCGTTTTCGGCATCACGCACTCGACGATACACAAAACGCTGTCCCAAAATGTTTAAAATCGCCACATTTCGGCTGAAACTTTCCTTCCTACCAACACTTTCTTCTGGTTTTTTATTGTTTTTATTATTTTTATCCATTTTCAGAACTTGTCTAACACCTTTTGTACGATATGAAATAAAAAATAGTTCCGTTGAAATCACTTCGTAAATCCAGTGCGCACAAAAGTCAACTTGCTAATGAGAAATTGTTTCCCAGTGCGGTTCACTCAGGCCGACACACTTATATGATTGCAGTAGAGCACAATACATACCAACACAAAAACAATTAACGACATTTGTTTTAAATTCAAATGCAAACGCGTATCGATTATTGCTGCTACCAATAATTTTATGTAGTATTATTTAGTTTTCAGACAAACAGATAATTGAAATTTTAAAAGTAGATTATGCCATCTATTAAATTTATTATTTCGAAAACATTTAAAATGCTTCGGAATGAGGTAGTTTAAAGGCAGACAGAAAGAGAGAGAATGTGATGAGATGGTGATTCTATATTTATACATATACAAATACATATCAGTGTCATACAATACATTATGAGCAACACAGTGGCGAACAAGTGAATATCGTTTATGTTTAATTGCCGCTATACCTATACACGCGCACGTATCGATGAGAACGTCATCAAATGCTGTGCGGTGTATCGGTGCGTCGCTGCGACGCAGCGGCTACGTTGTTACATTGCTGCATCGTTATGATGGATTCATCGTCACGATGAAGTTTCATCGTGAATTTTTGGCTGGGAAATAGCTATTTTTCCACAAAAAATGTAAGAAAAGTCATTCAAAATATAATTATTGATATTTACATTTACTTTATTCTTAATTTTCGGATCACAATTAATGATTTTTATGTTACTCAAGACATTTTCCTGGTTTAGTTTGAAATTTTTATTATGGAACAAGTGAAGAATGGCCGAAAAAAGTGACCTTTTTCCCAAATTGTGCCTAGAAATATGTCCGATATATCATTTTATATATGCCATAATGAAGTAAATCGACCCAATTGCTCTCGTAGATAAAATGTACAGAAAGATCAATGGTGAAAATCACCCCTAACTCGACTCTTGTGGGAAAATCCACGAGAAAAAAGCCAAAATATCGCTTTTTTCACATATTCTGCAACAAACATGTCGCTAAAAGTTTATCAAATTTGGTGGAAATGGTCTTAATCGACTCGGTTTAATGTGTAAAAGGAGCGAAATGTCAATGTATTATGGAAAAATAGTTCAAAGTTGCTTGGCAGGGCCATAGAACCAACATGTGAACAAAATTTAAAAAAAAACTTTTTTCCTGCGCATCCTAGAGGTGTGACTCTCAGTAGAAACATGTAGCCAGGGAAAAATCAGTGCGATTCCATATAAAAAACATCAAAATTGGTGGGAAAATAAGAGAGATATTGCATTTTGAAGTTGACAATTTTTGGCGATTTTTCGTCGAAAATTTTTTCATCAAAAATTTAAAAAAAAAATGGTGAAAAAATCGACAAAATGGGTCAACTTCAAAATGCAATATCTCTCTTATTTTCCAACCAATTTTGATGTTTTTTATATGGAATCGCACTGATTTTTTCCTGGCTACATTTTTCTACTGAGAGTCACACCTCTAGGATGCCCAGGAAAAATGTCTTTTTTTAAATTTTGTTCACATGTTGGTTCTATGGCCCTGCCAAGCAAATTTGAATTATTTTTCCATTATACATTGACATTTCGCTCATTCTACACATTAAACCGCGTCGATTAAGACCATTTCCGCCAAATTTGATAAACTTTTAGCGACATGTTTGTTGCAGAATATGTGAAAAAAGCGATATTTTGGCTTTTTTCTCGTGGATTTTCCCACAAGAGTCGAGTTAGGGGTGATTTTCACCATTGATCTTTCTGTATATTTTATCTACGAGAGCAATTGGGTCGATTTACTTCATTATGGCATATATAAAATGATATATCGGACATATTTGTAGGCACAATTTGGGAAAAAGGTCACTTTTTTCGGCCATTCTTCACTTGTTCCATAATAAAAATTTCAAACTAAACCAGGAAAATGTCTTGAGTAACATAAAAATCATTAATTGTGATCCGAAAATTAAGAATAAAGTAAATGTAAATATCAATAATTATATTTTGAATGACTTTTCTTACATTTTTTGTGGAAAAACAGCTATTTTGAAAGATTTTTTTCAAACGAGCTCCTCCCCTGTAGGAAATAAAATTTTGCATATGGTCCACAAACAAAAAAATCTTGTTTTGACTAGTACTAACTGGTGCCACCCCTCCATTTTTGATTTCAAACAAAAATCGAAATTGATACACCCTAATCGATATGGCTTATTTCCGCTGTGCGTCCGCATGTGTCTAACCAAATTTATCTTCTGGGTGGTGACATATTTACAAATGAAGCATTCATAGCGGCGATTTCTGCAGTTCCTTTCGTGCGCCTCTTTTTCATTCTTTTGGAAGAATCCACGGAAACAGCCCAAGCAATGAAACGGAAATTCATTCTTATGAGTCGCCATATGACTGTTGACGTGTGATGAACGTGCAAAGCATCCGGCACAACGGCTGCATCGATACGGTTTCTCTTTGGTATGCGTTCGCATATGCCGATTTAAGTTTCCTTTTTGATCAGTTCCATATCCACATAGCTCACAATTGAATCGCTTGGAATCTTTTGAACATGATGGCTTTTGAGGATCTGATTCATTGCTTGTTCTTGCCTTTAGTCCCAAAGTTGATCTAGCAACATTTCCATTTGCCGTGTCAGAGGTCGTACTGCATCCGCCATTCAATGAGACATCGTTTGGATTAAATCTTCTAATTGGAATGTCTTGGCCGATCATTTCTTGTTTCGGTTCGATATCAAACTCTTCTTTGACACGCTCCTCATCACTTCGATGGTTTATCGATTCATTCCAACCACTTTCATTAGCATTGCCACGATTCATCGAGTTATCTTCTTTCCTTTCAGTTTTGATCTCTCGTGAGTGTTCACCGATCACCTCATCAATGTTTTCCTCATCACTCGAATCATAAACTTCAACCAAAACACTTAGATCTTCCGCTTCCCTCTTCGATTCATTCACAATTGATCCCATAAATAAAAGCGAATCATTTTGATTCGACTGAGCATGAGCATCGTCTTCGTGTGTTGCTTCTTGCTTCACTGAACCTTCAAATCATTGAACAAGAAAAGAGTGTGTAAACATACTCAAACTGACAATATCATGTAAACTAAAGTCAATCCAATTCTAGATCGAATGCATACCCAAATCTGGAATATTCACAGTGTTGGCAGTTTCGTTTCGGTTGAGCTGCGAATCGAAATCACCGAGTAAATGTACGCTATCAATTCTATTCACAATGAGACAAACTATCTGTATATGTTATACGTAAAGCATTGACGTCGTATCTAACAGAGCCGCCTGGAGACGCACACATCAAACTGTTCAACAATACCACTTTACATTTCGATTGAAATATTTCCTGTCCATTGTTAATAATAATAAAATATTGAGTTTAAAAATTGTCAGAAAGAAGATATGATAAAAATATGATGAAAAGATATGAAAAAATTATTCAATATGCATAAAATTATTTTTTTTTGATAATGTTTATGTTGAATTGCTTCACGCGGTTTTCACAGTTTCATGTTTTAGTGACTCAATAAACCTGGCTCAATAAACCTGACTCAATAAATTGTCAAGCAAGAAGCACGAAATCACGAAAGTACTTCAAGCGATTGTAGATGGCGTTATATTTGGCCGTATTTGTCAATTTGTCTCATTGCTATTCAGTATAAAACAAATGCGAATGAATTGCCCAACATATTTTTGAATTCAGTATTTTGTCTGATTTTTCCTAAAAATATTTTCAAAATTAGTGAAAGGGCGATTGAGAATATTATTCTCGAACGATTGAAAATAATTTTTTTTTTTTTTAGAATCAGAGTCAACGTTTGAAACGCTTGGGTTAATTCAAATTGCAATTCATCGAATACAAAACTTTGTATTTGGATATTTTGAAATGACATTTTCCTAGGAACTTTCTCTTGTGGCAAACGACATCTCAGATCTGTAATGAGATTTGTGGTATTTTGTTCAGCAGAGTTTCCTTACTTCATCCAAATGACAAATACTGAGACATTGGAGATTGCAGAATTGTAAAAAAAGCTAGACAATTACCCAGATCTGCTTATGCCTGCGTAGGCAAGCACACACTCACACAAGCACACGTTAACGCTGTACAAATTTTCTCATCCGCTTTGTTTGGATCTTCTATATATTTGAAATTTAGAGTGCGTGTGGTGTGCCTATTGGCTGGTTTACGCTTCTCACAATCATAATCCAGCCCTCAGCCTATGAAAGAGTAAGCATTTCTAACTCTGGCAGATTGCAAACAAGTTTATTTTCCATCATTCCCTACAAATACCCCAAAGAACGAGTAACATTTGTTCACTGATGATTTGCTTTCTCTTTTAAACGAAATTTCCGATGAGCGCCCAGTAAATGACCTCGGATTATAATGAAATTTTCAGGTTTGTTCGCAAAAGGCTGCAGTATATTGATGAAACACGCGAGCGCTCCCATTTCAATTAGCAGAATGAATGCAATTTCAAAGCTCAAATTTGAACTAATGGATTGAATGTTCATGTTCATGTTCATGATACTGCCATGGCCTTTGTTTGTTCGAGATTTAAAAACGAACAAAAAGAGACCCTGAGACTTGCATTCGTTAATAATGATTACATTCGCGGCCAGTCGTAATATACACACGCGGGAAGATCCACAATTCAATTCATTTCAGGTGCTGGACATTTTCGTTGCAAAAAGAAAAATACAAAAATTATTGAAAAATGGGTTTATTTTCGTGTAAATGTTTAGTGAAGCAGAGCTCAGCAAATTGTGTCAGAAAAAACCATCCATCAAATGAGTATAGCGCTTTATAAAGCACTAAAGCATAGGTAAGCGTTGTGGTATTGTAAAGATAGTGAATTGTCACAATTTTTCGATAAACATTTTTTAATCAAAAGTTAAATGGTTTCGTATCTGTGGACAGATATTCTCTCTTTCGTTTGTGATATAACAAAATTAAAAGCTGCAATGGATTAATCTTCATATTTTTCCTTGGTAAATGTTTCATCATCGATTATGGTGTATTTGTATTTTCGAAACTTCATTGGATATTCACGTATATCTCTGGCGAGGCTCTGATAATAAATGGTATCAAAGACGATCGGAATGTTTTCAATATCAGCCATTTCTGATAGTTGATTGTAGTACTCTCTTTGATTAGCGGCCAAATGATGGGTTTTTGATTTCGGAAATCCTTTTTCCCACTGAATTTGACTTTCAAAGCCCAAATTCGTTAGCATTTCGTCTTTCGATGGCAATTTCTTTTCTCCCGAAAGAAATTTCAGTGCAAATCGAGCCTGGATCAATTTAATAAATATGAATTAACTCAAATTTTGAAACGGTTCAAAGTTAAGATAAACCTTTTGATCGTTACTTACCTGAAGGTCAAACATAAAGAAATTGCCTGCAACAAGTGGTATCCCAATGAATGCCATTGTTGGATGTTGAATATTGAAAATATGCTTGTAAAGTGGCTGCACAAAACTATCGTCCAGCCTAACTATGGAAATGAGTAATTGTAACCTGAATAATTTCAATCGATTGAACGTTGTTGTTTATTTAAATTGACTGGAAAAAACATGTCACCTGTTGCATAAATGATTGCGTTGAATGTTCGCTTGGTGCCATCAATAAACTCAGCTCCATCAGTCGTAATTCGCTTCACATTGTCCTTGAGAACCGTTTTGGGTGGCAATGAATCTTGACGCTTCTTATGTGATTCTGGTGTTTCATTTGGCTTCTTATTTTGGCTAAGCGTTACTTCTTCAGCTACCTTTGAGAGGTGAATCGATATATCAACCCCACTGATTCCAGCTCCAATAATAAGAACTCTTTCACCTGTTTTTAAAGTAAAAACCGAATAATAGCTGAATCCCAGTGGGATGTGGATGTGTATAAGATGCAAAATAAAAGCAAACCTCGAAATGCTTCGAACGAAAATCATGGCTATGAATGACTTTGCCTTTGAATTGATCGGCACCTTCGATTTTTGGTATGTGCGGCTTGGCAAAGCGTCCATTGCACACAAAAACTGCATCGTAGATGTTTGTACTGAATATGCCATTTGGTAAATCTTTGACAATGACTTCCCATTTATCGTTTTCAATTGGAAGAACTCGAACGACCAAGTGACTAAATTTAATGTTTTCCTTCAGATTGAATCGGTCAGCATATGAATGGAGATATCTCAATACTTCGCCTTGTGATGGAAAAGGAGTTGTACCATTTGGATAATGATGACCCGGAAATTGCATCAGTTGATACGGAAAGTTTGCTCTAGTCCAAGAAATAATTTAGTTTTAGAAAATGAATCGATTTGCTGATGAAGTCAAACTTGACTCAAGTCAAGTCATTACCTTAGCCCTTGATACATTGCCGTGTAGATATTGACTCCATATTCATCTTTTCCAGTTTGATCAGTATACAGCCAAACACCACCGAGATCAACACTCTGTTCGTAGATCGTCACTTTGTGTCCATGGTCAATGGCATTCTTTGCGCTAGCTAATCCAGATGGTCCAGCTCCAATGACAGCAATATTCATGGCAGATTTATCACCATTATTCACATTTGAAGCACCGTAAATCGGATTGAATTTTATAAAGATCAACAGTCCAAAACAAATTGATAGAGGCATTGAACATTGTGTCATTTTGCACACAAGCGAGATTTAACCACGAAGAAAAGTATGAAATTAACTGATTCAAAACTAATGTCAATATTTATTTTGAATGTCTGTATCAAAACGAGAAATCCATAAGAGAACATGTTAGTGTCAAATGTGATTCTTCAATAGCTGTTCTATCGTTACTACCGTGTATTCCGAGATTAGTGGTATCGAACTGAAATCTGAAATTTAGTTCATTTATTCTTATTTCCTAGGCTACGTTTTGAATCGTCTACGATTAAGTTGAATTTACAGTGAAACCTCCCAGTTGCTCGAAATAACGGAATCTCATGTTAAATCACATTTTCTTTGCTATCGCAAAGAACTTCGAGAGACTCTAATTAGTGATTTTTGGAAGATTTTACTGTAATATATTCGTGGACGATTGTCATTTATACAATTGTAATCGTATACGATTAGATTAGTGATCTTTGACCTTGGCTGAGATTGGAAACACAAAAATCCACTAAAAAGCAAATGTTCATCGAACTTCGGTATCGAATGGAGTTCCAGCAGTAATTGTTGTGTTGTAAGTTAAAAAAATCCGTCTATTAACGTGGAAATCGAATCCGTTATTTACCAAGCGTTCGCAAAAGTATAGCTTAGCAGCAAGCATATCGTATACTCGGCATAATATGCTTGCATATCGATATGCTGCGTTTTCTACGACGCGAACGCAACGATTAGGTTGTGTGTTTTCATTGTGTGGTTCTTAGTGAATCATCTGATACTGTGCATACCAATCCATTACGTTCGCGTCGTAGCGAACGCAGCAGATCGATATGCAAGCATATTATGCCGAGTATACGATATGCTTGCTGCTAAGCTATACTTTTGCGAACGCTTGTTATTTACACTGATTTGCACTTACACTTCTTACTCAATAAGTTGAAAAACAGAGGAAACGTTAGAAAAACAACCCAAATGGGGAAGTAGTACTTAGTGGCCTGAGTTAAAACCTAAAACGTTTGAGGATTAGAATCAGTTTGGTGCACGGTTGGCAACTTGTTGGAGGGGACGTTGAATGGATGAAGGGGTAGTGAAAAGGGGTTTTTGGTTCCACTCAAACCAAAAAGGGCTACTTGTGCGTGGAATTTCAAAGTCCATTCTATATACTGTAAAGCCGTTTCAAAACCCATTCTATCTAGTGTAAGCTGGGTCTCAGAAAAGTTGAGGACCTAAAAAAACAAAAAAAAAAGGTCCTCAGCTCCGAAAATTCATAGAGGCTCCACGAATTCACAGGGGGTCCGAAAAGTTATGGGGGAGGGGGGGGGGTTATTCGAGACCTTGGAGGCTATGTCAGAACCTATGGTCGTTTCACTGTTTCAGTCCGTTTGCCGGTAGTGTGTCGAAAGAACCAGAGCAATAGGAAGGTTCCAAAATGTTCAATGCAATGAGTTCACATTCTCAATCAACTAGTGTAATATGGAAGTGTGTGAGCCTAGGGGGAAATGACTATTTGTCCATTTGCGTATATGCGACGTATTTGTGATCATTTGCACCGTATTCGCAAGTCTATTGACATAGTATCATTCGCATCTGTGCACGCATACTAACAAACAGTTCACACAAAATGTGAGTGTGCGCGTGCAGCTACAAATGATGCTATGTAAATGCTTGCAAATATATAGTTGTCATTTGCTTCATTTGTAGCGCATTTGTAGTATTTGCGGCAGCCATTTCCCCCTAGGTGTGAGCTGTGCGGTTGCGGTTGATCAAATGTGGCACTGTCTCATTCACAATCTTCATTCATTGAATTCTAATTTGATTAAATTTGCAACTGAATTCTATATCATTTTCGGCAATCACCGAATACGATTCGGTTAGCCGAATCTCTGAGGGTTTTTCAATATTTGGTAGAAAGCTTTCTCATCGCTACGTTGTAGTTTATATTTAACATTTCGGCAATACAGTTTCATTTTCAGTGGATTCATACGACTTTTAAACGGAAGAAAATGCTGACGCATTTCTCCATTGTGGCTTTATGCCTTTCTACAGTTTTTGCTGGTATTTTGTATTTTCATTCAAAAAAAAAAAAAAAATTGTTCTCTAAAACGTTGATTCTAATAGAAACTGTTAGTTGGTTTTAATGTAAATTTTAATTTTCTTTTTCAGCACCACAGTTTAGAGAACCGTGAGTAAAAATGATAGCATTCTCTTGCCACTAAACATTTAAACATTTGGTTTTCTTTTACAGAAATTATTATATTCAGCATGTTCCATCTGTTGAAGCTGTACGCACAAGGAAATCGGAGATATTATAGTATGTTGGCACTTCAGAAACAGAATAATTGTACCACCCTTAAAATGATTGTGTGCTTTGTGAAAGGTCAGTAGAAAGAAGTAGTCTTTGTTTTCCTCCAGAGGTTCAAAATCATTTTGAATGACAAAATGCATGATTTTCGTCTCTTTGGAGAAATAAACACAGCATTTGTCATTTAAGCACAGACTTTGTGAGAGATTTCCGACCTTTGGAAGAAAAACAATTGACCCTTTTTTATTATTGAATGGCCCAACATTCGAATTTTTCGACATTTTGTGCGCAATCGTGTTTTTCGAAAAACCTGATTTGAATATTAATCTAATTTTGTGTTTAAATGATAACCCATTTATTCAAATCACATGCGAATTTTTGGCCCAATCACGTAAAAAGATAGCGATTTTCCGTAATAAGACTTCGAGATAATGAGTGATTTGAATTAATTCGAAAGTGGTGTTTCTATATGTTAGATGATGCCGCCAAATGATTTGAATATTTTTGATAATTTAATTAAAATGAAATAAATGTCTGACAAAAATGATTAATTTGACTATAGCTCCCGCGGATCTGCTGATACAAAACCGGTTCCATATGGTGCAGATGATGTCATAGTCCCAGTAATCGGCCGTGAATCAAGTTTATTATCTGCTTCTGAATATGCAACATCGGTAATTTTTTTTTTTTAAACAAATATTCTTATGTAAAAGAAAAAATTCTGAAAAATTAAATCTGTATCATCTTAATACCATAGACAAATGCAGAATCTTTAGTTCCAGTAATTGTTGGCAGTGAATCAAGTGGCAGCTCACACAAATCTTCATCGTACACTGATCCATCACCAACAAACAGCTTCAGTAGCGAACATTACCTGTCGTCATCGTCATTTGGTGCCCAGTCCCCAAATATTCCAATAATATTTCCAAGTAGTGGTTCTAGAGTGTTGCGCCATAAACGCAACACCAATCAAGAACCAGGTGGTGTTGTCTCTGCACCAATTATTGTGTATCCATCCGGGTCTTCATATTCAAGCCTTGGCGAGGAGAGCGTTTTGAGAGGTGGCTGTTTTGGCGGCACCTATGATTGTCAACTGGTTAAGTATCCATCTGGATCTTCCACATTTTAATCAGTCTTTCAGTACACACAATTACGTTATTGATTGTTTAAATAAACACAATATTATATTTGATTGGCGAAAATCCAAAGCCAAAGATTACATAAACGTTTATTATTATCAGCTATCATCTTAACCTAAACTTTTATATTTGCAAAATAATAAATCTAAATGTTGATTAATCTTCATACTTTTGCTTGATAAATGTTTCATCATCGATTATAGTGTATTTGAATTTCCGGAACTGCATTGGATTTTCACGCTTATCACATACACTTTGATGAAAAATGGCATCAAAGACAAATGGAATATTCTCAACATCAGCCATTTCTGATAATTGATTGTAATACTCTCTTCGATTATCGACCAAATAATGAGTTTCTGAAATCGAATAACCTTTATTCCACTGCATTTGACTTTCAATGCTCAAGTTCGTCAGCATTTCGTCTTTCGATGGCAATTTCTTTTCTCCAGAGAGAAATTTTAATGCAAATCGAGCCTAGATCAATTAAATAAATTTGATTTAATTCAATGATCATCCAAAGTGATCTTCACCACACACAAAACATCCATTTGATCCTTTACATTACATTCCGAATACGAACAGTACCGCTGAGTCAGTATGAGTGGTGCACTAAACCATACGGAAGGTGAAATGCGATGAATTCGTTTCTAATTACCATCCACTTTTACAGATCCAGGAAACAATGTTCATATCTGGAATGCAACATTTTGGATCAAGAGATTTGGATTTCGATTTTCTGGGCTAAATACCTGGAGATCAGATGTAAGGAAATTACTTGCAACGAGTGGTACACCAATGAATGCCATTGTTGGATGTTCGATATTAAAAATGTGCTTGAACAGTGGCTGCACAAAACTATCGTCCACATGAATGCCAGATTCAACGCTCAGAAATGGATATGAGAAATTGTAACCTGAATGATTTCAATCAATTCAATATTGTTGTGTATTTAAATTGACTGGAAAAATCATGTCACCTGTTGCATAAATGATAGCGTTGAATGTTTGTTTGGTGCCATGGAAAAACACAGCTCCATCACTCATAATTCGCTTTACACTGCCCATAAGAACCGTTTTGGGTGGCAATAAATCTTGATGTATTTTTCGTGATTCTGGTGCTTCATTTGTCTTCTTGCTTTGGCTGAGTGTTACTTCTTCAGCTACCTTTGAGAGGTGAATCGATATATCAACACCACTGATCGAGGGGTAAATCACTCGTGCAATTAGTTGAATTTTTGGCTGCAATTAGTTCAAATGTTATACAATTAGTTTTGATTTTGGTTGCAATTACTTTTTCGATTTTTGTTCTTTTTCTTCATTGCAATGACTTTCAATCGATGAAATTTGAACTGTCAAACAAATAGAAAAGATTTTTATTGTTATTTTATCTAACTTTTCAACATCACAAAAATGGAACAATACTTTTGGGCAGTGGTAGAAAAAGATTTATTAGAAATTCCCGAATATATCAAAAATGCATTCAAGTAAGAGTTTTTATAATCGAATAAATGGTAGAGTTATATGCCATAGAAGTAGACAATAGAATAAAATTATTATTATTATATATTTGGTTCAATTTTCTCAGCTCAAATGGTTATGGAAATCCTCTCTCCTTCAAAGAAATTGGAGATTTGGATATCAACGAAGTCGAAAAATCCATGAGAAATGAAATTCCATCATTCGAATTCCGATCAGGTGATAAAAAACTAATCAAAGAAGTAGCCAAATATGTGAGAGAAATTGTCGATGGCGGTGGGACAAACAAAGGTCTCACACACTTCACAAAAGTCGACGTAAAGGAGAAGATTATAGGTGAAGAACATCCACTTCTGAGCATGCTGTTATCAACAAGCGAAAAAAATGCCACTCTCCATAAAAATGGTTATCGCTACGATCCTATGATAAAACTATTTGCAGCAAACTTACGGATGTTTGCAGGGCCATACGCGTATGAAACCATACAAAAGAATATGCCACGTGCATTGCCTGCTTTGGTTTCCACAAATAGATATATATATGCATCAAACTGTTATATAACAGAAGGCATTTTACGCACTGAAGAGCTTCGACTTTACTTGAAGGAGCGATCATTGGATCCAGTCGTATGCATTTCAGATGATGCAACAAGAATTTATGGAAGAGTGCAGTACGATAAAAAATCAAATCAACTGATCGGATTCGTTCAACCATTGAGCAAAACAAACGGAATGCCGATTCCCTTTGCGTTCCCAGCCGAAAGCGCGGAGCAAATATTCATGCATTTTTCCGCTAAAAATTCTATCTCGACATACATGAATGTGGTGATGGCTCAACCAATGGCAAATGTCCCCGCATTCTGTTTGCTCATTTTCGGATCGGACAACAAATATACATCACTAAATGTTGTTCAAAGATGGCAATACATAGTGAACGAGCTCAAAAAAGTTGGCATCAGTGTGTTGACAATTGCATCTGATTCAGATGGTAGATACAATTCCGCCATGCGTAGACTGTCTGAACTGGGGAAGAGAACAGATTGTAGTTGGTTTTCATCTAGTAAAAATATTGATTGTCCTTTTTTTATTCAAGATTCTACTCATGTTGGTACAAAAATGCGGAAATTCCTGCTGTCTACTCTCTATCTTTTTCGACCGATCCCATTTGGGAAGCATTTCATTCGATTGAATCATTTGCATGATTAATAGCTAAGTTTCCAAAAGACAGACATCAACTCACTCTTTCAACCTTAAATCCAGTTGACAGACAAAATTTCAGATCTGTGATGCGCTTGTGTGATTCGAAAGTGATAAACTTATTGAGAGATAACATTGAAGACAGCATTGGCACCGCTCAATATTTACAGATGATGCTAGACATACTCGACAGCTACATGGATCCAAGTTTGGCACCGTTGCAAAGAATTCGCAAAATTTGGTATTCATTGTTTCTAGTGAGAATATGGCGAAAGTTCATCGAATCAAGCAATGAGTACACGATCACAGAACATTTTATGAGTAACAACTGTTATGCATGCATCGAGCTAAACGCTCATGAAATCGTAAAGTGCATTTTGTATTTGAAACAAGTCAATAAACCAGCTTACTTTTTGCCCTGGTTGTTCGATAGCCAGCCTTGTGAGAGCATTTTTCGGCAGTTTTGATCCTTCACCACAACTTTTTCAACGGTGACAAACTCTACATTGAAAGAAGCTATGGGTCGTATTTCGAAAATACAGTTTCAAAATCATATAGTACAAGTTACATCGTCACACCTTGTATATCCACGCGCGAAGTACGCATCTTCACAAGAAACGCAAATAACACTTCCAACAGAAAAACAAATGGCTGACGAAATTGAATTTTGCCACAAGCTAGCAATTTCAACTGCGACTAAATTTGGACTTACACTGTGCAACAGACTGTGCGGGGGGTGAACATTTCAAATGACGATTGAAAGTATGGGTCAGTAGAAGAAAAACGCCGGCTCCGGTTTTTCGCTGCCACGTCACAGAGTCTTTTTATGCACTCTTGAAATTTTCGCTTCCGAGGCGGATTTTTCCTTGTTTTACTGAAATTGGCCTATTATTGTTTTGCCCATAACTCCTGAACCATTAGACATTTTGCTTTGCTCTGTTCAGCAAAATTGTTTGTTTTGAGTTCTGCTACAACTTTGCTGAAGACATCAATCCAAAACAATTACATCTTCGGTATGAAATGTGGTAAAATGTTGAGAAATTTGATTTTTTTTTTTTTTGCCTTTTCCGAGGTTTTCAGCACATAACGACCAAACGGTTGGGAAATCGTTATTTATATCTCAAGCAAAATTGTACCTCAGATCATAATACACAACTCTTCTGAACATGTAAACACCAACGGAGAGCTCAATCATGCACTTTAATGGCCCTGAATATGTTCAATATCCAAAAAATCACCATTTTCAACGGTTTTCAATAGGGAATACCATAATAATTTTTGTTTTCTATAAATTTTAAGTATGAAATGAATTGAGACACAAATAGACCAAGAGCTGACCATACAAATCACTATTCTGTTTACTTTATAAACAAAACGATATTCTCTCAGCTGTCAATACAGCCAATTTAAAAAAAACATAAAACTTTTTTTTGTTGGTAATTGTCAACAACGAAATCCGCACTAACTACGCGTACTTAATAACAATAGTACTTACCATGCGAGCTATACGCATGAAATTTTGGATTATGTTGAATATTTGTAAAAAATTGCTACAAAAAAAATTTCATACCAAAACAAATTATATTTTAATAAATCTGCGTAATTAAAAACAAAAAAATATTTATTCAACTTACATTCAAGCTTCATGGATGAAATTTATACCAGACATTGTTCATCGCCTAAC
This sequence comes from Aphidoletes aphidimyza, assembly GCA_030463065.1. Classification (NCBI taxonomy): domain Eukaryota; kingdom Metazoa; phylum Arthropoda; class Insecta; order Diptera; family Cecidomyiidae; genus Aphidoletes; species Aphidoletes aphidimyza. Next base: position 41,546,773 of record CM059999.1, read on the forward strand.
TACTTCAATTTAAAAATATATGCATTCAATTTCATGTACTTAGTGTGTTATGCTTCAAATCAAAACATTCAAGTACAGTCCATTGGTTTTTGTATGAGAAGCATTGAACGCATCCATTATGGTTTGACATTTGTTTGTGATACAAAAGTTTAACCGTTCCGAATTGTGTGAACACGGTAAGTGCTTGCTGAAAATTTATTTATTTATAATTTCAATTGAGATTAAACAATACGATTTTCTTACATTTGTATAGACATTTTTCTGATTTCTGCATTCGTGCGATGAATTTAAACTCAAACATGGATGTTACAAAAGGTAATTACAGACTTTTGATAAATTCGGTATACAAAAGTTCCACGGCTATTTTTTTCTTCGGTATTTAGACGCTACAGGCACAAAATCAAAAACCAAGCCGTGCACAGTGAATATTGAGCAAATGGATAAACGAGTACTGCGATCATATACGGCACGAAATCCAATCAATTCGAACGCAGATGTTCCAAAATCAAGTTATGTTGCTGGCAAACGTAACCACCGCACCCAAAGTGTGTTACACTTACCACAAAAACCGGTCGATGATGTGAATGCAACAGTCCCAAAGGCCAGCTATGTTCCAGGCAAACGCCAACGCCGTGTCGAAAGTATGCCGGTTACAAAACGGACAAATGCAACCAAGCGCCGTCGCAATTCACTTGAAATCGATACCAGTGGTCAGAACGGTAAAAACAAAGGAAAAAATGCTCAGTTCGATGACATGAAGGAAATAATCGCGCTCAATTGCAAGCTCACTAACGAAATGTTGAACATGAAGAAATTATTGATGGAAAAAAATGACGAATTTAATCTAATGCAGAAACAATATTTCGAGAAAAACATTGAATGCTTGGAATTGAAAGCATTGGTCACTGAACAAGCGCATCAAATTGACGAGATGAAAAAAGAGATACAGGCATTGAAAGATAAAATGTTTTGCAACGATTTGATTCAGTTCGGAAGTGATATCGAAGAAGACATCGAAGAAGACATTGAAGAAGACATTGAAGAAGACATCGAAGAAGACATTGATGGTAAATAGAATTATTATTTTTGCTAATAAGTAGTATCTGTTGTTAGCCATATCGTTATCTATGAAAATCAATTTCACAATAGGTGAAAGTTTAAACGATAAGAACGATGAAATGGCCACAATTCAAAATCAGAACGAAGTCAACCGAAGTGTCAAAACAAATTCTGCTCCTGATTTAAGCCAATATTTTACAGATGATGCTGAAACTAACAAAATTCCACCAGAAGATGTTGAAGCTGAAAAAAGCGATGGTATGCCTACATGCATTTGCGAGGAATTTCATATTTTCAAGAATTGCAATGTTTTTCAGGATCTAAGGACGAACATTTCGAGTGGACACCAACTGATTGATATAAACTGCGTGCAAAACATCCAACGATCAAGTGGTCTATGAAAATCAAACTTTATTATCATAAAACTCCCTCCATTTCAACTAATTTTTCACTAAGTCTTTTAAATTGGTTTTCGAAAACCAATCCGTAGTTCAACATGATCATATTTGAAAATATGAAAATGAAAATATGAAAATGAAAATATCTTTAGCATAATATGAATATATTCCGTAAAAAAGAAAAGAAACCACTTTTAGTGAGTCAAAACCTTCAATGTGTTACCTTTTTAGATCAATTTTATTATTTTTGGATGAAAATGAATGATGAATGAAGTAAATAAAATGAATTATTTTTGTTTAACATTGTGATAAAATGGGGTTTTTATAAAGAAGTGGAAATACAAGTTAGAATCTATTGCGTCTCTTTCGTTTCTGTTCTTGATTGGCACTAACACTGTATATGTTTCGATAAAAATGAGCCAAATACTTATTTACGATTTAAATAATTCTTCATCACATTAGCAATATTGCTTCTCCTTAATAATAAAGTATCAGTCACTTAAGAGATCATTTGCTCACAGCTTTGATTTACTTCTTAAATAATGCTTTGGCTGATTGAATATAACTTAAAAATTAGTGAAATTCAGGTTGATTTGGTAGTTTTTTGTCTTTAACAATTTTTTTTCATGCCTTTGATATTGCGTATTTCTTGTAGCATGTTTATTGCTTTGGATCCCAGTCGTTGTCGTCAAGATCCTCACAGATTTCTTCTTCATCACTAGAGCTGCAAACGATTTCATCTTCTTCTTCATCTTCATCATTTGTCATGTTTGTGATGTTCGATGGGTAAGGATTGCCAGAAAAGTAATCAATTTCGAGCATGTTTTCTTCATTTTTGAGCCATCCATTACTTGGCATTTTGATATTGTTTCTCGAAGATTGCTTGATCACCTGAGCCAGATAGTTTGTTCTATCGATTTTTTTCTGAAGCACACTATTACAAGGTGGCATATTTTTAAAGTCCAAACCTAATAAAAAAATTTGCTTATGAAATTATTGAGTAAAAGAACAAAACGAGAAAATAAACTATTTCATGATGCTTATCCTTGATCATCATACCTTTTTTAGATAAATCAAAACTATTCGAACCAAAAGCTTTCTGGAATATGATGAATCGGGCTTGATTTACGTCCTTACAACTTGTGCCGTAGAGTTGACACGTGAACTCTTCTAGAGCTGATGCATCTTCTTGTCTTAGGCTGTCATTGTTCCCAACATTTGCAAAAGTATTTTGAAATTGAGTTCTCTTCTCAAGAATTTTCAAACAGGTTTTCCGTCCTTTTCCATAAAAAGCTGGTTCATAAACACACCCAGTGAAGGTATACCAAGCTGGCAAGGCATTAACGAAAATAGAACTTAATGCACTGTAAATTTGTCGCACATTTATCTTTTGCACATTGTTTTTACTGGGGTCCCCCGTTTCGATCCAAATTTCTCTACTATTTTCCCAAAATTGCATGTGGTAGAGCAAATATACAAGCAGCGTGTCAGCATGTGATGTTTTAATATAGATGTTCTTCGCACGAATTTGATACAGGTGTAAAATAACTCTCGACTCTATTTCGAAATGGTTATTATTAAATGTGGACACAATCTTTCCGCTGGTAAAATCGGTACTAAAGAGGAAGCATTTCTCTCCGAAGGATATAAAAATTCGCTTTTTTTCAGGAAATGATCCGTCAAATTCAGTCGATGACCAATAGCCAATGAAAAACTTAAATAGTTCTTCCTTAAAACTGTCACTAAGCAAGCACTTTGATAAACTGCATGTCCGTTCTTGATTTGGTCCTTTTATTTGGAAGTTCATCGATGCATTTTCAAAAAGTTCCTTGCGTTTTTTCATATCCATGTCTCTTGGTGATGGACTTACATGTTTTTGAAAAAATACATGTATTTCATGCGCTGTGGTGTTACAAATTACTTGAAGGACATATTTTGCCAATTGTCCATATTTCATTGGTGCATCTTTGATATTATTCAAGAGAGTGTATCCATCAATAATATCAACATCGATGTTTACTGGTGTTTTGACATGTTGATCAACTCTGGCAGTCAGCAATAATGACAGCTCTTCTTTCTGTTTTCCCGAACCTATTGAATCTTCAAAGTGAGCAAGTGCGTGAGGTACCGTTTTCAATGGGTACGAAAGAATATGCTGAAGGTCGATTTCATTGTCGAGAGCTAAGCAAAGTACTTTTCCCAGAATATTACGTTCAATTTTTGATTCATCTGTATATTTGCGCGTCGTACTTTTGCTCTTAATTGATTCACTTGCAAAATTTTTAATCACATTTCTCTTTATTGGTCGCTCGAATCGCATTCCATTTTCACGGCACTCTCTGATGAATTGTTGCATTTGTTTAAGTCCATTTTTCTCGGCATTGATTAGAAACTCGGCCACTTCTGGTGTTGCTGCTTTACCGGATGTCAAATTGAATAACTTAGATGGATTGATATCGTCACTAAACGGATTGATATTATTACAAACTTCCTTTACAAATTTGTTTTGTTGTTGATTGAAAATTTTATTATTGTATCGATCGGAACCTTCATTCGATTTAACTAAATCGAGGGATTCTAGCAAATGTGTGATAACAGCAGTTCGTACTGTGTGTGTTTCGCTCCATCTTTGACGTGCATAGAGTGAATTCGTGAATGCTGTGATACCCGTTAGCTTATTAGCTGCATTTGCATTGATCGTTTGCTCCAGAGTTAAATCAATGGCTGAACGACAAAAATTTTTCGTGGTACGTCGTATTGATAATGCTCCATTTTCAAATTCTGACAAAAGTCCTGGATGTGTATCTTTGATATTCATTAAATCGTTGAGGTTACGAGTTAGCCATCGGGCATAATTTTGGTGGTTAAAAATGAAGAACAGTGGGCAAATTCTATATGCAGAATATATGTACATGTTCAAGTCACTGGTTCGAATAGCTCGTTCGAACATCTGATACAACTCGATGAACCATACATATAAAAGAACGAATTGTGCAGTTTTACCATGTTTACCATCAAGTGTATCCTGTTTATATGAATTGTAACGATCCATAAGATCACACAACGTGAACAGCGATGCATCACTATTGTTCGGGTTTTGATTGTTTTGTTGTAAAATTTCAACTATTTCGTTCTCATAAAGAATGGTATCGTCAGTTTCTTCCGAATACCTTGCCAGAAATGCTTTGAAATGCAACACCTTGAACGATAGAGCAGCGACAACATGAAGTTTCTTGCATCTATTAAAATGTGTTCCACCCAAGATTCCTCTCACTGAGCCCTCAGCCAAAAGTCCACTTTCTACCAATAATTTGGTTATTCCCGATGAATCAATAAATTTTCCGATTGCCTGTATTGCAAATAGAAACAACAGTTATTTTTTAAAGAACACTAGTTATACACGGAAATGTAAAAATAGTAAATTTGCTGTATACCATTCAAAAACTGACACATATAAATCTATAAAAATTTACCTTGAAGAATGACAGCTCAATATGAAAACCACCGAGGTTTATAAAAACATTGTCAAATTCAGGAGACATGGTTTCTTGGATTTTATATGCCTTTGATGCGATTGCTAGATCATATGTTATGATGATATTTTCTTGATTACATTCTTTTGCAATACTTTGAGCAATTTTCATTGTTTTTAGCACAACTGCATCTGATGTTGGTGAAGCATTCAGATTGGGTAAATATCCGATTTTCTGTTGCGGATTTTTATCGACTGTGCGATCAGCATTCCATGAGAACCATCTTTGAGCACCCCCTATTTCGAACACGTAGAACAAACTCCATAGATTATTTAAGTTAATTGCCCATTGCCAATTCGTTGGAATTGCTGGATCTGTTTCAAATAACGGTCTAATTGATCTGTTGCCCAAGGGAATTGTGTCAATTGTATCGTCGAATTGCGACACATACTTTCGTCTCCTCTGCACTCTAATCGTATTGACACTGGTAACGTCAGTGGTAAGAGTTGAATCTGGTTCAACAATGTCTGATGCGGTACTTAAGTTTTGATACACGATACCCACTGTGTCATGTAGGGTGTCTTTACCCGAGCTTGTTTCAACGAATTTATCAAAGTTGTCGAAGGCAACGTGCGTTCGAAGATTTGGATTGGATATCAAACCATACGGTAACACACGTCCACTCAAGGAGGAACCATATGCGAGCTCAGTTTCAATTTCCTCAGCAAGGGTATAGCTTATGCAATAGCCCATCTTGTTCAAAATGTTGATCATTTTACGGCTCCCTGTGATACTTTTTGTTGTGAGGCCGAGCGTTAGACAAGAAGATGGTTTAATTGAACCGTTTGACATGGTATATAAAATACTGCTACATATAGATGAAATTTTGATATCTTTAGCCGGATTGTCTTGTGTTTTCGGACCTTTTAGTAGATATTCGATCAATGTATATAATTCCTTCGGGATGCTGCATTCTCCTTCAATTATATCTTTAAGAGTCAGGTTATTTTTCGGAAGCTCACGCTTGGGCATCTCCTTAACTATTTTTCGGATCTCAAGCGCAAGCTTTTTGATTTGCATTGTAAGATCTGTTTGTTGTTGGAAGCCCTTGGTAAATATCTCCTCAGTAGATAAATCTTCACGATGCAAAAAAGTACGATTTTTGTAGATTGTTTTGGTAATCGATGGGAACATTTGAAGAAGTTTTTTACACATATACTGCGATGTAAAGAGTGGTTTTCCTGGATTTGCTTCTTGACATAACGCTTCGTACAACTGATAAATGTCACTGAGTGCCCGAATTTGCTTCTTTTCAATAATTGTATCAGTAACATCGTCCTTAAGCTTATTCAACACTGCTAAATGGAACCTTTGGCGGTCTGATTGAACCTTCTCGCTCTTATTTGCTACCTTAATCTTATGCTCTTGTTCGGCGAGGCATGACAAATGATAATAGATGATCTTTTCACTTTTAACTTCATCACTCTCACTTTCCCGATTTAGATGTTGAAGCACTTCGTAAATTTGATTTTTTTTCGCCACAGAAACTGCTTTCGTTAACTTTTGATTAACCCCATTTCGCCAGCGCAATCGTCGGAAACAAAAAATACACTCAGATATAGGCGTTACATCACTTTCAGGCTGTTCATCGATCCATCCTTCCTCCTCGTTCGCCTGAATGTTGGCCTCAATTTCATCATCTGGACTGTTTGAGTTTATAGTTTCACTTTCAACAGTGGAGTGCGTACTATTATCTGAATGTGTATCCGGAGCAAAAGGGAGAGTTAGATCAACTGGCCCTGCTATAAATTTGAAATATTATTATCTCAAAAGTATTAAAATAAATGTTAAATTTGAAGAATTGCTTTACGTTCAGTTTTTTGGATTTTGCTTTTAATTGAGCAAAAGTATCGGTAACAGCTTGGGTGATATCCGTCGGTTCCATTGGCTACGTCAGGCAAAACGATTTGGTCATATTTAGATGCCCTCTTCTGTTCGAGGTCCCGAATATTTTTCTTTGATTTGCATCTTTGAAGAGAATCAAACGTAAAGGGAATAATTTTTTCATTTGAACTGTTGGTCCCCGTGTGCAGCACGCATTTTGGTTCCGTCATTGTAATTTGTTATGATGAAATCAGGATGTTTGTGAAGTGTTATAATGTAAGCTAATATATTTTGATCAAACTCTCTGTACCATTCATATTGAGTTTGCATTCATTGCATGGATGCAATAAGCCCGATTAATATATAAGAAAATGTCTATACAAATGTAAGAAAATCGTATTGTTTAATCTCAATTGAAATTATAAATAAATAAATTTTCAGCAAGCACTTACCGTGTTCACACAATTCGGAACGGTTAAACTTTTGTATCACAAACAAATGTCAAACCATAATGGATGCGTTCAATGCTTCTCATACAAAAACCAATGGACTGTACTTGAATGTTTTGATTTGAAGCATAACACACTAAGTACATGAAATTGAATGCATATATTTTTAAATTGAAGTAGTTAGGCGATGAACAATGTCTGGTATAAATTTCATCCATGAAGCTTGAATGTAAGTTGAATAAATATTTTTTTGTTTTTAATTACGCAGATTTATTAAAATATAATTTGTTTTGGTATGAAATTTTTTTTGTAGCAATTTTTTACAAATATTCAACATAATCCAAAATTTCATGCGTATAGCTCGCATGGTAAGTACTATTGTTATTAAGTACGCGTAGTTAGTGCGGATTTCGTTGTTGACAATTACCAACAAAAAAAAGTTTTATGTTTTTTTTAAATTGGCTGTATTGACAGCTGAGAGAATATCGTTTTGTTTATAAAGTAAACAGAATAGTGATTTGTATGGTCAGCTCTTGGTCTAAAAAGGAGATTGAAACAGATGAAAACAGCGTTGAATTTAATCTATGGTTTACGTTTTTTGCTGCTAGAATCGACGATTTTGAGGAAAAATTCCACTTTTTGCCGATCTTTGCATGAAATAATAGTCCGATTGTGTTAAACATTTCTCATATTTGCTTTTGTACTTTACTTATGGATTATGCAGATATTGTGAGTAATTGATACACTCTTTCGTGTACTTCTAGTACAAAAAATCTCAAAAATCGGTGATCTATGGCGAAAATTGTCGTTTTTTGACTGAAAATGCAGAAACATTGTATATTTTACATCTTTCGATGGCATTTTCAATTGATTTGGTTCAAATTAATCCCAATTGATGTGCATATGATATTTCTACGATGTTCGGCAGTAAGAGCGACTTGATGTCATATAGCCAGCAAGATTTGCTAAACCGATCTAGAAGAACTTGCGTTTGTATTTGTTCGACCAATTTTAGCCAAGGAATTGATTGCCAAGCGATTTGGAAAGATACGAGTCCGTGTTGTGGTAGAAAAACGCTCTAGTTCCGACAGCTTCCCAACTGCTGTTCTCCGTGATCCATAGATTGTATACAAACGATACAATCGGAGACTACTTCGAGCTAACGCTTATAGCAAGACCAATGGTTTGCGCCTGACGTTAGAGCCTATTTTCTTAAGAGTGCGACTCTCTGAATTGAATTTGGGTCGAATCCAAGTTGTGTGTTTCCAGCGTTGTTCATGAATGCTCGGATTCGACCCAAATTCAATACAGAGAATAGCACTAATACAAGCGTACACAGAAAATAGGCGCTAAAGTTAGTCGCTAACCATTAGTCTTGCTATTAGCGTAGCTCGATTTAGTCTCTGAATACAATTACCAATAATTGGGAATTTCTTGCCAAATAACCTGTAAAATTATGAGTTGGGGAGCTTGTTTGGAACGAGTTCATTTTTCGAATACTTTCGTATGACATTAAGTCTCGCTCATCTAGTCCACTCGCGCATATTGTGAAAAAAACCTACCTCGTACAAAGAATTATATTCATCGTAGAAATATCATGTGCACATCAATTGGGATTAATTTGAACCAAATCAATTGAAAATGCCATCGAAAGATGTAAAATATACAATGTTTCTGCATTTTCAGTCAAAAAACGACAATTTTCGACATAGATCACCGATTTTTGAGATTTTTTGTACTAGAAGTACACGAAAGAGTGTATCAATTACTCACAATATCTGCATAATCCATAAGTAAAGTACAAAAGCAAATATGAGAAATGTTTAACACAATCGGACTATTATTTCATGCAAAGATCGGCAAAAAGTGGAATTTTTCCTCAAAATCGTCGATTCTAGCAGCAAAAAACGTAAACCATAGATTAAATTCAACGCTGTTTTCATCTGTTTCAATCTCCTTTTGTGTCTCAATTCATTTCATACTTAAAATTTATGGAAAACAAAAATTATTATGGTATTCCCTATTGAAAACCGTTGAAAATGGTGATTTTTTGGATATTGAACATATTCAGGGCCATTAAAGTGCATGATTGAGCTCTCCGTTGGTGTTTACATGTTCAGAAGAGTTGTGTATTATGATCTGAGGTACAATTTTGCTTGAGATATAAATAACGATTTCCCAACCGTTTGGTCGTTATGTGCTGAAAACCTCGGAAAAGGCCAAAAAAAAATCAAATTTCTCAACATTTTACCACATTTCATACCGAAGATGTTATTGTTTTGGATTGATGTCTCCAGCAAAGTTGTAGCAGAATTCAAAACAAACAATTTTGCTGAACAGAGCAAAGCAAAATGTCTAATGGTTCAGGAGTTATGGGCAAAACAATGATAGGCCAATTCCAGTAAAACAAGGAAAAATCCGCCGCGGAAGCGAAAATTTCAAGAGTGCATAAAAAGACTCTGTGACGTGCCAGCGAAAAACCGGAGCCGGCGTTTTTCTTCTACTGACCCATACTTTCAATCGTCCTTTGAAATGTTCACCCCCTGCACCATGTCTTGAATATTGTTGCACAGTGTTATTGAATCGAGTGAAGAAAGAGAGTTGATCTTTCCATGTTATATTAAACCGCTCAAACCAAAAGTCACGACCGAAATGCGAAAACCAAATTCAACTAATCAACAGCTGCACACTCAATTCAGAGGTAGCAAAATATTTTCAATGTGATGGTGAAATGGAATTTTACCGCCATTTGGTTTGCATTTGGCGGTAATTTCTATATGAAATTCAAAATGTTCTATCAACAATCGCACACACAATTGTAATCGACTGCAGCCAAAAATATTGGAAATATATGATTTATATTCATCAGAGTGCAACAAAATCATTTGTTTGGTGTTCACCTCTCGCTCCGATATCCATAACTACACAGAGATGGAAGAATAGAAGCAAAAGGAATCGAAGAGGTGAAGAAGAACTCACAAACATTCTCATAGCTACTAGGATTGCGTTTCTTCTGCTGCTTTCATCATGACGAAGTATCACTGTATGCCGAAACGAGAGGTGCTGAACCACAAATCATATTGTTGCGCTCTGACAAATTCAAATTATATTACAACGTGTTCGGCTACAGCCGATAATGCCTGTGTGTTAGATTTCTGACAGTAGATTTGTGTATTTTATATAGAAATTTCCGCCACATACAAACCAAATGGCGGTAAAATACCATTTCACCACTACATTGAAAATATTTTGCTACTTCTGAATTGAGTGTGTGACCAACGATATCAAAACCAATTTGTACAAATTGAAACTAAACGATTTGAAAAACATTCAACTTAAAAATTATGCTCAGAATATATTACCAAACAGCATCGACGCAACGAGTCCGTATGTTGAAATCACATTAAACACCAGCCAACGCATTGTCGTTAAAAAAACGTCTCTGTGTTGGCTACTGAGAAATGAATGCCAACAAATGAGTAACGATCGTTTACTGAGAGTTCAATATTCACCAACAAAGCCAGTAAAATCAAAACAAAGAACCAAAATTAAAAAACTCGCTGTTTCTATTTTTCCGTACAAAAAATCATTGAAGAACAAAATCAAACGTATGAGAGGGAACGATATATAAATATTTTTTATTTATTTCTATTTTATGACACGAAATATGATATGTCTGTGAACAAAAATAAACATAAGTTTGAGCTCGTTTTGTTATTCTTTCTTTTTTTGCTTGTTCTTATTCTTATTCAAAGTAAAAATTAATCAATAAAAATTATTTGACATCACAAAACGCAGATCACGAATTCATATAAAGTAAAGCAGGAACTTCAAGCGTAAAATGCATAACTACACTAAATATATATATATATATATGATTACGTTTATGAAAGACTATTTATTATTGTTTGATATGAAATTGGCCGATGCCGAAATACTGTCTGGATCCATGTCTGTAACGCTGTCGTAATGATTTAAAACTGGAAAACCGTTTTCATTCAGTCCATAGCGATAAGCAATCATGATTGTTCGGGAATAAATTGTACCACCGCTTTTGATGATGTAGCACACACCATTCTCATTGAATACAACAACATTCGTTTCGTACATATTCGATACGGCCATAATGGTCTCCATACCTCCCCACTGGCCGGGTTGGGAAAGAGTGTTACGCACATAAGCCTTGCAATGTTTATCAAGATCGATAGTTTCTGATTTTTTTTTCTTCGTGATTTCAAATAACTGATCTTGCAAAACGAATTGGAACATTGAAAAGTTTTTTGGGATAAGAATATGTGCAACAACTGCAGATCTCAATGTATTTGTTTTGTTTACATGTTCGTTGCTACTAATTGGATCGCCAAACAGCTGATGAGCGAGAGCACTGAATAAACAATTTCCATCGGGATTTGTACGAACGACGGATACATTTCTGACTTCATCATTTTTCAATTGAAAATTCATTTGATTTTGTACGTCACCATTCATTAAAATCGAGCCGACCATTTTTCTTAATTGACAAGCAATTTGATCACCATACGAACTAACATTGTTGTCTTTTCCAACATTCAAATCGGTGTCTGAACCAGAATCAATCACCATTTCAACCGAATTATCATTCATTTCAGCAGGCGATTTTTCTTGTCGCTTTGATTTTGCTTTTGATTTCAAAACCGCAATTGGAACATCACTGTCGTTCAGCTCAATTTTATCTTCCGCTTTCTTTTTATTACTGCATTGAGTTTTTGTTACACTTTTCTTCTTTTTGACGGCAGCAATTGATGGATGCATACTTTCACAATGCGTTCGGTAATTTGATATGGTCCAAAAACTTGATCTTGTTCCAACATGATAATAAACGCGTTTTGGCTCTGATTTTTTGCTTGTTTCGCTTTTACAGAGTAAACAATGGACTATTCCGTGAACAAGACTGGGCTCAACATCGATCATATCATTGGTTAATCCACTTGTGTCAACATTCAAATCTTTTAAATACTCTTCAACTAGTTTGAATAATTTAGAACGCAGCATTTCAATGCTCTCTTCGCATTTTGATGTAGCTCGATGGTTTGGCCGATCCGATTTTTTGATTGACAATAATGGTTTGACGTGTTTTTTTGTCCTTTTCAGTTCAAACTCCTTGAGGCCCGTCAGTTTACCATCTCCATCTACAATTTCTTTCACATGAGATACTAGCTGTCGAATTAATTTTCGATCGCCCAATTCAAATCGAAATTCGGATGGTTTTGACGCATGCCGTGAACCGAAAATTTCAATCATTTGCTCATCGTCCAGACAAAAATCACATTCACCATCGACAGTCTGTTCGAATTTATTGATGACATCGTTCATTGCATTATCTTTGATATATTCTTGAACTTTGTCAATATCAGTATCGTCCACGTCTTTGAAACTGATTGCATTCGCAAAACCTAGCCACCTGTCGAAGTATAAATATTTTAGCGATTGAATTTATATTTTCATAATTTCTAGCGATATAAACATTACTCACGTGAAACCATTTTTTATGAACCTCGGAATTTCAAAATTCAAGTTTTTTTCCAAGCTGTGCCAAAATTGTTGTTCATTCATTTTTCTTTCTGGAAAACCCGTTGCTCTGATGCGTGTGATCGTGAGTTTGAAATATAGCAATAGATGTCAACAATTGTCAAGCTTAGCGCGCTTTCAATAGCGTGTCCCATAGAGGGCGGTTGTAATCAAAAAATCACATACTAATTAAATATTATAACGATAATTGTTTTTCATCGTTTTTTTTTCATTCATTCGAATAAATTTATTAAAATATAATTTTCATTGAATTTTATTGAATTTTATTGAAATGAAGTGTTATTGAATGAGATTATTATTCATAAAAGTGAGATAAAAATTATGAACGACACGACTGAGACTTTTTCTTCATTATTTCAGTCCATTCATTCGTTTGTATTCCGCCAAAATTTTCGGGACCAAATTTGATTCGTTCTCCCATGTGTCCTCGTTTGTGGCAAAACCTTTCCAGTGTACAAGATAACGACGACCATTTTTACTTTCTTTGTGTTTAGTTATAGCCTCCACCTCAAACTCGTTATCATCACCATCATTCAAATTTTGTTGCATAATGCCTGATTGAAACTGTTTGTTTTGAGCTTGGAGTCGTTTATTTTCAGAAATGAGATCGGAAATTTTTTTCGCATCTTCTTTTTTCCTTTCATCCATTTGATTTGAATATAATGCCGATTTGGCAGCATGGTCTTCAATCAATTTTTGTTTTTCAAGTAGTGAAGCTGCATTTCCTCAAATCAAAAATGATGCGATGATTTTCAGCTTTCAAATCAGCTATTTGCTGACCAAATGAATTTCTTTCAGTATCAGAAATTTCGTGCAATCCCGATGAAATGCCAAGAGATTGCTGAACGTCTCGTTCGGTTTTTATTTTAAATGTTTTATTTGGTAAACATTCTACTGATGTGTGTGAGCAAAAAATCTGAGAAATTAAAAATAAAATGTGAAAACACTATTTTTAATGTTTAAAAATCTACAGATTTACCTTCGGATCTTTAATATATTCATCGATATGTTGCACAGCGGTTGCAAATGAAGTTCCCCGTCCTTTTCGGATGTATTTTGAACGATTTTTTTGGTAGGGCAATATTTTGTCATCGTCAACAAACCCGCTACGAATACATAATATGATTGAAAATGTATCAGATTTGAATAAAACTCGAAATTTACTCACAAATTTTTCGGATCAGTACCCAATTTTTCCAGGGGTGTCCAAATTTTTTTCTAACTGATCTAAATAAAGTGTACATAATGTGTACAATTTGGTACAAATGTTCGAAAAAAAGTGTACATGCAATTTTTTTGAGTTATTTGAGGTCCAAAAGTGGTCTAAAATGCCCTATGGACAAAATTTCCCACCCATCTCGATCACCAACATAGCATTAAGGTTGACCTCTTTTACTTAGTTATAAATAATTGTACAAAAAGTGTACAATTTGGAACAGCCGGCAGATCTTAAAAATTCCATTCGGTTCGCTCAGAATCATGAGCTGTGCTTCTTCAGTGGTCTAAACTGTACAAAGGTGTATTTAGTACTAAAATCTGGTATAATTAGTACTAAAATCTGGTATAATTAGTACTAAAACTCGTATAATTAGTAGAGAGACACAATCAAATGTCAAAATGTACATCCCTCCCTTAAGTGTACAACCTTATATTTAAGTGTACAGTCTCCAAATGAAAGTGTACAACCTTCTATTTAAGTGTACAGTCTCCAAATGAAAGTGTACAACCTTCTATTTAAGTGTACAGCCCTCAAATGAAAGTGTACAACTTTCTATTTAAGTGTACACTCTCCATATGAAAGTGTACAACTTTCTATTTAAGTGTACAGCCCTCAAATGAAAGTGTACAAGCTTCTATTTAAGTGTACACTCTCCAAATGAAAGTGTACAAGCTTCTATTTAAGTGTACAGTCTCCGAATGAAAGTGTACAACTTTCTATTTAAGTGTACACTCTCCAAATGAAAGTGTACAACTTTCTATTTAAGTGTACACTCTCCAAATGAAAGTGTACAAGCTTCTATTTAAGTGTACACTCTCCAAATGAAAGTGTACAACCTTCTATTTAAGTGTACAGCCCTCAAATGAAAGTGTACAAGCTTCTATTTAAGTGTACACTCTCCAAATGAAAGTGTACAAGCTTCTATTTAAGTGTACACTCTCCATATGAAAGTGTACAACTTTCTATTTAAGTGTACAGCCCTCAAATGAAAGTGTACAACCTTCTATTTAAGTGTACACTCTCCAAATGAAAGTGTACAAGCTTCTATTTAAGTGTACAGTCTCCGAATGAAAGTGTACAACTTTCTATTTAAGTGTACAGCCCTCAAATGAAAGTGTACAACCTTCTATTTAAGTGTACACTCTCCAAATGAAAGTGTACAAGCTTCTATTTAAGTGTACAGTCTCCGAATGAAAGTGTACAACCTTCTATTTAAGTGTACAACTTTCTATTTAAGTGTACAGTCTCCGAATGAAAGTGTACAACTTTCTATTTAAGTGTACACTCTCCAAATGAAAGTGTACAACTTTCTATTTAAGTGTACACTCTCCAAATGAAAGTGTACAAGCTTCTATTTAAGTGTACAGTCTCCGAATGAAAGTGTACAACCTTCTATTTAAGTGTACAACTTTCTATTTAAGTGTACAGTCTCCGAATGAAAGTGTACAACTTTCTATTTAAGTGTACACTCTCCAAATGAAAGTGTACAACTTTCTATTTAAGTGTACACTCTCCAAATGAAAGTGTACAAGCTTCTATTTAAGTGTACACTCTCCAAATGAAAGTGTACAAGCTTCTATTTAAGTGTACAGTCTCCAAATGAAAGTGTACAACTTTCTATTTAAGTGTACAGTCTCCGAATGAAAGTGTACAACTTTCTATTTAAGTGTACACTCTCCAAATGAAAGTGTACAACTTTCTATTTAAGTGTACACTCTCCAAATGAAAGTGTAAACTGCTTTGTTTTCATTTTTTTCTTATTTTTTTTTTTTCATTTCTTTTTTGTATATATATTATTCTTTTTTTGTCGTATTTTACTCTTTTTTGCTTTGTTTTCACTTTTTTCTTATTCTTTTATTTCATTTCTTTTTTGTATATATATTATTCTTTTTTTGTCGTTTTTAATTTCATTTTTTGTTTTTTTTTCATTGCATTTTTGTATTAGTTTTGTTTTCTTCAACTATTAGTTCCAATTCTCGCCGATAGATGGCGCTGTTATCTATTATAGCTAGAACAAATGTGACAATTTCTCATTTTTTTGCCATTATATGTGTTATTAAGTACAAATTTGCAAGGTTCCGGCTGGAAGGAAAAGTGACCCCAGCGATAAACGGATAGTGGATATGTGCATGGAAGTGAATGAAAAAATTTCGCTAGGTTCCTTCTGGTTCCGGCCCGACATGGTTCCGGCTGGGGTCCTGGTGCCGAAATGAAGTGTTATTGAATGAGATTGTTATTCATAAAAGTGAGATAAAAATGATGAACGAAACAACTGAGACTTTTTCTTCATTTTTTCAGTCCATTCATTCGTTTGTATTCCGCCAAAATTTTCGGGACCAAATTTGATTCGTTCTCCCATGTGTCCTCGTTTGTGGAAAAACCTTTCCAGTGTACAAGATAACGACGACCATTTTTACTTTCTTTGTGTTTAGTTATAGCCTCCACCTCAAACTCGTTATCGTCACCATCATTCAAATTTTGTTGCATAATGCCTAATTGAAACTGTTTGTTTTGAGCTTGGAGTCGTTTATTTTCAGAAATGAGATCGGAAATTTTTTTCGCGTCTTCTTTTTTCTTTTCATCCATTTGATTTGAATACCATGCCGATTTGGCAGCATGGTCTTCAATCAATTTTTGTTTTTCAAAATCATCACAAATGATGCGATGATTTTCAGCTTTCAAATCAGCTATTTGCAGACCAAATGAATTTATTTCATACACTCAATTCAGTAGTAGCAAAATATTTTCAATGTAGTGGTGAAATGGTATTTTACCGCCATTTGGTTTGTATGTGGCGGAAATTTCTATATAAAATACACAAATCTATTGTCAGAAATCTTACACACAGGCATTATCGGCTGCAGCCGAACACGTTGTAATATAATTTGAATTTGTCAGAGCGCAACAATATGATTTGTGGTTCAGCACCTCTCGTTTCGGCATACAGTGATACTTCGTCATGATGAAAGCAGCAGAAGAAACGCAATCATAGTAGCTATGAGAATGTTTTTGAGTTCTTCTTCACCTCTTCGATTCCTTTTGCTTCTATTCTTCCATCTTTGTGTAGTTATGGATATCGGAGCGAGAGGTGAACACCAAACAAATGGTTTTGTTGCACTCTGATGAATATAAATCATATATTTCCAATATTTTTGGCTGCAGTCGATTACAATTGTGTGTGCGATTGTTGATAGAAAATTTTGAATTTTATATAGAAATTACCGCCAAATGCAAACCAAGTGGCGGTGAAATTCTATTTCACCATCACATTGAAAATATTTTACTACCTCTGAATTGAGTGTGCAGTATCAGAAATTTCCTGCAATCCCGATGAAATGCCAAGAAATTGCTGAACGTCTCGTTCGGTTTTGATTTTGAATGTTTTATTTGGTAAACATTCTACTGATGTGTGTGAGCAAAAAATCTGAGAAATTAAAAATAAAATGTGAATACACTATTTTTAATTTTTAAAAATCTACAGATTTACCTTCGGATCTTTGATATATTCATCGATATGTTGCACAGCGGTTGCAAATGAAGTTCCCTGTCCTTTTCGGATGTATTTTGAACGATTTTTTTGGTAAGGCAATATTTTGTCATCGTCAACAAACCCGCTACGAATACATAATATGATTGAAAATGTATCAGATTTGAATAAAACTCGAAATTTACTCACAAATTTTTCGTCCCAAAAAATAGAACACATGTCTTTTTTGGGGGTGTTTTTCCCAAAATACGTGGTGTTTCGACGACCTACGAAATATGAGTCAATTCAATATATGATATTGATAGCAAAAAAGTTGGATTTATTTCACCTTTGCTGGCCAAAACACACTATAATGTAACCGGGCCCAATTTTTCGAAAATCATATTGAGGTCAAATTATACATATAATAAATCGTATTTCTCAAAAATATTGCTAATATACTTACCACACTAAGCTATTTGAAACCATTTTATTGTTTACTTCCATTGTTGTTTCTATCACTTTCTCGTGTGAATGATGCTATTGCTAACATATAGAGTGGCATACTGGTGACATTTATATAGTGGCAATTAGTTCTAGAATATCAGTGGCAATTACTTTTTTAGGTGTAATTAACTGTTATAAAAGCGGCAATTAATATTAGTTTTTGAGTGTGAATGCTTTCTTATGCGCACACATATATATATATATGTATATATATATATATATATATCTGTATTTTTTTATGTGAACCCAAAGTGAACACAACGTGAACGCGACATTAACGGTGTGAGGCATGAACGTTGCAACAGCGTCGTCTGTATATGTGTATCAGCACCACACAAGTCGACGCTGTTTCAACGTTTACGCTTCAGATTGTTTTCGTTGCTAACACCGAATACACGTTCAAGTAGTAATTCTGAAACGTGAATTCACACAGTAGAAACGTGCATCTACGCCTCGAACGAAGCGTGGTTTTTTCGTACAAGAACATTGAAAAATATCAAAGCATTAAAATTTTTTTAAACAAAATGAATTTTTCACTATTTGTAAGTAACAGAATTTCATTTTTTTTTCGATCCACAATCACGAAGAAGAAAAAAAAATTGAGGAAAAAATAATCTACTTTTTTTGCCTTTACTCCCCCCTTGGTTGAAAAATTGAAATGTTCGACATTTTCAATTTACACTCACCAAAATGTCCTGAAAATTTGTGTACATCATTATTTTTATCCTATCTTCGTAAAACAAATCAATATGGAACGTCTTTTGAATATTGACTGAAGAATTTTTTCAAAAATTCGTCATTCCTTCCAACAAAATCGGACAAAAATCAAAGGAAAACCGAATTTGTCCCACTTTAATGCACAGGAATGGCTTCAAACGTTGCAAGCAATACTGACTTCATCTCTTACTTAGAAATCAAATTGAATTCAATTGATTTTCGACGTCTGTAGAAACAATTTTTCGAAAAATCCATATTTATCAACAGAACATGGAAAAATATCAAAGCATTAAATTTTTGAACAAAATGAAGAATTAGAAGGCAAATTGTTTGGAAATAATAGAATTTCATTTTTTCTGTGGTTATTGACGATATTTGAAGAAAAATGTGAAGAAAATGTGAAAAAAACATTTTTAAAAAAATTAAAAATTATGAAAAAAAAATCAATTTTTTTTTGATGTCGTTTAATCTTTCGTACAATAAATAATGTGCAGAGATTTTTACAACGAAAATTTATCGGGAATCTTAAGCGGAGGTTAACTGTTTTCCCATAAAAATATTTACATTCACATACTAACATAACATAAATCGAACAATACCATGAAATTAAAGAAAAACGACCGAAATTTTGAAAAAATTTCTTTGAGATTCCAATTTTCAAAACCGAGCGAACGACGGTATATTCGTTCCACTCTTTTTTCAGGTAGAGCTGAATTGAAAGCGTGCCAAAAATTCCTTTCTGTTCGTAAAAAATTATTTGAATAACGGAGCGAGTCGCCGCGCTATAACGGCAAACCAAGAATGCAATAGGAAATGATTGTATTCGAATCAAAGACCCAGCGAGATGAGGGTCTATAAAAATCATCTCTGTCTTTTCTTTTCAGGTTTCTTGGGTTACGGACGGGCATTCAAACAGGTTAAATCTGTTTGTTTTCGGCCGTTCTACCCAAAAGGAGACTGAGTAGTGGTCAGTCTATAAACCAACCACTTGAGAATTTGGCACGGGCATTGAAAATGGAGAAAATCTGTTTTCTTTTCGACCGTACATATTCTCATTTTTTTTTAAGTGTTAAAAACCTTGCATGGAACTCAAACCGACATCCTTCTGATATCGGGCGCGAAATGCATTGTATTGTAATCGAGTAGTGTAAATTAAGTGTTGTGTAGTGAAGTGTAGTTTATTTTAATTTGATTTGTGTTTTTTTAGTACAGTGTTTTTTTTTCTTACATAATGGGATCTCCAGACTTTGGTAAGGGTTTGGATCGAACCTGTTATGGAAATATTATATAAATTTTCTTTTTTTCAGATTTTTTTTCTATTCCTCATCTTTATTTCTTTTTTCTTGATCTATTAGATTTTATTTGCTTCCTTATATCTTTTCCATCATTTTTTTTAAAACTAAATTTTTCTATTTTCTTTACTTTTCCTCTGAAAGTATCCCTACATCGCCGTTGTTCAGAGGCCTAGTACCCCAATTAATTCGTTGGTGGGGGAAGCTAAAGGGATACACCTTTTTAAAGAATTTTAAAAAATTAGACCAGCATTTTTAAATGCTTTTATAAAGAATTTATTTTTAAAAAATCCATTTCATCGAACTTTCTTCGTAGATCAAGCCCCAATTATTATTGTTATCATTCAACACTTTACGTGACTTCAATCAATTTATTATTTATCTAAATTTAATTTTTCTTAACCTATTATTTCATTTTAGACCCACATGTTTTGAAGGACATGCAGTTCAATGTTCAATATTTCG
This sequence comes from Aphidoletes aphidimyza, assembly GCA_030463065.1. Classification (NCBI taxonomy): domain Eukaryota; kingdom Metazoa; phylum Arthropoda; class Insecta; order Diptera; family Cecidomyiidae; genus Aphidoletes; species Aphidoletes aphidimyza. The sequence continues at coordinate 41,567,270 of CM059999.1, forward strand.
ATAAAATTGCCAAGAGCGAAAAAGTTGGGCATGGCACGTATCCTATAACAAATCAGTTCTACACAGAATTGATTGAGCAAAAATGGCCAGATGGAAGTGATGTAGTAAAACAGGAAACATTATCGACCGGTGGCAAAGACTACACTCTCTTGAAATGCGAGCTAACGAAACGTGCAGTCTTGAGACACTGTATATGCAAATATCCAAGAGGAAATGATCAGAGTCGGGGTAATCAGAATATTCTTCGGCAATTAAATACATATGGACTGCCAATTACAACGGAGCAAGGTCGGGTGGTTATTTCGAAATTTTTCTCAAAATACAAAGACGAATATACTCTGGGTGTATCGGTGGGGCATCTTACACATGAAACCAGTTTGTTTGTTAGTAAAAAAGAAGAATATAAATTCATTTTTTTTAATTCTAACAAATTTGAAAGATGCAACATTTTGGAGAAACTGCTTCCCAAAATATCTAAAAAAGCATCACATGTGGCTTATTTCCCCTCAGAATATAATTTTGGTGGCGATTGTTGTCGGATTGTATATCAGGAACTCTTTAAATATTTAACTGATATCGAATATGATGTGTTCAATTTGACTAATTATTACGAGCTATGTAAAACGGAAAAGAAATATATTCCAGTTAAAAATTAAAAAAAAAAGATCGGTTCTTTTCAGGACCTCGCACACACAGCTTTTTATTTTTCTAGACATTTCAATTTAATTTCTCTGCATGGGATGACAATTTAGTTAAATTGAGAAATGAAGAGTAAAAAGCATTGCACTGTGTGTGCGACCCATCCAAAGGTGACACGCTTTGACGGAGCGGATGGGCTGAGTAAGTTTAAACCAAAACTGAAACCAAGTTGTCACCATACACACGACAAATAATATATCACTGTGGACGGTAGTCCACGCGAGTGACGCAAGCAACTACTATGCATGCATATTAGTGCAATGTCACAAGCTATTATATACACGCAATTTCGAACTTTTAAACCATATTACCGATCAAAATGAGCTGAGTATCATTGGAAAGGTCTTGGAAAGTAGAGGCGAAAAAAGTATAAAAACTTGAAGTTGGACCTCCGATGACCCCTGATATGGAGGTTTGAAAAATTGACAAAAAAATATCATCAAAATAACGTCATACAAACACAATCATGCACATGAACATACAATGGAACCACCACTAGGTCCTGGAACTATTAGTTCCAATTCTCGCCGATAGATGGCGCTGTTATCTATTATAGCTAGAACAAATGTGACAATTTCTCATTTTTTTGCCATTATATGTGTTATTAAGTACAAATTTGCAAGGTTCCGGCTGGAAGGAAAAGTGACCCCAGCGATAAACGGATAGTGGATATGTGCATGGAAGTGAATGAAAAAATTTCGCTAGGTTCCTTCTGGTTCCGGCCCGACATGGTTCCGGCTGGGGTCCTGGTGCCGAAATGAAGTGTTATTGAATGAGATTGTTATTCATAAAAGTGAGATAAAAATGATGAACGAAACAACTGAGACTTTTTCTTCATTTTTTCAGTCCATTCATTCGTTTGTATTCCGCCAAAATTTTCGGGACCAAATTTGATTCGTTCTCCCATGTGTCCTCGTTTGTGGAAAAACCTTTCCAGTGTACAAGATAACGACGACCATTTTTACTTTCTTTGTGTTTAGTTATAGCCTCCACCTCAAACTCGTTATCGTCACCATCATTCAAATTTTGTTGCATAATGCCTAATTGAAACTGTTTGTTTTGAGCTTGGAGTCGTTTATTTTCAGAAATGAGATCGGAAATTTTTTTCGCGTCTTCTTTTTTCTTTTCATCCATTTGATTTGAATACCATGCCGATTTGGCAGCATGGTCTTCAATCAATTTTTGTTTTTCAAAATCATCACAAATGATGCGATGATTTTCAGCTTTCAAATCAGCTATTTGCAGACCAAATGAATTTATTTCATACACTCAATTCAGTAGTAGCAAAATATTTTCAATGTAGTGGTGAAATGGTATTTTACCGCCATTTGGTTTGTATGTGGCGGAAATTTCTATATAAAATACACAAATCTATTGTCAGAAATCTTACACACAGGCATTATCGGCTGCAGCCGAACACGTTGTAATATAATTTGAATTTGTCAGAGCGCAACAATATGATTTGTGGTTCAGCACCTCTCGTTTCGGCATACAGTGATACTTCGTCATGATGAAAGCAGCAGAAGAAACGCAATCATAGTAGCTATGAGAATGTTTTTGAGTTCTTCTTCACCTCTTCGATTCCTTTTGCTTCTATTCTTCCATCTTTGTGTAGTTATGGATATCGGAGCGAGAGGTGAACACCAAACAAATGGTTTTGTTGCACTCTGATGAATATAAATCATATATTTCCAATATTTTTGGCTGCAGTCGATTACAATTGTGTGTGCGATTGTTGATAGAAAATTTTGAATTTTATATAGAAATTACCGCCAAATGCAAACCAAGTGGCGGTGAAATTCTATTTCACCATCACATTGAAAATATTTTACTACCTCTGAATTGAGTGTGCAGTATCAGAAATTTCCTGCAATCCCGATGAAATGCCAAGAAATTGCTGAACGTCTCGTTCGGTTTTGATTTTGAATGTTTTATTTGGTAAACATTCTACTGATGTGTGTGAGCAAAAAATCTGAGAAATTAAAAATAAAATGTGAATACACTATTTTTAATTTTTAAAAATCTACAGATTTACCTTCGGATCTTTGATATATTCATCGATATGTTGCACAGCGGTTGCAAATGAAGTTCCCTGTCCTTTTCGGATGTATTTTGAACGATTTTTTTGGTAAGGCAATATTTTGTCATCGTCAACAAACCCGCTACGAATACATAATATGATTGAAAATGTATCAGATTTGAATAAAACTCGAAATTTACTCACAAATTTTTCGTCCCAAAAAATAGAACACATGTCTTTTTTGGGGGTGTTTTTCCCAAAATACGTGGTGTTTCGACGACCTACGAAATATGAGTCAATTCAATATATGATATTGATAGCAAAAAAGTTGGATTTATTTCACCTTTGCTGGCCAAAACACACTATAATGTAACCGGGCCCAATTTTTCGAAAATCATATTGAGGTCAAATTATACATATAATAAATCGTATTTCTCAAAAATATTGCTAATATACTTACCACACTAAGCTATTTGAAACCATTTTATTGTTTACTTCCATTGTTGTTTCTATCACTTTCTCGTGTGAATGATGCTATTGCTAACATATAGAGTGGCATACTGGTGACATATATATAGTGGCAATTAGTTCTAGAATATCAGTGGCAATTACTTTTTTGGGTGCAATTAACTGTCATAAAAGCGGCAATTAATATTAGTTTTTGAGTGATTTGCCCCTCG
>CM059999.1:41570768-41603287 GCA_030463065.1 Aphidoletes aphidimyza
GGAATATGCATATGAGGCTCAGGAACGTCACACGAAAACGGAAGTGAATTTTGAGAATATCTTCGATTATATCTCTTCAATCACAAAAGATATAAGGAAACTTGTTTTAGATGAAAGTTAGTCCCGGGTACAAAGTTTCATATGCAAATAAAATGTTTATGTTTCAATAAAGGAATTATTTTCACACAAAAAAGTAGAAAGAATTCCGTAACCTTCGTCAAATACAGAAAGTATAAGTGATGACAACACAATGTTCCTACTATGGAAAATGGTTACGATTCAATGTTTATCGATATGCGCGTCATATCGTCGCACTGTAGCATGCAACCGTATTCATCTACACGAATTTAAACTCAACTTCAAGCGCAAAGAAATTTAAAAAAAATTATGATGCCAATAAAGGAACTAAAAAAACTGAACTAATTTAAATCTTCTCTTTTCAGGTCACACAGAAGTCGTCGAATTATTGAAACGGTCCGGTGCAAAATGAACAGAAAAACGTCAAGATACTTCGATGTCAAAAAAAATTCCAAAATAAATGGAATCTCACAAACAAAACCGACTTCGTTTCATTCGTATCAATATGTTTTCCTTATTTTGTATTGAGATTTTTTTTTAGTAATTTGTGAAATTTCAGTCCTAGAGTTAATGTTCTTTTTCCAAGACGCACGATTACAATCATTACACGATCTTCTCCATACGTTTGTAATTGTATTGTATGAAATTTTTTTGCGGTAGTTCTCATGTTATGGGGTGAAAAATTGATTTTTGTTCGATTTTTGTGTGTTTTTTTAGCTTTTGAACTCAAAATCGTTAAAAGTAGACATTTAAGAGCATTGACATCTGGAGAACTATTGTCTCCTTTAAGTCAGAGTATACTATAATCACAATTAAATGATATTTTTGGCGTTATTTATCATGTTTTCGGATTAAAAACGGCATTTTTGGTCAATTTTAGTGTGTTTTTTAACTTCAAACCGAAATATCTCGAAAAAACGAATTTTCCCAGATATAACGCATATGCACCATGTTTCACACATATTTACGCTAGAATCGTGGAAATTATGAAAAAAATCGTTGGGAGTTTTTTTCGAGAAAATTTCAAATTTGTGTCGGACCGATATGCAACTTTTCAGTTTTTGGCTGAAAACATCTCAATTAGGATATTTTTTTCGAATCGTTTGAATGCACTTTGAAATCTGACCTCAATACCTTTCAAATGATACCCATGCTGTTTCTGTATATTTAGTGGTTTGGGCACAGTGACCTTTGGGAGGGGGGGCAGTTTTTCAAGTTTAAAGACGCCCCTGGTCATAGGGGCCACCAGATCGAAAAGTTGTGGAACAAAAAATTCTTAGTTTTACAATCCTAATATCTCCAGCAAATATCGTTGAAATATCTCACAGGTACAAACAGACAAACAAACGCCCCTTTTCATCATTTTGAGGGGGTGGGGGTAAAAATTTTGATAATGTCATAACTTTTGACCGGGTCAACCGATTTTGATGATATGGATATCGTTGGATTTGTATTCAGAATTAGAATCGAACTAAAACGTATTACAAGCGATTAAGATAAGTTTTCGATCCTTTATGGTGGAAAAACTGAAATTTTGATCACATTTTCAAACCCCCATATCAGGGGTCATGGGAGGTCAAATTTCAAGTTTTTATACTCTTTTCGCCTCTATTTTCCAAGACCTTTCCAATGATACTCAGCTCATTTTGATCGGTAATATGGTTTAAAAGTTCGAAACTGCGTGTATATATAGGCTTGTGACATTGCACTAATATGCATGCATAGTAGTTGCTTGCGTCACTCGCGTGGACTACCGTCCACAGTGATTTCTTTCCTTGATTGAGTCTGAAGAACACAAATTTAACAAAATTCAGGGTGAATTTGGTTTGAATGCATGCATTCTAAACAAGAAAATAAATGAAAATCGAACGATACAAAAAATGTTCAATCAACTGAAGGTTTCTCTAATTCGGATGATCTGTTTATTTCGAAGGTTTAACTGTATTTATTGTCCCATAAAGCTCTTGTTTGAACAATAACGACGTATAAATCGACTGTCTAAAAATAAGAATGGCATTTTCGATGGATTGTTCTATCGAATATAAAGCAATTTCTAGTAACATCTAATGAATCATTAGCAATGACATGATTTACATTTCCGATGATCGAATGTTCTATCGAACAATTGCAATTCAAACTTTCCATTCAAATGTGAATGAATTTTTAACAACAAATTTGTTCGATTTGAAAATGCAGCAAAATTGCAAGGTGTACTAATGTAATAATAGCAACAGTAATATTCAAAATATATTTCTGGCCAATGAGTCATTTAAACACTAATCGACGTCAATTTGTTTAAGAAGTCCACATATGGATAAAGACAAATCATCAAAATTAGTTGTGATTTGAAAGTGATCCGGTTAAGACGGTAGACTCTCTGAGAGAATTTGAATTTGTTCAAATCTTTAAAAATAAAAACATTGGAAATTCAGTTGAACATAAAAAAAACTTAGAAAACTGACAAATTAGTTTGAAAAGATAAAAATGGCAAAATTCAGAGTGCTTGAAAAAAATCAAGATTTTATGGTTCGATTGGGCATTCATTCTCATAATTTGGCAGAACCAAGCAGTGAATTCTTTAGCTCGATTGCCACCTATTACAATTTATTCTTTTCGTTCGTTGTTATGGGTGTTTCAAGTGCTGTGGTTACCGTGCACTACTGGCTGCAATTGGAAAATATGTTGGGGCCATTTTCTCTGGTTGTAGCAGGTCTTCAGCAAGGTGGAATTTTCCTTAGTTTTGGCCTCAACATGAAAACCGTAAAACAATTGCATATCGAACTGCAGAAAATTGTCGACGAAGGTACGCATTATTCCATTGACCAAAAATAGAAATATTAAACATCAAATGGCAAAAATGTTATGATTTTAGATAGGGAAAAATACTACGAATTGCATGCTTATTATTTAAAGAAGTTCATATTTGTTGCATATCGACCATTCCATACCAGATCGATCAAAATTCACATGGACCATCTCAGATTTGAAAAATTTATATATGGTTCGATTAGTTTAGGTCCAACTTAGAAAAATCCGGGGTCGGTTCCGTGCATCGTCGCCGTCGGATGCACATTAACAAAATAAGTTAAAATAACTTAAAATAAATGTGTCATTAGAACTAAAGACTGATGTATCAATTCCCAAAGAGAATAAAGCCAATCTTACAAACTTTCGACACTTTTTGAGATCGCCATAATCTGCGATAAAGAAATTTTATTTAGAATCCGGAGTCCACATAATTCTTTCATACGAGAATAAATGCTGTTTTTTATGCAATGATACTAGAAAATACTCAGCATTTCCTATGCCAAACTGAGACGAATTTGAACTCGATTGGAATCCATGCACAGATAGAAATTGGTTACAAAAATAAGACGAAAAGTGTCTTAATATGGAATAAGACACTTTGGCGTCTTAATCGCATAAAAAATGTCTCATTCTAAAGTAACAATCGTCTATCATAAATTTGTTAAATTCAAATCGAATTGTCATCGAATGAGCGTTTTCAAAACCGTTGCTCTTTTGCTGCCGTATCCTTCGTTTTTGTGTCTTATTGACATTTTGTGTCATTTCTTGTGTCTTATTTTTGCAAGCAATTCCTCTTCTGTTTGGATTGAGTAAATGCATTTACTAGAGGGCATTGGATTTGAATTTCCGAGGCAAAACCAATAATTGTTCCAACAGTACCGTAAGTTAGGATCCATATTAAAAACTCCTCATCTTCTTTTTTTCCCAATTGTATCAGAAAACGAGTTGCTCAACGTTTATTCGAATGCTGAGAAGAAGAGTAAAGAATTTACAGGAAGAGTAGGCAGCTATATTTATATAAACCAAATTATGCATGTGTGTAGTTTTGTGTACTCCATTTATAACATTTCGACTGGCAACCTAGGGGCTTCACGCAAACTTCAAAGCCGAAGATTTTTCTGGATTTATGTGTAAACTAAAAAATATTGCATGTTTTTATTGAAAACTGAGAATATTTAAGATTATTTAACATTTCTCCTTCAAATGCATGCTGGAAAATTTCTGGAAGTGGATCCTTAAGATCGATGAGAGCGGCTCCCGGTTCTGGAAGTGGGTTTTGGTGGATTCTCAAGATTGATCAGACTGCCTTCAAGGACAGGTCTGATCAATCTTGAGAATCCACCAAAACCCACTTCCAGAACCGGGAGCCGCTCTCATCGATCTTAAGGATCCACTTCCAGAATTTTGGCCTAGCATGCAAACATTCATTTTTCTATAAAATGTTGAAATATTTTAGAATAATAAGGATTTTGGTGAAAGTATGTGAAAAAGAGAGAAATATTGAATTTTTTAATGCTTTTTTGACTGCGTGAAGCCCCTAGCTGGCAACATGGACACATTGACGTGGATGTTACCATTCCAACTGAGCGTTCCATTCGATACAACAAATCTTTGGGGATGGTATTTGATTTGGTTTATTGAAGTGAATGCCAGTATCTCCTATTCCGCATGTGTTTCAATGATCACAGCCCACTTCATTGCGTGTTATGTGTACATCATTGCCATATGTGATCATTTCGATTTTGTGTATAATTTACTCATGGAAAATGTTGAACTCAATCGAAAAGAGAAGAATCGCAAACAATATCAAAAGCGATGTCGACAAATCAATGAAAATATTTGCAAAGCGATTTCAGTTCATGTCAAAGTCTTTGAGTGAGTTGATTCCAGTCAACTTGGTCTAATTCAGACCAAGTGCGATAAAGGTTTTTCTATCTAAGAAAAATGATAATTAAATTGAATGATCTTCACAGAGTCTTCAAAATGACTGCGGATATACATAGCGGATCGATTTTCTCCCTTCTTCCGCTCAATCTACTATTTATGGCTCTTTCTTTGCATAGCTTAGAAAATGTACGTATTTATACGTCGTATTCAGTAACTTATTGAGTCTTACTTCAACATTCTCAACAGTAAACTTTCCCGCGGAACTTTTAATACACTTTTTGAATATATTTGTTTCCATTAGTTGCTATCCTTTGATTTTGTTGGCATGATATTTCAACTGTTGTGTATGCTATGCTCTTTGTCTTGGCCATTCCTTTATTGCTACTTTGCTACCTGGACTACACATCGAATGTCGACGATTGGAAATTTAGTGCACGGTTCCAAATGGTTTGACCTCCCGATTGCACTGCAGAAATAAATTCATTTGATCATCGCCCGTTCACAGGAGACAGTCCATTTCAAGGGTTTTGGTTTAATCTACTGCACAATGGAAGTTCTTGGACAAGTAAGCATTCCACAAAGCATTCTAAACAATTTCCATACTTTAAATTGCAATTATTTTCAGCTATGGAAAACATCGTTCTCTTACTACATGATCTTCAGAACCTTGACGCATCGTTGAATTTTATCAACTCATGTTTTTCTTGGTATTTCACGCACCAAGATCAAGTGGCCTTGTCTAGGGGAAAGTGACTATTTGTCCATTTGCGTATATGCGAAGCATTTGTGATCATTTGCATCGTATTTGTGCTGCACCCGCAGATCTGCAGATACGGATGATGTTACATAAATGCTCGCAAATATACAAATTGTCATTTGGAGCAATCATTTCCCCCTAAATCTTTGTTATTAGCACAACTTAAGATACATTCGAATGGTAATCTTTGGAAAATGGTGGCAGACAGAGCTAGATGGTATGTTCTACAAAATTCTAGAATTTGATAATGGCTATAGCTTTGCTGAACATCACACAATCTATTTCTCTTACCATTTTCCTAGAAAATACATTCAAACCTAAAAATAACGTAATTTATATTGCACTTTTATTTCCACGTAATATCGAAGGCCAATATTATTCTCAATGGTTCGATTATTACTGTTTATTACTAATAATCACTTTAGCTTACAATATCCTCTATAACGTTGCGTATGATGCAGATTCATTTCAAAATACTCAAGTGGGCATAATATTTTTTGTCTTGGAAATATGTAGCAGATTATTATATCCGGATATTGCACGGCGATGGTCACAGATGGCCTTGGACGCGAGCAAAGTATTGAATACTTTACTGATCAGTGTGGTGCATAGTGCAGTGTGGAGTAGACCTGAATGACAGCATATGATAATCTGCTCTGAATAGAATGGATTTGTGTAACTGAAGACCTAAAAACGGTCTTCAACTTTTTCTGGGGCCGATTATTTTGAAGTTTCAATGTCAACCCCTGTGATATTGCAGATTTGTGTATCCCCATTGGAAATATTACATCAAAATTTTGAATTCTGGAAACAACGTGCGTCAACGTTGATAATCAATTTTTCACATTTGTTATGTATATGAGCCCACTTTTACGTTCAATAGATGTCACCTTTGATCCCAACAGATTTGATAAAAATACAAAATTTTTGTGATTTATGATATCATTCTCACATATTCACAATTTTATTTTTACCTTTGAAATATTGTTAACGAAAGTGACCAAAATAAAATTGAATTGCACAAAATAGCAAAATGTTTTAAAATATTTGAGTTTTGGACACAATTTGATCGTTTCAAATCATGATTTGAAGTGCACTTAATGTTGATGGTGAGTAAATATGATACACAGAAGTGGATAGCGACACAGTTGACAGGTTTGTAGCATTCCAAGAAATCACGATTATTACAATTATTGTTATTTGAAAAGAGTTTTCAACAGAACCTGAAAATTGTATACGAAATGTACACATATAGTTAGTGCACACCAAATCGGTGTCAAAGATTGGGATATTGACAATGCGATAGAGTTAAGATTAGCATTAGCCGAACTCATTCACTGCTTCATTGTCAAGTATAACCAAATGACTAATTTCGTAATACATTCGATTTGGAGTATCAAAGAACATTTTTTTTTATCAATTCAAACATCATCTTATCATTAGAGCTATGAATTGTATTTTATGATTAAATCAAATCGAGTCCAATTGAATCGCATATAAATACCCCAAAAATATGTTTTAAAATGTAAACAGTTTGTGTTCAATCATTTCAGAAGACAATCCAAAATGAGACTCTTTTCGGTGGTGTTTGTGGCAGCATTTTTGTGTGCATCAAAAACAAATCAAACCAATTTTCTAAATATTGAATGATCGTTGAGATAGGTTGTGTTGGCAACTAATCCATCCGAGGTTCAATGTACATTAGATGCTATCGTAAAATTGATTGGTGATGATTTCAAACCCGAGTTAAAAGCACTCGAAAATCAACTAAAACTTGCCAATGACGAAAGAGAATTTTGTTGGAAGGATGCAGAAGACAGGGGCATCTCTTTAATAAAGTAAACAGATGAGACTGAATCAATTGATTTATTTTGAATTTCTGCGAATCATATGTGTTATTTCAAAATATTTTTTTCTACTTTCGTTTTAGGTGCATTTTCAAATATAATAGATCAACCATGAAAGCTTTTAACGGTTTTATCCTCCATGTGACTTATGTTAGTAACTTGATTATAAACCTTCATTTCCATTTCTTTTTTGGATTTTTTGTTTTGTAATTGGTATAATTCGTTATTTGACAGGAAATTGGCCATAGAAATCAACGCAGAATACAAGAAATGCTCCGAAGAAAACATGTCGATTTAAATGAATAGAGTCATGCGTCAACTCCCTTGTGAAAATAAAACCATTGAACAGACAGTCCTTCGGCAAACGACTGCCAAACGGCTAAATTGGGACAAAAAAAGGACCAAAAGTCGGCTAGAAAACGATTGACAATCGATTGTTAATCAATTGGCAATCGACCGAAACTGTCTAAAATACATGCAAATCATCTTCAGACGTCCCAGAAAATCAAACGACTATAGTCGTCTGGCTGGCACTCAGTTTTTTTTCACAAGGGATCGCAGTATAACGAAATTAGGATTGTTTGAGTATACCATTCATACATACACCCGTAACGTTAATCATAATCGATAATTTAAAAAATAAAGTAAATCTTAAAAAGAAAGCCAAATTGACGTTATCATTCTGTGAATTTCCTTAATTTGAAATTATTGAAATCCTAAATAGGTGATACGCACAAAGTATATGTTCAATGTAGGTAAATAGGTGTTTTGTTTCAATTCACTCAAAATGCCGGTGCGTTTCCTGACAGATGTGCAGAGAAACAGTGAAATTTGGAAACTGTTTCGTGCGCATCAAACATAAAGAACCAAACGCCCGCGTATAAAGCACAAAAGCATACATGCCATACTGGACGCACAAGCATAAAGTTCAACGAGTAGTAGTTTAGTTGACACCCGTTAGATTTCTTCGTTTTATAATTCGCATATTTAAATTATATAGGAACACCGTAAGCACATTAAGCCTGTGGTTCAATGTTCGTGTTCGTCTTAGATTTGAATTTTAGACTTGTTTTTATCAGAATTTGAAGTATCAGTTTTATTGAACGGGATTAATAAATTAATTAACAATATATTCAAATGTCCTAATATTGTAGCTAGCGCATGAAATGAATGCTTTAAATTTCTCCGAAACATTTTCGCACTTTTTATGGATTTTTTGGGACAATTTCGAATTTTCCTGTGAATTGATAAATTATTATTCCAATTACAACGAATCTCCAAATAAATTGAATTACATTCGTAATCCTGACTTTTCCGCATTGATATGAAATTTGATTTTTCTCTTGTTCAATTAAAATCATCGAATATTCAGAGCAAAAGTATTGGTTTTGTCACGAAAACGGGGAAAATATTCTTTTTTCATACAATGAACTGTATTTGGGCAATGTGTGTGACATGGTTCATGTCGGCCGGAGATGGCTTCTGCAATATGGCTAATGTTCAACACAAAACATCGTGTGACAAAATAAATTTTTGCAATTTGAGACTCCTTTCTTGAGATATATTCATATCAAACTTCGATTTTCTAAGAATTTCGTACATTTTCACAACTATTCATATATCATGAATTTTTAACATGAAGATATATTTTGAGCATTGTTCGGATATGTAGAATGAATCAAAAAGACTTCAATATCTTTCAAACGTCGCAAACTGCATGAATTTTCATTGAAAAATGTGGCCAGGAGAGTCAAAAATGCGAAAATCAGATTTTGTGTAAACATGTACTGAAAACCCGACTCACGTGCACTTGAATGCACACATCTCTGGAACGGCTATACCAATATGGCTCAAATTAAATAGGAAACCTCCGGTGACAATATTGTGCAATTTAAGAATCCATTTGTGAGTCATTTTCATTTTTTACAATTCAATTTTTTGAGAATTTTCTAAAAATTTCGTACATTTTCACACGTGTTCACATTTCATGATTTTTCAGCATAAAGAAACATTTTATGCACTTTTTGAATACGTAAAACGTCAAGCGTGCTTGAATACCATTCAAATGACGCAAGCAACATGAATTTTCATTGAAAAATACGGTCAGGAGAGTCAAAAATGTGAAAATCAGTTTTTGTGTAAAAATGTACTGAAAACCCGACTCACGTGCACTTGAATGCACATATCTCTGGAATGGCTAGACCGATATGGCTCAAATTCAATAGGAAACATCCGGTAATAATTCTGAACAAATTTGCTTTTGACACTTTGGGATTTGAGACTCCGTTCGAGAGTTATCGTACTAACGTACAGACTACGACGACGACGACGACGACGACGACGACGACGCCATTTTGCACCGGAGCTACCAGAACCGAGTATCCAAATAAAAAAAGTGAAAATCAAGATTTGTTCCCATGGTGAACTGAGACTCTGGTCAAAATTTGAGCCCGATCGGAGTTCATTTACTCAAGCAATGTGGAGTTGAATTTTTGAGGCAAAACCAATACTTTTCCTAAGCACATTTCATGTGCGGAAAAGTAAAATGTAAAAGAATGTTTGCAATCAAAAATTACTTACAAAAGCCACATACAAAACGAACCCGGTAAAAGCCTTTTGGATTGATCTAGCATAGTTTAATTCACATCTAAAGTAAAAATGGAGAAAACATTTGAAATTATACATTTTTTTCATTTTTGTAGAAATTTAGAAGAATTAAATCAATGAGTCTAATCGATTTACTTTGCAAGAGCGATGCCATTGTCTTCCTCTTCTTTCAAACACAATGCTCTCTCATCATTAGCAAGTGTCACTTGATTTTGGAGTGCTTTTAACTCGGTTTTGAAATAATCACCAACCAATTCCACGACACCATTTAATGCACATTCAACCTCGGATGGTTGAAATGTGTTTGTTGATGGTTTTGCAAACGCCACCTAGCAACAATCATTAAATCATTCAGTAAATTTTTGATTTTCTATTTCATTTTTAGTCAATTGTTCATAATATTTACGTTAGTTTCACTATGTTAACTTTCACATTAAAACAAATTTTACAAATCACTTGATGGTTAAAAGTGCGGAAACGCGCCTAATACACCAATATTCAGTGACAGTTGGAGTTGCGTTACACATGTATTTGTTTATGTGTATAGTTCATGTTATTATGCAGTAGATAGTACAAAAATAATAACAAAAATTAAGAAAACAGATCATGAAAAAAGTATTAACATTTTTTTTGGCAATCGGTTACTCAATTTTGTCCACGACTTGACAATCTATCCCCTAGTTTTCCGAATATACTCTTTTAAAAGCGTCCACGCTCTTTTGTACGCTCTCTCTTTTATTAGTCGATTCAATTCGTTGTTTCTTGCAACTCTCTTCCGCGCTCTTATGTACAGTCGCAGTAGACTTTTTTTATTGGAATGTAAACAATAAAAGAGAAAGCGTACAAAAGAAGGTGGACGCTTTTAAACGAGCGTAATAGGAACGCTCGGGTCGCTTTGTCAATTACGACGGATCAACAAAACTAAATGGGTTGACCAAACATATCAATAAACTGCCCAATAAAAAAAAGACAGTTTTTTCCCCTTAAAAGCGCAAAAACAGCTATTTTGTCTACGTATCAATTTGGTATTACCAAATGAAATATTGAAACCGATCATAGATAAAATTGGAAATCAGGTGAACATATGTGATAACTACTTTTGACTATTTCATAAGTATTTTTAAACGTCTAAAGCATTCAATGTTCATGTATAAACATCAGTGTATGGAAAAAAACTGACTCTCAGCAGTTTACTAAAAAGTCAGTTCAGTCAGTTCATGCCAACAGCATACGCATTGATTCCCCGCTATACTGAATACACAGCGATGTGCTATGAAGGGGAAGTGAACGAGCTCTGTCTGACAGACATGCACTTCCCCTTCATAGCACATCACTGTGTATTCAGTATGGCGGGGAATCACTGCGTATGCTGTTGGCGTGAACTGACTGTACTGACTTTTCAGTTTCGAACTGAGGCTCGGTTTTTTTTTTCATACACTGATAAACATGATAACACGATACACTCGTTTTCAGTAATATCTGTTTCTAGAAATTGTTGGTGAAATAGTAAAATAATCTCATAAAATGTTTTAAATGTTTTATGTAATCACATATTGGCCATATTTGTATATTTTGGCAGCAGACTCGTTTGATTGATTTGAGGTAAAACAATTGCAATGATATTACTTTTTCCACATTTATTTGGCTTTGGCCAAAGTATTAGGTTTTGCCTCGAAAATTAGCCATCAAAGTCAATGCACAATTTTCTTCACATTTTTAATAACCCTTTCCAAGGCCAAAAAGAAGTTCATGAAAAGAATGAAACATTATGTCACATTGATCAACATTGATTAGTTCTTGAATAAAATCGAATTTCGTGTTAGTGTAAAAAAATCACAATGACGAATGTAATTCGATGTATTTTATCGCCAATTTCCAATTCAATTGAATTTATCAATCAAGTGTGCGGAGTGTGTACGTGTACACTGATAATGTACAATGCAGCGATAAGATACCGTATATAAGGGCATATTACAGTGGAAAGAGTCCACAGAGACTAAGTACTGACACCTTAACACAAAAACCTAAGCAGCTCTTCAGTTAAATTCATTTTTGATTTGTAAAGTGATATTTCGTTTTTTTCAAAGTTTTTTCGCCAATGTGCATTTTATATGTAACTTTCAGTCCTTGAAAAATTGTTTGTGAAGTTCAGTCCGTGAATTTAATTTAAAATTGAAAAAAATATTCTGATTCCGAAGTCAGATCATTGATACAAAGTGTTAAATAAAAGAATTTTGAAGGAAGATGGATCTATCACTACTATTTGCCGAATTGAGAGGCTTATTCACAGGCATTATTGTTGGTGGCCTTGGAATGTTGATTTATTTATTGTACAGAAAGTCAAGCGTGAATGAATCAAATCAGGAAACGAACGAAACGGTGGCAGAGCATGAGAAAATCAATCCGATTAATGAACAAACTGAAACGGAATCAATCGAGAGTAACAATGAACCGATACCAGAAACAGATCGTGGAAAAGCTGACGGCGATGATGTCATTGAAATTGAAACACCAAATCAAGTAAGTTAGAAAACAGAGATATGAATTGCTATTTTGGAACTGCACTTCTCTATAATGAAGAGTCTTAATTGAAGACTCAAATCTTGACATTGAATCAGAAATTTCAATTGAGAAATAATTTTATTTTTGAAATAAAAGAATTCAACGTTTCTCTTCATTTAATTTCGAAATATAGCTAAAGATGCCGGAAACGCTATTCAAACCTGAGTTGCCCATTGAAGAGTTTAAAAAATGGTGTTCAGATGAAAAATTTTTGATTGCGAGTGACGATGAATTAATAGCACCTGTTGATAGGAAATTGTTCACTGTTGTTCGAGATTACATGTCGAATGGTACATTTCTGGAGAAATATGGTCGTTGTGTTGAATACGTGCGAATTTATTGCCAGGGTATCAACACAAAGGAACCGTCCGTCTATCGTCAAATGAGTCAATATTGTTCCGGTAACTTAAAAGAAATTGAACTCTATGATCTCGAAGGGCATGAGATCAATAGCTTCACAAATGAATTTCCAGCGATTGAACGAGTACAATTCAAAACTGGAAAAATTGGACCAAACATTGCTGCCAAATTCTCGCAACTCTTTTCAAATGTTAAACAGTTGGAATTTAGCCATAAACTTGATGTGATTCACGATCGAAACATTATTCAGACTCATTTTCACCGTTTGGAGTGTTTTGAGGCAAGCTATGATGAAACTAAGAGGCATTTCACTGAATCTGACATAATGAATGCATTGGATTTAAATAAACAAACCTTAAGAAGGATAACGTTATGGGGTAAACTCACTCCAGCATTACTGAGCTTCATTAGTCAACAGTTTCCACAGCTCAAAATGTTATCGATGGAAGGCGTACCAGAGCGAGTTATTACCACACCTCCCAAGTAATTGTTGCCAATAATATTGTAACGATTTATAGAAAACTAGAAATTTGTTCATGTTTTAGGGGATGTCCATATGTCTTCAAACGATTAGAGGAATTGGAAATCTCCATGTCAAACTCGGTCCATGACATTGGGTTTCCCTTTGATCTCGGTCAGCTTCAGAAAATCAAACTGAATTTATCTCTTTTGCCTGCTTCATGGATTGAAAGTTTCTTCAAGAAAAACGAACATGTTCGTCATCTATCTTTGAGCTTGCAACCTAAAGAAATAGACAATGTCATGACGCTAAACATAAAATCTGCTTTGCCCAAGTTGGAATTCCTCGAAATTGATTTTGCATCTAAACTAGACAAAACAACAGTTATGAAACTTCTTGAAATCAGCCACTTGAATGAACTTTTGTTTTCCCATCTTAATGGCGTTGTTTATGCGCAACTGAAAACTGATTCTGAGCAAATAAAAACATTGGGATGGAACGTTATGTTTTTTTCTAAATTTGTTGGTGCCAGATTTCAACGCAAAACAGGTAAATTACTAAAACTTCAGTTAAAGATCTCGGGTAATTAATTAATATTTCTATCATAAATATGGTCGTTAAAAATGAAAATTTCAATTCGCAGAGAAAAAAGCAAAACGGAACTACTTGATTTGTGAGTGGATTGTGGATTAGGGAGTATCAATTTCGATTTTCGTTTGAAATCAAAAATGGAGGGGTGGCACCAGTTAGTACTAGTCAAAACAAGATTTTTTTGTTTGTGGACCATATGCAAAATTTTATTTCCTACAGGTCGGAAGGTCGTTTGAAAATAATGTGTCAAAATAGCTGTTTTTCCACAAAAAATGTAAGAAAAGTCATTCAAAATATAATTATTGATATTTACATTTACTTTATTCTTAATTTTCGGATCACAATTAATGATTTTTATGTTACTCAAGACATTTTCCTGGTTTAGTTTGAAATTTATGGAACAAGTGAAGAATGGCCGAAAAAAACTTTTAGCGACATGTTTGTTGCA
Organism: Aphidoletes aphidimyza; assembly: GCA_030463065.1. NCBI lineage: Eukaryota > Metazoa > Arthropoda > Insecta > Diptera > Cecidomyiidae > Aphidoletes > Aphidoletes aphidimyza. The sequence continues at coordinate 41,585,174 of CM059999.1, forward strand.
GAATATGTGAAAAAAGCGATATTTTGGCTTTTTTCTCGTGGATTTTCCCACAAGAGTCGAGTTAGGGGTGATTTTCACCATTGATCTTTCTGTATATTTTATCTACGAGAGCAATTGGGTCGATTTACTTCATTATGGCATATATAAAATGATATATCGGACATATTTGTAGGCACAATTTGGGAAAGAGGTCACTTTTTTCGGCCATTCTTCACTTGTTCCATAATAAAAATTTCAAACTAAACCAGGAAAATGTCTTGAGTAACATAAAAATCATTAATTGTGATCCAAAAATTAAGAATAAAGTAAATGTAAATATCAATAATTATATTTTGAATGACTTTTCTTACATTTTTTGTGGAAAAACAGCTATTTTGACACATTTTTTTCAAACGACCTTCCGACCTGTAGGAAATAAAATTTTGCATATGGTCCACAAACAAAAAAATCTTGTTTTGACTAGTACTAACTGGTGCCACCCCTCCATTTTTGATTTCAAACGAAAATCGAAATTGATACACCCTAATGAACACGAATTGCAAACATCAAAAGAACCCCTTAATTTTAACGCACGTAATTGGTTACTTACATATTATGTCTTTTTCTCATTCACAGAGATTTCAAATCATTTGCAGAGCAGGTAAGCAACAACTGAATTCTGAAAGAGTCATGTTTTCACACAGAAACCTAGAATGAATACAATTTAGGCGTGCCTATAATCGTCTGATAGAAAAATCTGAACATTTTACAGGAAAACGGAAAGAACAAGTGCAATGAAAGTTCACAATTGGTATGACGCTCAGTTAACGAATGTGGTAGATGTTGCATTGAAAAGGGTATGATATTTCTTGGCTTTTCTGTAATTTCAATTTATTGACTTTTTGGTGTTTTCACTGTTCAAAGCGGAAGTGGAAAAAATGATTGTTCATTTTATGGAGTCGTCTAGAATAGGAAACGTCCTCTATCGCATTCATAAATGAATAGTTTGAAAAATAGTTGAAAACTATAGTTTGAAATTTCTTACAAAGTTAAGACATAATAGGAGTGATTTTAAAATTAGACACAGTTTATGAGCACATAATACATTTTGTGTCCTGAATTAGTTTCGAATTTCAAGCCGTGAATATGGCTAAGACTTCTGATTTCGATCATATTGGATTCAAAGAGTTTGAATTTAAATGAAATGAAATTCAAATATCGTGAACCAATGTCTTACTCTTACTTATCTGCTCATTTCGTATTTTTGAACATTAAATAAATCAAATAAGTTTCGTGATATGGAAAATAGTCCATTTCGATTGTCAATCACGGCCACCGTGAGTGCTAAAATCTAAAACATGAATCCCGATTTAACAGTACATTCGCGTAAGTGGTGCTTTATATGGCCGTTGGCCGTCAATGATTGATCAATGATCATGAGCATCTTTGGATTTCAACAAAATTGAGCACTATTCCTCATTTTCTTATTTTCCTTTAAAATAGCTTTCGATTTTCTTCGATGATCATCGAAAGGCATCTGTTAAAAGTGGATCTCTATGTTATTCCGATAATGAGCTTCAATTAATTGGTAAGATTCGTAAATCAAAACTTCTCTTATTGAATAGCAAATAGTTTTAACACGTTTCTATTGTATTTATTCAGATCATCACAGAGCCGCCCAGTTTCTGCGCACAAATGGTGTGGATTTGAATCTCAAAAATACTCATGGACAGACGCCGCTCCATTCAGCTGCGGAATATGGTAATTAAAATGGCTTAAAAAATCGCTGAATGCTTGTCAATAAAAAATAAATAACCCAAGCGGACTGATAAGTAATTCTTAGTTAATTGAACATTATTGTACAATATCCAAAGTACATGGCTGCTGCAAATATTTCACCTGTGTGCGTTTTGGGAATTTCATTGGAATTATTACAGATGTTATTATTCCACGGATTTAATTATCAAATCCAAATCAGAGACGCAAACATCATAGAATTTCTTTTTTGTGTGTCGTTCATTTTTCAATATAAAAACTAAATATGACAGTGGAGTGAATGAGACAGGAAACGCAAAAAGAAAGCGAACGCACTCCCTACTCTAGCACCGTAGATCTAGCACTGATCAAGCATTTACTTGTGTATTCAAAAAAACATGGACATTTGTGACCATTGAATGACAACAGAACACAACGACTCTTTTTCTCTGTCAAACAATTGATATTATTCACGAATGCAATCTAGGGGCATAGCTCATAAGTAGTTTCAACTACTCAAAAACGCGTGAAAACTTGAACGAACTCGCAGCGAGAGCGTTAAATTAAGCACAGAACTAGCAGCACATGTCGCAGCGCACGAGTTCTATGTTCACGAAGGAACTCGCATGAACTCGTGTGAGTTCGAGTGTGAATGGGAATGTTGAGGCAAATGCGTTGATATATCAGTCAGTCCATGATGTCACTGAATCCGTTTATGTTACATTAGATGTTCCCATCAGCTTCTGACCTTTTCAGCAGTTTTAATGCATCTGCCAAACGCCATATGATAAATAAGATTATCCTGGTTTAAACATGAATTTCTCCATATTTTTGTATGATTTGCCATCTAAAACTGATTGATCTTCGTTTGCATATTGCTCGACTTCTTCAATAAGATCTATATTTATATCCAATGAAGATGATTTGAATTCAAAACCACTTCTTATTGAAATATTTATTATGTCAACGTGAATTATTTACTCTTTAAAACTGCTCCAATTTATGAAAAATATTTTCGTTGTCTATTTCCACAATCACTTATTCAATAGTTTATTTTTAAAAAATATGTCATAAGCACAAATGATAAATGTAAACAATGTAAATTCTCTCAATTTTGAATTGTAATAACTGTTCGTGGAATACGAACTCGTACAAACTTGCATCTGCACACGCAAAACTTAACGAACTTGCGAGAATCTGCATTTCATTTTTCATTTCATTGCATGAACTTGCAAGAGTTGGTTGTCTCTAGAGTGCAAGAAGTTTTTATATTATTCGTTTCAGGTTACGCCATAATCGTAGAATATCTTGTCCAAAATGGCGCAAATGTTAATTTAGAGGATAAGGACGGTCGGGCGCCGCTTCATGGGGCTACATTTAACGGTAGTTCCATAAATATTCCATTGAAAGCTCAAAACATATGACTAAAATTGGCAATTCTTTTCTTCAGGTAGCGAGAAAGTCGTGAAAATTCTTGTCCAAAATGGCGCAAATGTCAATTTAGAGGATAACTCAGGAGAAACGCCGCTTCATAGGGCTGCATCTAACGGTAGTTCCATAAAAATTCCATTGAACGCTCAAAACATATGACTAAAATTGGCAATTCTTTTCTTCAGGTAGCGAGAAAGTCGTGGAAATTCTTGTCCAAAATGGCGCAAATGTCAATTTAGAGGATAACTCAGGAGAAACGCCGCTTCATAAGGCTGCATATTGGGGTAGTCCCATAAACATTCCATTGAACGCTCAAAACATTTGACTAAAATTGGCAATTCTTTTCTTCAGGTAGCGAGAAAGTCGTGGAAATTCTTGTCCAAAATGGCGCAAATGTCAATTTAGAGAATAAGGACGGTCGGGCGCCGCTTCATAGGGCTGCATCTAACGGTAGTTCCATAAAAATTCCATTGAACGCTCAAAACATTTGACTAAAATTGGCAATTCTTTTCTTCAGGTCGCGTGGAAGTCGTGGAAATTCTTGTCCAAAATGGCGCAAATGTTAATAAGGACGGTTGGGCGCTGGCTCCTAGAAATAAAATATTAAGAAATTATTTAATTTTTATGCTGGAAAATAAGAAATAATTTATTGAAATAGTTTATTTAATAAATTATTTCTGTAAAAACACGAAATTATTTATTGAAATAATTTATTAATAAATGGGCTTACATGCGTAAGGCTTACTTTTCCGCACTTTTAACCATCAAGTGATTTTGTAAAATTAGTTTCAAGGTGGAAGTAAACATAGTGAAATTACAAGAAAACGTCATCCAATCGAACTCAAATTTCATTTAGACCATTTTTTCTACAAAATAAGCAATTTATATGGGTTCGGAGCAGTGAGTCAAAAATCAGTGGTTCCACCTATTTTCTGAATCGAATCTATTGTATCACTACATGTATGGAATGATTATATTTATGAATCTCAGAACCAATATAGTTTGTCTCAGAAAAGTGAAATGGGTTCACGGAAGACATTTTCTAGGCTTATTTGTGGCACTTTCCATACAAAAATTGAATTTTCAAGCAAAATAGCCACATTCGCTTGAGTCAGTCATGCGCCTCAACGACTACTACAATACTGCTCAAAATTGGATGGAATCTTAGTGCTATGAAGTCCAAACCATTTTTGATAGTGGTCCACGAGTCAAAGATTGGATTTGAGCGCAAATTGATTAATAATTTTGCGTATGGCGTACGTGTACGAATTTTATGAATTTCGTCTATTTTGGATGCAAATTTGAGAAATTTCACATCAAATATGGAATGATTGTATTTAGGAATCTCAGAACTAATATAGTTTGGCCCAGGAAAGCCATATAGGCTTCAGAAAAACATTCAGTAGGCTTATTTGTGGTAATTTCGTTCAAAAATTGCATTTTAAGGGCAATAAACGTATATTCACTTGAGAGCATGGCGCGCCAAAACGGCTATACCAATATTGCTCAAAATTTGATAGGATCTAAGTCTAATAATTTCCAAACAATGGTGAAATTTTGAAGTCGATCGGTGGAGTGGTTTTTGAGCTATCGTGGTAACAAAAAACGTGACAACGGACGGCGGACGGCGGACAACGGACAACGTGCCACAGCCCCACATCAACATGAGCTAAAAACGGTTCCACTGCATTCCTATGGGTTCCAAACTTATAGAAAAATCATTTTTGGGGTTTCCAAAATTTGGGCCAATCGCAATACTTTTACGCATCACGTGGTGTGCGGAAAAGTAATAAAATATTTCGTATTCATTCTCGAAATAAAATATTAAAATATCTGGTGCCAATTTTTAATATTTTATTTCGAAATATTCCGAAATAATTTATTAATAAATTATTCCAATTTATTATTTCGTATTTTTATTATAATATATTATTTCGAAATTAAATATTTCCTTTTCCTGAATTAAAATATTAAAATAATTTGATTCAAATGTGTCCATACGTTCATTTGTAAAATATGGTCGAAAATTTAACACGCAAATTTAACAAGAACGATCTTCATTCAAGAGAAATGTTTGGTAACTGGAAATCATTTAAGAAAATACAAACTGAAGAGTTACCTTTATTCGATGAGCAATAAAAAATGTTGGGACATTTACACATGATTTCTGGTATTTGATACGCCATAATTGATTTCAATCAATGCAAATCCAAACAGAATCGTGTTTTTTCCTGTTTCATAACATATCTTTATTTTAAACGTCGTCATATTTTTCGCTAAACATGAACTAAACAAAATTAGCGTTATTTATCCATTCACATTTTTTCTCTTCTTTCAGTTACATTTCATCTGGGCATTCAAATCAATTTATGCCATTCAAATGAATAAATAAAATCCTTAAATATTATCACAATTTTCATACTTTGATTGAATAGTGTAAATTTAATTCGTCTACAATTGGTTCGCATAAAATTTCATCTGACATTGTCATGTATGGTTAATTGTGGCCATATAAAATGGTTGTGCTTTGTCGACAACATTGCAACAACAAGGACAAGTTACTTTTTTTTTCTCTAAACTGAGTTTTCTCTTATTAGATTTATATCTAATATCACATTGTGCTTCATGTTCAAGAACCCTTTCGTTCCAGCACGATGAACAAATTACTATATGAAAGCATGGCACTAAAATAATTTCACATTGTGTGACACGACATACGATACATTTGCCACGATCCGATTCTGGTTGATCTGACTCTTCCTGACTAGAAACATCGATCGATTCATCTTTCTCACAGTCGTTATCGCTATCAGCACTTTCAACCGCACCGGACACGTCATTAAATTTCTTGGTAATGTGTAAAATTCGATCTAAAAATTGTTCGTCGGTAATTCTTTTATTCTTTAGCAATAACGAACTTTCCCATATCAGGTTAGCACGCTCCTGAAATGAAAAAAAAAACAAGACGAACAACGAGAAAAACGATGAGAAATTGAAAAAAAATGGCAAAATGATTGAATTTCAAAAAAAAAAAACATTTATTGAAAAAACAGGTAATACCTTGTCAATTTTTTTTTGGTGGCACCCCACAAGGCCGCCGCTTTCCACGTAAGTTCTAAACTCTTGCGACTTCATAAATTCTTGATTTCTGATAGATACACAAAACCAAATGAAACTGCCTTTTTTGTGACAATATTCACTGAGGGCTCGGTTGTATCCTTCTGCTGGTGACGTGGTTCGAGTTGCTTTACCAAAAACCGAAATTTTTCGTGCGCCCTCTTTTTTTATCCACTGCTTATAATAATATTTGATGAACGGCGCAAATTTTTGCTCATCAATTTCTTTAGCTCTCTTTCGCAAACTTTCGAATGTTGAATCAATACTTTTTACGGGTAAAAGCGGCAAATACATGAGTTTGTAGTAAACTTTTCTTGCTGCGTCATTCTTTCGCAAAAATTCGTCAAATCCTTTGATTTTACTCGATCTTTTTCGAACCGCCTGCGCAAAATGAAACTCACAACCCGACAGTTTCGATCGTGGATATCTTTTCCTAAGAGCATTACGTGGAGCAGTTTCATAATCGGTTATAAACATTTTCGTACCACTCAAATTAAAAATTTTCGCATCAATGAATGCAAAAACGGCCTCATATGCTTTTTGCGACTTCGAATCCATCAAAACAAATATGATTGGGAAAACCTTTATAGAAATGAACAGGAAAAAGTGTCAACAATTGTGAATTGTTCATGGTGTATGAAAACTTTGAGTATATTTGGTTAACATGTATTGAATAGCATTTCACTTTTGACACAGAAAGAGAAAAAAACACAGAAAATCCAATGCACATTACCACTAAAGAAGTGAATTATGAAATATGATAGATTCATCGTGAATTTGTTCCATACCTTTTCTAAATATACCACATATATAATCAGTAACTGTTGAAAACCACCCACGGGAACCACATCGAATGTACCATCCATCATTATTGTTCTTTCTCCGTATTTCTCATTCAGCTCAAATATCTCCAATGTCTCTTTAGATGAGAAAAAACACGCCGCAAAATCATCACCTTCAATCACACCATCATAAAATACGCTGCCAGGCTTGGTTTTTCCAATTAAATTCATCACATCATCTCGATTAAAAATATTACAAATATCAGATGTTTCCACTGGATTCTTTGGTAGTGCAGCGCTTCTAATTGTAGAAAGCGTGCGTTCAATGCTTGAATCAAAACTAATTTTTCCTTTTGCTTCAGGGTATTTAGATAGAACGGAATAAAAAATATCACGAACTGACTGCTTTCTCTCATTTATGAGAGTGGAAATATCAGAACACTTTCTTTTGATTTCATTCAAGATCTCCAGTTTGTCATATAATTGTTTTTTTGGTTCATGTGTGTGCTTGTAATATCTGCTTTTCTGGATAAGTTTATTATCAGTTCTCAAATGAACTCGACTATTGCAGTCGACGCATTTATATGCACTACCAGTTTTGTTTTTGCCGTTGAAACGATAATATTGCTGTTCATCCAGTGTATATATCAAATTCGAGTTCATTCTTTTGCCGGTTGTGAAAACAAAATTCATAAATCTAAATGTCGAATTAGTTTCACTCAAATCACTGCCACTTGAAGCACTTGAGCATTCTGAGCTTGCGTCTGATTGTGTTCTATGAAGCGAAAATCCAATAACGGAACTTAGGCTCTTTGAGCCTGTGTCGGATGAATCACTATTTGACGCCATATTTATTTTGTCATCGAAATCTCATACGGGATATGATGTAATTTTTCAACTTCACGGATTCCAAGTAAAAACTGTTGAACTTGAGTCAATTTTACCAGCGTATGTGCTCTTTGAGAATCAATGTCGGCAATTTCGTCGTAATTTTTTTCCCACTTATACTTTCTTTTAATTTCGGATATGGCACTGGACAAATAGGGGCCACATTGACTAAAACAAACACAATGCTTCTTTAGCACACTGCCGATCTGCAATGTACCATAAAATAAGACAAAACACTTTGTAACATCACCGACTTTATAAATGGTGTTGATTCTGGCAGGCCACGGCCTGTATTTGTTCATTTTCGCCATGACAATCATACCAGGGCCCAACACATATTCCCGTGAAATCATTTCATTCCAAATAACATTTACATAGTTTCTTTGTGCAATTTGTTTTTTTTCATTATCAACACTGACTGACGATTTAAAAACTTTGTCCGATGAACATAACTTTGAACGTGTTCTCAAATTGTATGCAGTTGTTGGAAAAGATACAATTTGATGAGTATTTATTCGGCTAAGTTGAACTTTACACTCTTTTATGTTGAATTTTTTGTATAAATCGTTTGATTTAGTATTTATTCGATTAAGTTGAACTTTGCACTCTTTTATGTTGAATTTTTTGTACAAATCCTTAGATTTTCTATTTCTAATAGCAGTTATTTTCCCGCTTCTCAAGACGGCCATCGGAAAAAATATTATTTTGGAATGAAATGAAATCGAAAACTAACGAAAAACACAAAAAACACCTTTATGCGAAAAAAGGAATGCTGGAAATGAGTGTCGTCTCAATCCGTTAGTTAATGCACCGATTTTAATCTGTTGGTTTTTTACATCGTCTCATAAACTTACACACTTATACTCATGAATGTGAACGATTGAACGATTTTCGTTTTAAAAGCATTGGTTCTTCAATGCATTCATTTAAATGTGATAATCAAACACCAAAGTTGAATGCGCACATTGTGTGAATCAGAAACAGGTAGAATTCTCAACACAGTTCAATACATTCAAAGTGAGTACTCTAACCGACGCTAGTCATCACAGCGAGCCCGTACATACTTAATTCTTGCTAAGTGTGTAAGTGTTCGCTGTGACAGCAAACGTCGGGTGAAACACTCTCTGTGAATGTATTCAAATTTGACACTCCGTCAACAAATATGTGTGTCAGGGTTGTACAAATGATGAAAAAAACCGAAATAAAATATTTTTATACCGCAAAAATTTGGCGAAAATTCCAGATATTTTAATATTTTATTTCGGAAAAAAGTCGAAATAGAATATTGAAATAATTTATTCACCATATTACTTCGGTTTTTAAGAAATAATTTATTCGAAATAAAATATTCAGGAATAGATTCTACAAAAACGAAAGAATTTATTCCTTCATACAAAAATTGAATATTTTATTTCGAATAAATTATTTCTGAATATTTTATTTCTAGGAGCCGCTTCATTTCGCTGCATAAGAAGGTAGTCCCATAAATATATAATCACTTCCCAAAGTAAAATAAATGGGCTTACATGCGTAAGGCTTACTTTTCCACACTTTTAACCATCAAGTGATTTTGTAAAATTAGTTTTAATGTGAAAGTAAACATAGTGAAATTACAAGAAAACGTCATCCAATCGACCTCAAATTTCATTTAGACCATTTTTTCTACAAATTAAGCAATTTATATGGGTTCGGAGCAGTGAGTCAAAAATCGGTGGTTCCACCTATTTTCTGAATCCAATCTATTTTATGACCACAAATATGGAATGATTCAATTTTTAAATCTCAAAACCATTATAGTTTGTCCCAGGGTAGTCAAATGGACCCGCGGAATACATTTAGTACGTATATTCGCGGTACTTTCCATATTAAATTGAATTTCCAAGCAAAATAGCCACATTCGCTTGAGTCGGTCATGCGCCTCAACGACTACTACAATACTGCCCAAAATTGGATGGAATCTTAGTGCTATGAATTCCAAACCATTTGTAATAGTGGTCCAGGAGTCAATGATTAAATTTGAGCGCAAATTGATTAACAATTTAGCGTATGGCGTACGTGTACTAATTTTATGAATTTTGTCTATTTTGACTGCAAATTTGAGAAATTTCACATCAAATATGGAATGATTGTATTCAGGAATCTCAGAACTAATACAGTTTGGCCCAGGAAAGTGAAATGGGCTCTCGAAAAACAATCAGTAGGCTTATTTGTGGTAATTTCGCTCAAAAATGGCATTTTTAGGGCAATAAACGTATATTCACTTGAGAGCATGGCGCGCCAAAACGGCTATACCAATATTGCTCAAAATTTGATAGGATCTAAGTCTAATAATTTCCAAACAATGGTGAAAATTTGAAATCGATCGGTGGAGTCGTTTTTGAGCTATCGTGGTAACAAAAAACGTGACAACGGACGGCGGACAAAGGACAACGTGCCACAGCCCCACATCAACATGAGCTAAAAACGGTTCCACCGCATTCCTATGGGTTCCAAACTTATAGAAAAATCATTTTTGGGGTTTCCAAAATTTGGGCCAATCGCAATACTTTTACGCATCACGTGGTGTGCGGAAAAGTAATTGCCCGTTTGGCTCGATTGGATCGCGTTCTCGAGATATTCGTGAATTTCAATGTTGTCTCATTCGTTTCTTATCTGAATTGGCATCACATTTTCATAGATTAGATGATGAATTTGTAGTTTAATAATTTTTTATATTATTCATATCGTGGTTCGATTTCCCAAAAATGTCGTATATTTTGAGAGAACATACCGCAAAATATTCTGTGATTTTTCAATGTGAAGATGTGAAGGTGTATTTTTGTTGTCATTCCATTTAATAATATTTATCTAATCTTTACCATCGCTAGCATTAAATTGACGAAGGTGGGTGGCCCGTGACATTCCAGTTCGACTTCTTTCGCCTATTTTCATAAATCATTTCCTTATCGGGCATGGAAACAAAAATATTGAATATGCATATAAGATGAAAAACCTCTGAACGAGGTATAAAGAGTGGCGCACTAGTAGATCCTGCCCACAAAATGACTGATATAAAATGTTACGTGGCGCTTGTGAAAATATATTGTCGTTCCTCAGTCCTCAAATAATTCAACAATTTGTCCATGCCATATTACAATGAATGTGAACTAGAGCGCGCCAGTGTGAGTCCCGAACGTTTACATTTTCATTATCTTTGAATAACAGTGGCTATAATCAAAACTGGAATACAAATGATTTACAACCGCATTTTGGATTGCAGGCTCACCGTGAGTGTGTAAATCGTAGCCTAACTCTAATCGAATTGATAGGAAAACGCCTCGCTTGCACTGGCGCACTCTAACTCGCTAGCCACGTCACAAAATTGATATCAGTAAGTTTTTGTACCGATTTTGCTTGCGGCACGAGTATTTACCGCGCCAAGTGGTTTTTTATTTGATATCAATCATTTTGTATTGAGATTTTTTTTTAGTAATTTGTGAAATTTCAGTCCTAGAGTTAATGTTCTTTTTCCAAGACGCACGATTACAATCATTACACGATCTTCTCCATACGTTTGTAATTGTATTGTATGAAATTTTTTTGCGGTAGTTCTCATGTTATGGGGTGAAAAATTGATTTTTGTTCGATTTTTGTGTGTTTTTTTAGCTTTTGAACTCAAAATCGTTAAAAGTAAACTAATGTTTTTAGAATACGACGTAAAGTCCACTAAATTTGTTTTTTTATTAATGTTAAACACTCTTTAACTTGAACCTTTATGACTTTACAAAAAGTAAAATAAAAATGGAAATATTTTTATTTTTTTTTTATTTAATTACCGAATGCATTTCGGACTGTGTTCAGTCCATCATCAGCATCACGACTGTCGGTGAAATTCAAAAACAGCATCACACAGCAAAAAGTCAACAAACGATAACATGATACACAAACACAAATTGGCTTATAGAACAAAGAAAGTGAATGTTCTTAAACACGAGAGAAGAGTATAGATTCAATATTTCCGTTATCCAAATTCATGGTATCGGCATTTGATTGAATGTAGTAGCTCTCGTATGCATCAAGCCGATTATTGTCCCGAACACTTTTTACAACACTAACACAGAAGTTTTCGTGATTTGTGTTCAATATGTGTGCGGCAAAGGCCGACTTGTTCGGTTGATTGTATTTTATGCAAGCTATGTGTTCACTGTATCTTTTTTCTATAGCTCGTTTCGTTTGACCGTAATAAACACTGTTGCAATCATTACATTTGATTGAATAAATACCCGATTTTTTCATGGGATCATCTTTGTCTTTTGTTGAGCCAAGCAAATTACTTAATTTATTTGAACTTTTGTAAACACAATGTAGATCAAAACGTTTGAAAGTTTTTTCCAATTTTTTGGTAATTTGTGGGACGTAACTCATTGAAACTCTTTTCTTCTGTGAGCTGGTGTTATTGCTCTGTGTGAAGAATGTGCTATTGTTGGAATTTTGCATCTTTTTAGAGTGAATTTTGATGATTTTGTCAACAACTGACAAATGATAACCATTTACGGTGGCCACTTCTTGAATGTATTTGTATTCTTTCATGTAATAATTCACTGGCAGTGGGATTTTGCAAAGACGATGAATCATAGAATGAAATGCTGCATGTTTGTATTGAATCGGACAATAAGAATCACTTGGAATTATGCGTTTTGTGCTCGTCGGTTTATGATAAATTTCAAACTCAAGTGAATTGTCGATTAATCGATGAACTTTCAAGTCTAAAAACGGCAACTCGTTATTTTCCTCTGTTTCAAATGTGAAATTGATAGTTTCATGTTGATTGTTCAAAATTTCGAGTGTTTCATTCACTTTATCACGTTCAATTATCACAAAAATGTCATCAACATAACGACTCCAGAATCGTGGTAGCAAATTTGCGTTGTTTAATTTTTGTTCGAATGATGACATAAAACAGTCAGCGATCATTGGTGACAGTGGATTGCCCATATTAGTGCCTTCATCCACTTTATAAAATTTGCCGCGATACTGGAAAAAGTTCTGATTCATACACATTTTTGCCACTTTTAGATATGTGTCTCTTTTTTCGATTGGTAAATTTAGATTGTCTAAATATTTTTCGAATTCATTTAATGCTTCTTGAACCGGAATGCTCGGAAAAAGAGCTGACACATCGAATGATACGAGCATTTCATTTTCTTCTAATTTCAAGTCTTTGACTTTATTCACGAAGTCGAACGAATTTTTTATAGAAAAACCTTTGAACGGGGGCAATTTACGGAGCTCATACACTAACCACTTTGCCATTTTGTAGCTTGGTGTGTTGATGCTTGAAACGATCTGTCTCATTTTGATCGGGTTTTTGTGGAAAAGTAGACATTTAAGAGCATTGACATCTGGAGAACTATTGTCTCCTTTAAGTCAGAGTATACTATAATCACAATTAAATGATATTTTTGGCGTTATTTATCATGTTTTCGGATTAAAAACGGCATTTTTGGTCAATTTTAGTGTGTTTTTTAACTTCAAACCGAAATATCTCGAAAAAACGAATTTTCCCAGATATAACGCATATGCACCATGTTTCACACATATTTACGCTAGAATCGTGGAAATTATGAAAAAAATCGTTGGGAGTTTTTTCGAGAAAATTTCAAATTTGTGTCGGACCGATATGCAACATTTCAGTTTTTGGCTGAAAACATCTCAATTAGGATATTTTTTTCGAATCGTTTGAATGCAGTTTGAAAGCTGACCTCAATACTTTTCAAATGATACCCATGCTGTTTCTGTATATTTAGTGGTTTGGGCACAGTGACCTTTGGGAGGGGGGGCAGTTTTTCAAGTTTAAAGACCCCCCTGGTCATAGGGGCCACCAGATCGAAAAGTTGTGGAACAAAAAATTCTTAGTTTTACAATCCTAATATCTCCAGCAAATATCGTTGAAATATCTCACAGGTACAAACAGACAAACAAACGCCCCTTTTCATCATTTTGAGGGGGTGGGGGTAAAAATTTTGATAATGTCATAACTTTTGACCGGGTCAACCGATTTTGATCACATTTTCAAACCCCCATATCAGGGGTCATGGGAGGTCAAATTTCAAGTTTTTATACTCTTTTCGCCTCTATTTTCCAAGACCTTTCCAATGATACTCAGCTCATTTTGATCGGTAATATGGTTTAAAAGTTCGAAACTGCGTGTATATATAGGCTTGTGACATTGCACTAATATGCATGCATAGTAGTTGCTTGCGTCACTCGCGTGGACTACCGTCCACAGTGATTTCTTTCCTTGATTGAGTCTGAAGAACACAAATTTAACAAAATTCAGGGTGAATTTGGTTTGAATGCATGCATTCTAAACAAGAAAATAAATGAAAATCGAACGATACAAAAAATGTTCAATCAACTGAAGGTTTCTCTAATTCGGATGATCTGTTTATTTCGAAGGTTTAACTGTATTTATTGTCCCATAAAGCTCTTGTTTGAACAATAACGACGTATAAATCGACTGTCTAAAAATAAGAATGGCATTTTCGATGGATTGTTCTATCGAATATAAAGCAATTTCTAGTAACATCTAATGATTCATTAGCAATGACATGATTTACATTTCCGATGATCGAATGTTCTATCGAACAATTGCAATTCAAACTTTCCATTCAAATGTGAATGAATTTTTAACAACAAATTTGTTCGATTTGAAAATGCAGCAAAATGAATCATAATTAAGGTCAACTCTAGGGGGAAACACAATTTTGTTCAATCGTGGATTAGCGAAGCATTTTTCATGATCTGTTTCGTATTTGCAAGGTGTACTAATGTAATAATAGCAACAGTAATATTCAAAATATATTTCTGGCCAATGAGTCATTTAAACACTAATCGACGTCAATTTGTTTAAGAAGTCCACATATGGATAAAGACAAATCATCAAAATTAGTTGTGATTTGAAAGTGATCCGGTTAAGACGGTAGACTCTCTGAGAGAATTTGAATTTGTTCAAATCTTTAAAAATAAAAACATTGGAAATTCAGTTGAACATTAAAATAACTTAGAAAACTGACAAATAATAATTCGAAAAGATAAAAATGGCAAAATTCAGAGTGCTTGAAAAAAATCAAGATTTTATGGTTCGATTGGGCATTCATTCTCATAATTTGGCAGAACCAAGCAGTGAATTCTTTAGCTCGATTGCCACCTATTACAATTTATTCTTTTCGTTTGTTGTTATGGGTGTTTCAAGTGCTGTGGTTACCGTGCAGTACTGGCCACATTTGGAAAATATGTTAGGGCCATTTTCTCTGGTTGTAGCAGGTCTTCAGCAAGGTGGAATTTTCCTTAGTTTTGGCCTCAACATGAAAACCGTAAAACAATTGCATATCGAACTGCAGAAAATTGTCGACGAAGGTACGCATTGTTCCATTGAACAAAAATAGAAATATTTAACATCAAATGGCAAAAATGTTAGGATTTTAGATAGGGAAAAATACTACGAATTGCATGCTTATTATTTAAAGAAGTTCATATTTGTTGCATATTTTAATTCTTTATCATCTTGCAAGAAAATTCAGAGGCATCATAAATTTACATCGATTGGATATTTAGAGTTGGGGTGAAATTTGGAATCTAGGCATTTCGGGTCAGGAGAAACAATATTTTTTCGGACTTTGGAAAATGATGGGCTCTGAATCTTTTTCGTCCCTTTTGACCTGAAACGCTTAGATCTAAATTTGTTGCTCAATCCTCGAAAAAACGAACTAGTCTCGATTGCGACTAGAGCTGATCACGAACACTTTTTCGAAAAAATATTTTTTTTCGCTCCAAATTCAAAAATATTTCGGATCTTGGCATTTCAGATCCAAAGAAAATTTCGAACACGTGTTCGCTATTAGCGACCTTTAGTAAAACCAAAAAAAATAAATGGGCTTACATGCGTAAGGCTTACTTTTCCGCACTTTTAACCATCAAGTGATTTTGTAAAATTAGTTTCAAGGTGGAAGTAAACATAGTGAAATTACAAGAAAACGTCATCCAATCGAACTCAAATTTCATTTAGACCATTTTTTCTACAAAATAAGCAATTTATATGGGTTCGGAGCAGTCACTCAAAAATTGGTGGTTCCACCTATTTTCTGAATCCAATCTATTTTATGACCACAGATATGGAATGATTCAATTTTTAAATCTCAAAACCATTATAGTTTGTCCCAGGGTAGTCAAATGGACCCGCGGAATACATTTAGTACGTATATTCGCGGTACTTTCCATATTAAATTTAATTTTCAAGCTAAATAGTCACATTCGCTTGAGTCAGTCATGCGCATCAACGACTACTACAATACTGCTCCAAATTGGATGGAATCTTAGTGCTATGAGGTCCAAACCATTTTTGATAGTGGTCCACGAGTCAAAGATTGGATTTGAGCGCAAATTGATTAATAATTTTTCGTATGGCGTACGTGTACGAATTTTATGAATTTCGTCTATTTTGGCTGCAAATTTGAGAAATTTCACATCAAATATGGAATGATTGTATTTAGGAATCTCAGAACTAATATAGTTTGGCCCAGGAAAGCCATATAGGCTTCAGAAAAACATTCAGTAGGCTTATTTGTGGTAATTTCGCTCAAAAATGGCATTTTCAGGGCAATAAACGTATATTCACTTGAGAGCATGGTGCGCCAAAACGGCTATACCAATATTGCTCAAAATTTAATGGGATCTAAGTCTAATAATTTCAAAACAATGGTGAAAATTTCGGTGGAGTCGTTTTTGAGCTATCGTGGTAACAAAAAACGTGACAACGGACGGCGGACGGCGGACAACGTGCCACAGCCCCACATCAACATGAGCTAAAAACGGTTCCACTGCATTCCTATGGGTTCCAGACTTATAGAAAACTCATTTTTGTGGTTTCCAAAATTTGGGCCAATCGCAATACTTTTACGCATCACGTGGTGTGCGGAAAAGTAAAAAACCACAACATTTAGGACAATTGCAAAATAAACAAAGCATTCGTAATAGAGGTTTTAGTTTTTGCATAAAAATCCGAAGCTTTTTTTCGAATACAAAGCCCTCGAGTAATTACATTAATGATTACATTTATCATTTAAATGACCATAGCATTGAACAAACGCGCGGTTCAATAAATTGGGAAATCAGTTCATCCGTGCATCGTCGCCGTCGGATGCACATTAACAAAATAAGTTAAAATAACTTAAAATACAGTGTGTTTCATAATTCCTGCCTATAGGCAGAATTTCGATTTTAAGCATTTAAGGCAGCCATATAATTATCTTTTCAATTTCTAAAGATAAAATATTCAAATTACATGAAAGAATTTATCTATTTGAAGTCTTAATAATTAGTTTTCTTTTGTTTTACAATATATTATTTATTTATTTTATGAAATGGCAGCCATTTGTATGAAATACGCCAATAGATGTCATTGTAATGCACTGTTTGACATACAAACTGATCGTTAACCAACGTTAACTCATGCGAACGATATGAACGTTGTTTGACGTTTGACTTCTGACGTTTGACGTTTTAAGATTTGGAAATAAAACTAATAAACAATACAAAATATTTTAAAACAATAAAAAGCAATAATTGTATTTATTAATAATTAATATAATTTAAAACAATCACGTTTACATTGCAAAAGAACTCAAGTTTACTAAGACCATCTTGAATTGGAAACAACTGAAACTGACTAAGATAAGCCAGAGTTGACTATGGTTGATTTTTTGATTTCACACATAAATTCTGGGGTTTTTATGCAATTACCTTGAAAAACAAATGCGATTTCAAAATCACCTCAATTTCCTGAGTAAAATGGCAAAAGTACTCAAATTGACTAAGACCATCGTGAAAGCAACTAAAATTGACTAAAATTTTTTTGTCTGTTACACCCATGAATGTTGTGGTTTTTATGAAATTTATCATTATCGGTGCCATGTTCACATGATGATATTTTCAACTCAGTTTTATACAAGAGAAGATATTATTTTCATCTGATATACATAGTGCTGTATGTGACAGTTAAGTAATTGTTGTGACGTTTAAACTGAACGTTTAAGTAGACAATAATACATCAGTCACATAGAGCACTTTAGAGTCGCCATCTATCGATAATATTGCCATAGGCAGGAATTATGAAACACACTGT
>CM059999.1:41603387-41687029 GCA_030463065.1 Aphidoletes aphidimyza
CCACTGATTCCGGCTCCAATGATAAGAACTCTTTCACCTGTTTTCAAAATAAAGCCAAATAATAGCTGAATCTTGATGAGATTTGAATGTATATAAGAACCAAAATAAAAGCAAACCTCGGAATTCTTCAGCTGAACGAAAATCATGACTATGAATGACTTTGCCTTTGAATTGATCGGCACCTTCGATTTTTGGTATGTGCGGCTTGGCAAAGCGTCCATTGCACACAAAAACTGCATCATAGATTTTTCTACTGAATGTGTCATTAGGTAAGTTTATGACAATGACTTCCCATTTATCGTTTTCAACTGGAAGAACTCGAACGACCAAGTGACTAAATTTGATGTTTTCCTTTAGATTGAATCGGTCAGCGTATGAATGAAGATATCTCAATACTTCGCCGTGTGATGGAAAAGATGTTGTACCGTTGGGATAGCGATGGCCGGGAAATTCCATAATTTGATATGGAAAGTTTGCTCTAGTCCAAAAAATTATTTAGTTTGAGAAAAGGAATTGATTTGCTGATAAAGTCAAGTCAAGTCAACTCAAGTCAAGTCATTACCTTAACCCTTGATACATTGCCGTGTGGATGTTGACTCCATATTCATCTTTTCCAGTTTGATTGGTATACAGCCACACACCACCGAGATCAACACTCTGTTCGTAGATCGTCACTTTGTGTCCATGGTCAAGGGCATTCTTTGCGCTAGCTAATCCTGATGGTCCAGCTCCAATGACAGCAATATTCAAGGCAGATTTTTCACCAATATTCACATTTGAAGTACCGTAAATCGGATTGAACTCTATATAGATTAACAGTCCAAAAACAATCGATTGAAGCCTTGAACTTCTCGTCATTTTATGTAACAAATTGAATTAACATTGACTTCAATGAGGAGCAGTGATTCAACTAAACTTGAAGTGAACACGATTGAAAATGACAATGCGTGAGTTTAATCACCAAATGTGATTTTTTAATAACCGTTCTATCAGTTCTGAATATTGAATTCCAATTCATTATTCATATTTCCTAGGCTACGATTTGAATCGTTTACGAATAAGTTTAAAATACAGTGAAACATCCCAGTTGCTTTCAATAACGGAATCTCATGTTAAAACACATTTTCTTTGTTATCACGAAGAACTTCGATTCCACTTCGTTAATTGGACATTCCGCTATTTGGAGGTTTTTACTGTAAAATACATTAGCTGATAATATATTGTCAATTGTTGTATAGTTGTAATCGTGTACGATTATTAGTGATCTTTGACCTTGACAGAAATTGACAAATAAATACTAAACAGCACATGTTTACCAAACATCTGTATCGAATGGAATTTGTATTCAAAGATTTTACATTGGTTTATATACTGTCTATGTCGACAGTAATGGTATCTGCACCAAATATACACACGCGGGACAACTCTTCTTTTTGAGCCGAAAATTATCGGTGAAACCGGAACAAAACAAACATTTAAGCGAAAATTTGTTTATTGACGTGTAAACATTGAGTAAAGCAGAGCCCAGCATATTTTATTTGGCGAAGGTGAGTGAATTTTGTCAACAACAAAAAACCAAGCATCAAATGAGTAAAGTACTAAAGCAAAGGTAAGCATTAATGTATTTATAAAGATTCAAGTGAATCCTCAAGTAAGATTCTTAACTGCAGGTCAAACGAATGACATTGTTGGATGTTGAATATTGAAAATATGATTGAAAAGCGGCTGCACAAACTTATCATCCACATGAATGCCAAAATCAATACTCATAAACGTATATGAGTATTAGGGTGTATCAATTTCGATTTTCGTTTGAAATCAAAAATGGAGGGGTGGCACAAGTTAGTACTAGTCAAAACAAGATTTTTTTGTTTGGGGACCATATGCGAAATTTCATTTCCTACAGGGGAGGAGCTCGTTTGAAAAAAATGTGTCAGAATAGCTGTTTTTCCAACAACAAAAAAATTTAAGAAATGTCATTCAAAA
This sequence comes from Aphidoletes aphidimyza, assembly GCA_030463065.1. NCBI lineage: Eukaryota > Metazoa > Arthropoda > Insecta > Diptera > Cecidomyiidae > Aphidoletes > Aphidoletes aphidimyza. The sequence continues at coordinate 41,605,374 of CM059999.1, forward strand.
TTTAATTATTGAGATTAACATTTACTTTATTCTTAATTTTTGGATCACAATTAATGATTTTTATGTTACTCAAGACATTTTCCCGGTTTAGTTTGAAATTTTTACTACGAAAATGTGAAAAATGGCCGAAAAAAGTGACCTTTTTCCCAAATTTTGCCTACAAATATGTCTGAGTAGTCATTTTATATATCCCATAATGAAGTAAATCGACCCAATTGCCCTCGTAGATAAGATATTCATAAAGATCAATGGTGAAATACACCCCCAACTCGACTCTTGTGGGAAAATCCTCGAGAAAAAAGCCAAAATATCGATTTTTTCACATATTCTGCAACAGATAACCCCCTGAAAGTTTATCAAATCTGATGGAAATGGTCTTAATCGACGCGGTTTAATGTGTAGAATGAGCGAAATGTCAATGTATAATGGAAAAATAGTTTAAAGTTGCTTGCCATAAATCCAAAATGTCAAAAAAATCTTGTTTTGACTAGTACTAACTGGTGTTACCCCTTCATTTTTGATTTCAAACGAAAATCAAAATTGATACACACCCTAATGAGTATGTTGTAACCTGAATAATTTGCATTTCATTCAACTTTTTTTCTGATTTAAATCTGGTCAAATTTAAAACAAATCTGGTCTAACGGAACTTTTATCAGTAAAAGAATATATTTTATTTATGACAATATAATCATTTATCCATGGTGAATAAAAATCCATATAATTATTTAAATTAGACATCATTTTCACCTGTTTTAAGTCAAAAATCGGAGAAATCGATTTTATTCAAAAATGGTCTTATGAAAAAAGAACATCGGATTTAAATAAAGTTCAAAACAATTCTTTTCCATCGAAAGCTATTTCAACGTATGGATCGTAATTTGAAGATATACAATTTCCGGGAAATGGATCACAGTATACTTTAGAATACATTCCCTTGTGAAAAAAAAACGATTGCCAGCCAGTCGACTGTTAGACGACTATAGTCGATTAATTTGGGACAATAGACGTCTGAAACCGATTTTTATGTACTTTAGACGGTTTCAGTCGATTGCCAATCGATTAACAATCGATTGCCAGTCGTTTTTTGTCCCAATTTAGCCGTTTGCCAAACGACTGTCTGTTCAATCGTTTTATTTTCACAAGGGTTCGCTTCGAAGCAGTGACATAACTAATTGTAACGTTCAAACAACCATATTAAGTGAAATTATTTACACAGTATAATTTATTATAAAATTGATGTATTAAGTGTTTGCATTATTGCTATTTATATATTCATTCCACGTTTTACCGTGTTCTACCGTTTTACACCAACCGTGTTCTTTTTTTTCTTTTCTTTTTTCATCGGAGCCCGTTTTTTTCCCCGAGCCAATTCCATAATACGTTCCATCAGATATTTTCTGGTTCATAATATGCATAATTTATGACAAGTGAATTATCTTTGATCAAAGGGTGGAAACGGCTATATTGAATTTGGGGACGTGTCGATCGATGTATTTTAATTTTGCCTAGCTTCGTTTTGCTTGCTCAATAAGAAAAAAGGAGTTAATTTTTTTTCATCCAGCGGTCGAAAATCGTACCTCTTTCCCGTTGAGGGACCAAATACATGCATTTCGTCGCTTTGATTGACGAAATTCCAGTGGGGCAATGTGTTGATTTTAGACTTCTGGAGTGTTGTTTCTATTGAAGTGCGAATAAATTTCGAGTCATAGTTTTCCTCATTATCGATTTTAAGATTGTCACATCCTTTGTTTCTACATTTCAATTTTCCATCATAGCTTGTACTGTCATACATTTTGTAGTCAATTTGAACCACATACTGTTTGATATCTAACACTGTAGCGGACTGGCATGATAGTATTGATCCGATCTTACTTCGTCCCATGAAAAATCGAATGCATTTTTCCAAGTCACGATATTATTTAATCGGTGTCTTAATAAGACACTGGTATACCGTCAGAGAACGATAGTTCACTAGAGTGTCAGCTAGTTTGCAGAAAAGAAACAATATTGGCGAATTCTGTGTACATTTTTTTTTCGTTTGTATCATCAAGACAGTACAGCGGTTACTGCCACGGTGTTTCTTTCGCGATTACTTTTTTTTCTTTTCGATTCCTGAGTTGGCATTTCAGGCCCCCATTTTGGCACTCGATATAAAAATCAGTGCATTAAATTGGAACGAAAGCCCATAGTAGTGAATTGCAAGCGCCTATAGGCTGTTTAGTGTATAATAATGCATTGTATTTGGATGAGCACTTAAATTATCGCCCTATATTAATACACTGATTTTATATGGAGCGCCTAGATAAGCGCCTAAAATGCAAACTCGGGTTACCTTTCGATTACTATATATTTTCTTATGTCTGCTCATTCGATTACCGATTAATTATCGTCAATTTGTCGATAAGTTAACTTTAGTGATAGAACTGTATTTCAACGTTATATTATTTTTGAACTGTCACTTCGTTTCTATGTTATTTGAAGTTTCATTTCCACTGAGACTAGGTGACAGTCCAACTAAAAAAAAAATCCAAAACAACTTATACGCTTTCAATTTGCACGGATTAACTTGGTAAGTGTTTTGAACTCCTTATGCGCCAAGTATGTTGAAATTAGCATTCAGCCCCCGCCTTCTTTGACTTTGAAAAAAATTGTTCAATTTGCTAGGGTTTTTCGCCAAGAATTCCATTGGGGAGTGAAAAAGTGAGAATTTAAAAAAATATTTCAATTAAGGGCCCCCCAAACCCTTAATCCGCCACTGCTGTGTGCAATATTCTACTTTTGTGTTTGGTGCAATCAACAATATTCGAATAATAACAATGAAACTCGTAAAATACGTGCACTGATGTGACTCATGAACATAGATCCTGGTGCATGGGGTACACGGGGCAAATACCTCCCCATGAGGACTCCAAAATCCATTAACCGAACCCCTACCCAATTTCGCATTATTTGCTGAAAACTACCCTAGCTTTCTCCCTGAATTCAACAACATTTTCCATTACCCCTTCGCAAATTTGAGAAAATTTGATTTACTTGGAGCGTTGGGAACCTATGCTAATGAAGTAGAGTAACAAAAAGCTCAAATAAGTAAAATAAACACCCTCACAATCAAAATCGACAGCACTTCGGGCTTTTGAAGCCAAAATGTTGGTTCATCGATTCTGGCTCTTCAATTTAGAAGATAAAATTTCATCTTATCTCTAATTCATTCCTTAAATTTTTGCATTTTAACGATACGATAATTGTCTGAAAAGTACGTAGTAGGAACAAGATGACTTGAGGAGCTGAAAAATGAAATAATGACACAATACAATAAATTATATTCAATGATCATAGAGATCAATCATTTAAAATATTATACTTTTCCAAAGATCTCTATGCTACATCCGATCAATCTAAATCCGGTAAAATAGGTTGGCACTCCTGAATGGGCAATGGACAAAGCCACATATTTCTGTAACTCCGGTGGATAGTAAAACCACATTGAACCATATGCAATATCTCCAACAGCTGACAGACGATCTGTTGTGTACGTTGCATATCGGCAAATTAGATATGGCCAAATTAGTGAGCAAAGCATTGCAATCAAATTGAATGTAAATGAAACCATATCAAAAGGTGACTAGAGTGATAGGATATAAATAGAAGTTATTGAAAATTATTCGAAAATGTGATACACAAAAGCATTTACATGTTCCATATTGTACATTGCCAGCGCGAGGTAGATGACATTTGCAGGCAAAAGTGCAAATATTGTGCCACTATTTATATCTGCGGCCATTCTAAATATTCTATGAAGAGATAATAAGAAAATATTTTTAGAAATAAAAAAGAAAGTTAACTAACTCAATTCTAAATCCAATTACAATTAACTTACTCATCGATATTGTTGTGAATTTTGATGGCATTTTTAAGACGCTCTTTGATCTCACGCCGTTTTTGCTGATATTCCATTGAATTTCGTGTTATTTTGTTTTGTTTAACAATTTCATCAATGGAATGCATTATTAATTCGAAATGATGAACCATGGCCGCAATATAGAAGCAACAACAAATAAAATACAGTGTTGTCGAGGTCATGGGAAGGGTGTAAGATAGAGCTGTATTGAATTGGCAAAACCATAAACAATACCATCCCCAAATTTTTGACGTATCAAACGGAACGACCATATAAAATGGTAGAGTCCATGTTGATGTATCGAAATTGCCAACACAAATACAATAAATGGAATAGATCAGTGCAGCAACAAATAATTGTTGATGGCAAATCACATAATTTCGCATATATCTTGTGTATTTTCGGCATTTTTGCTCGTATTTCCAGTAATTATCGTAAACCTCTGTGTCACTGGCTGTTTAAATGAGATCAATATGTAATACTATTATTAATTATACAGTAGAGGTCGCCATAGGTTCTCACGTAAAATGGTTTTTTTTAATATCTTTTAAGTGCATGAGAATCAGCATTGAGCTCCAAGTAGCTATGGGTTGGAAGGCAGTCCAGCCTCAAGGGTTGAAATACCCCTCAAAAGGTCGAATTCGAGGATGTGCTGTTTTCGACCACATTTTGACAGAAATTCAAAAAACTAAATATGCCATTGGATATTATATCGAAAAGGGGGCTGAAACAGGGGGTCAAGAATTATAATTTCCCCCTCCTTCTACCCTTAAATCGCTCATATAAAAAAATGCACAAAAAATATCTTCAACCCGATTTTGGGGTAGAATGAGGGGGAAATTACCCCCTTAGACCTCCCCTCCCCGTTTCATCCCCCTAATTTCGGTGTAGTATCCGATGGCATATTTAGTTTTTTGAATTTCCATCTAAATGTGGTAGAAAACCAGCTCATAGCTACTTGGCGCTCTATTTAATGCTAATTCTCGTGCACTGAAAAGATATTTTCGTAAGTTATTTGAATTTTGTAAACAATCGTTCAGTTCATTAGTGCGTTCGGAGCATTGCTGAAATTGTGTTTTTTTTACATTCTCAATGTGCATTACATTGTGTTACTTGTGTATGTTGATAGAACATTTTGAATTCTATATAGAAATTACCACCACATGTAAATCAAATGGCGGTAAAATGCCATTTCACCATTACATTGAAAATAATTTTCTACTTCAGTTCTGAGTGTGTGTTCTTTTTTTTTATGTACATGTATATCGAAGAACAATATCAATTTAAGAATTTAACGAAGAAAAAAAATGGAAAATTCGATGGTTTTTCCACCCCAGAGGAAAACTATGACCATTTGGGAAAATAAAAAAAGTACAATTTTTTCCTGGGCATCTAAGATATGTGGGCTCCCGGTGAAAAGTTCGAAAATGTTTGTTTTCGAAAACCTAAAAGTCGAACAAATGATGCTTTCGAACAAAAAATTTCGAACTTTTTACCGGGAGCCAGATATGTGATTCCCAGGAGAAAAATGTAGCCAGAGAAAAATTAGTTGAATTTTCCAATTTTCTAGCGTCAATACGCCACCGAAGCATTAAAAAAAGAAATTGACATTCAGATAGAATTTTAAATAATCACTGTTAAACGAACCATTATCAACTAGTTCCTGTAGCTTGAGATGTAATGCCTTGGCCTGAATCATATTTAGTCCAACGTTGAGAAACATTCCACCACTTATAAAACCAGATATTACAATGTAACATGTATCCAATGCATCACCGAATTCATAATAATTTTGATAAACATAGACTGCACTGGATGTAATTGCAAAACAAACTACGATCAATAATAAGTAATAAGCGCGAATTGATTTGAAACAATCGTTGATGGGCTCTGTTATAGAATACGAATAAATGCCCAAACGTGCTAAATAAGCTTGATTATGTTTAAACACCTTAAATTTGGCCATTTATATAATATTTATTTGTATGTTTTGTTGTTCTGAAAACCAACGAAGTTCAAGTTTAGACTGTACCAGTTTAAAATGTTAACTGAGTAAACTGTCCGCATTAACACCATTTATATAGCTGCGAATACACACAAACATAGTCATATTGAATTTTATGATATCATAATCAATATAAATATTGATTTGGAAGAAGGTCACTCCAGCACAGAGACAAATAAAGTGGTAAATATTCAATACAACGAAAATTATTCAAAACGATCCACCCTAATAAACATCGAGGACACAACATATAAAACGAAAGACCACTTATCTTAAACTATTGCCACGAAAAGAATTACATCAAATTGCTTCAAATTACATGTTTACGTTGAAAAGGAAAACATTTGCTGTTATTTTTGAATAATTAGGAACAAAAAGCATATGTGTAATTTTATTAAATAGCATGGGAAAAAAATGAGAAAATAGTTCCAAGTGATTTTTTGTCACCTGACACGGATCAAATACTTAATTATTCAATAAATGGACTTACATACGTAAAACTTACTTTTCCAATCGTTCTCAAATCTGTCTAAACCCAAAACAATTTTCAACAGCAAATTCGATTTTTTTTTTCTAATTTGTCCGAATGCCACCTCTATTCGGAGTAGTCACTAGTCAGTCAGAAAAAAAATCAATGGTTTCAACCATTTTTTGCACAGCATGCTGATTCGTCCGGATACGCCGATTGTTCGTTGCGTTTTTAAGCGCATCGTGATAACAAAAAAACATACGACGGACACAGACGACAGACAAACACGACAGACACTGGACAACGTTCCAAGCATCAACCTGATCTAAAAACGCATTCCTGTGGGCCTAAAACGTAAAGAAAACTCTTTTTTAGGGTTTTCCAGGCTTTTGAGCGATCGTAATACATTTACGCATCACGCGGTGTACGGAAAAGGAAAAGAAACAGCTGGAACATTTTTAATTGGATTCTTGCAAACTGAGAAAATAATTCAAAGTGATTTTTTTCACCTGACACGGATCAAAGAACAAATCATTTCTATGTAATAAAAATTCATACAGTACAGTACTGCTCAACAGCCTTTGAACATGAAAAAACAAACACAAGACACATTTGTTATAGTTCGGCTAAATTTCTTGAACCAAATCATAAAATAAGAAGATAGAAATAACTTGTTACGCTAAATATTTATGAAATTATTCAATACTCCATTCAATAGACTTATCTACTCATTTTGCTATCTAAGACACGCTTTAAAAAAAAGAGAGAAATCAAACAAACAACCTGTATATGCCTATAATGGTACTGCCTGAATTTGATGTTGATTTGAATTATTTAAGCGCCATCTTCACCAAGAGCAGACGAACTACATGCTGAACTCAATGAACATCACTAGCTGTGATCCAAGCCATGATCTTATGTTTGAGTCTCAGCTGAATAATTTACTGTTAACTGACTAATGTGACGTCTATGGTATAGATGCCACTTAAAATATGTCGTTCCAACACAAAACACATTCTGAGTTGGGATTGTTCACGGAGAAATGTGTTCAAAGACTTTTGAGCTGTACTGTAAAATCCTATTTATTCAAGACTTACCTTTCGTTTACCACGGCAATTTAAAGCAATTTGAACACTCTTTCCCAGCAAATAGTTGAAGATAAGTGGTCTGTTGCAACTTAAGTTTTCCTCAATGTTCAATAAATAATAACTATGTCGATTTTGCCCATTGCTCAACTCTAGTTCAGTTCACATGAATTGGAAAATCGACAATGGGTCTCCGATTTGGTTTGAACAATGTATTAGTTTCCTATTTTTGGCAATATTAGCTCATTCTAGGGCGAGGGGCAATCGCGTATTTAGGGGGGAGGGCGGTTGGGGGTTAAGTGATATGAAAAAGCGCTGGATTTCGATGTTTCAGCATGCATTTGATGTAATTTTTTCAAAAATTTCGGTTTGCTCCGCTGGCTAAGGTATATTTACGCTACTGTACAAACATTTTCTTGTAAATTTAATGCTCTTCGACATTTTGAATCTCTCCAAAATTTTAAACTTATTTTGGCGTTGAATTCTTGTCAGCGACATCACATTTCCATTTTTATTCCATTTCACTTTTTTATGGCACTCAATGATAAAAATTAATGAATAGATAAGTATTCCACACTTGGATTTCCTGAGAGTGGTCCTGGTTTTTCGATTGACTGGTCTTGCCCGTCCCCCCGAACGGAATTATGCATTCGCCCCTGAAATATTGGGATCACCATGGGGATCACGAATGTAATTCAAGTTATTATTATTATTTTCGTTGAAAAATTACTTTAATTCGAACCGATATATTCAATGCAAAATCAATATAGGGTGTCATTTATACATGTATACGTGATACAATAAACATATTGAGTAATGCTAACAAAAAATGGATGGAAAATTCCATAAGCTTCGTAATTGGTTTGCCATTATTCAAGCATTCCATTGTAGTGGTTTGATGTAAATAACACTGGTCGACAATGTTTCTGACCCAGAGCAATGGCATATATGGTGTTTTATTAGTCAAAAGTTTTGTCCCCAAAGCTCCGAAGGATTTTGCGGGGTCAGTTCGACAAGACATATGTCGACAAATCGACCAAAATCCATTTTCACCGTTTTTTGGCCCAAAAAGTTGCACATTTTTGCATGTACTTCCAAAACTACGTTTCAGATTATGTTGAATTGAGTTTAATATGAATATGGAATCTGTAGGATTAGTAGTTTCGTTGCGACATGCGTCTAAAATTTACCTTTTCGTGTCCAGCATGTTTTTTGTACGTACTAAAATGTGTGCCCAGAACTCTGAATTTCAATCGCATGTTGCAGCCAAACAACTAACCCTACAGATTCCATTTATAAAACAAACTCGACTAATTCGAACCTGAGGAATCCGAAAATGACCATGAAAATTCTCTAATATGCTCTCTTTGGGACATACCCCTATAGGGATAGGGCGTATACGCCCATGAAAATTTCCACTTCGCACTCGACTTTTGATGAGTTTACAAATATGTTCACACAACTATCATTTTTAGCTCAATCTTCGTTTTAAAACGCTCAATATGTTTGTGTTAAATAGAGCTCGGATCCTGAAAAAAGAAATATGGACTTTGAAAAAGATTTCTGGGTAAAATGAAGTCTCAAAGTCGAAAATTTGTGACAAAACTTCAATTTTTCGGTAGACACCCATCCAATCTTTCGTCAATCACTTTGGAATGGCTCAATCAATTTGGACGTATTAGGCACGTATTAGGCACGAAAATAGATTAGAATCTAAATACCTTTCCAACGCGTATTCATTGAACATGATGTGATACGTAGTTTTGGAGATACATGCGAAAATGTTCGACTTTTCGGGCCAAAAAACGGTGAAAATCGATTTTGGTCGATTTCTCGACAAATCGAACCAAACCGACCAAATCCTTTGGGGTTTTGACTCAGGCCACTAAGTACTAAAACACCATAATTTCAACACCATAATGTAATTTCATAGTTGTCATCGAAATCTAGTTTCTGGCTTGAAATACATGGATATTTGTTGAACAATATAAAGTAAAATTGGGGAAAATAAAAAAAAAAATGTCTTCCAAGAGGTATTTTGACAAGTAAAGAATATCTTAGAAAAAATCTTTGAAAATTCATATTTGTGTTTTCTGTTGATCAAATGTTCCTTCTCTTTTCAAAATAGCAAATACATGATTTTGTGACAAGACTTTTGTTACACGTGTTATATGTTGTTTATTGGTCGGACGGCGTTCGAGCAAATGCATTTGTTTGATGTTTTTTATATTGAAAAAAAAACTCTCAAAAATGGCACGGCAAATTTCAAAAACTCAGAAATTTGCCATACCATTTTTAAGCGTTTTTTTTTTTAATATAAAAAACATCAAACATAAATAAATTTCCTCTTTGCTGCTCAATCTGTGCGCGAAAAATGCTCAAAAATGACACGGCAAATTTCAAAATTATCCAACCACATGTTTTTTAGTGTTTACAATAGCCAATAGTTTGCCTGTGATAGTTAGGGGGCGCACAGAACACACAATTTATTGCTCTGTATTACTCGCCATTGAATGTGAACGCCTTCCGATTGGGGTCAGACAAAAAGTAGGGATTCGTCGAACAGTGGAACAAAACTTATTTTGCAGGTACAAAAAGTGTCGCAATAATCGAATAATGTACAGTGTTAGTTTCAATCACATCTTGAGCGTTGAACTCACTATCATTTTCTAAATTTTGAAGTTAAGGTTTGACTAAACAATTTGATTTTGATGAATAAATTGATTGCAATTGTAAGTGTTTATAAACGCATAATAGTTATTTACATAAATTTACAAGGGTTTAGTTTATGAGATTCAGACCGTGGACTTTTTAGCAAATAAGATTAATTGAAGGTTTTGATCTATTTTTGTGTGCTATGAAAGTATCGATTTGTGAATACATACCCGTTGAGTGTTTGTTGTGCTTGTTTTTGGCGGTGAATTGTTTTATGCGTAGTGCCTAATGAATTATAGAGTGACCTCTGCGGAAAATAATAGCTAGACAATAAATGTTTGTCTTGGACGATCTTAGTGAGGTGATAACATACGATGCGTTCAAGTATTTTGCCTATCGCGCTCAGGAGACTGATTGGGCTAAAGCTGCGCCGATCGGATGGATTTCTTTCAGCCGTTTGTACTGAGAATAAAAGCCAAAATCGTTGTGAGGTTCGAGAAAAAAATCGACCAATTCGATCAGCGTCAGAACCCATGTTTGTCTTGTTTTGGTAACATTGAGAGTCACAACTCCCAATTGCCTAATGCTAGACTAGTCTATCTTGGATATATTAGAGGCCATGTAATCATTTTAAATGAAAAAAAAACATTTTGGTGTTATAGAGATTCGAGTGAAAAAAATTATTACTGGTTTCTTAGCTCTTAGATTTCAGAGAGAAAAAAAAGAAATTTCAATGTCGATTTTTTTGGCAAAACAAATGTTGATCAAAAGAAAGGTTTTCGTATCTGCGAACAGATTCCCTTCGTTGATCATATAACAAAATTAAATGCAGCTCTGGTTCAATCTACATATTTTTCCTTGGTAAATGTTTTATCATCGATTATAGTGTATTTGAATTTGCGGTACTCCATCGGATGCTCACGCAAATCCCATAGGCTCTGATATAAAATGGCACCAAATACGATCGGAATGTTCTCAACATCACCCATTTCAGATAATTGATTGTAGTATTTTCTATCTCTATCTTCAGCGATCTTAAATAGTGTTTTTGTAATCAGAGTTCCGTTATTCCTCTTAATTTGTCTTTCTTCATTCAAATTCATTAACATTTCGTATTTTGATGGCAATTTCTTTTCTCCAGTCAGGAATTTTAACGCAAATCGAGCCTAGATCCGTTTAATAAATATTCGTTATTCAACGAAAATATAAAATCGAATGTTTTCAATCATTATATTTACGGATGCCAATTCATGTCTTGAAATCAATTTTTTAGGATGAAAAAATTTGGGGCTCCGTGAGATTCTTACCTGGAGGTCAAACAATAGGAATTTACTTGATGCAATTGGTATCCCAATAAATACCATTGTTGGATGTTGAATATTGAAAATATGCTTGAAAAGTGGCTGCACAAAGTTATAGTCCACATGAATGCCAGATTCGACGCTCAGAAATGGAAATGAGTAATTGTAACCTGAATAATTTCAATCGATTCAACATTGTGTTTTGATTAAATTTATCGCAAAATAAGTCATGTCACCTGTTGCATAAATGATAGCGTTGAATGTTTGGTTGGTGCCATCGATAAATTCGGCTCCATCAGTCGTAATTCGCTTCACATTGTCCTTGAGAACCGTTTTAGGTGACAATGAATCTTGACGTTTCTTATGTGATTCTTGTGTTTCATTTGGCTTCTTCCTTTGGCTAAGCGTTACTTCTTCAGCTACCTTCGAGAGGTGAATCGATATATCAACACCACTGATTCCAGCTCCAATAATAAGAACTCTTTCACCTGTTTTCGGAATAAATCCAAATATTAGCTGAATCCCAATGAGATTTGAATGTATATAAGAAGCAAAATAAAAGCAAACCTCGAAATGCTTCAGCTGAACGAAAATCATGGCTATGAATGACTTTGCCTTTGAATTGATCGGCACCTTCGATTTTTGGTATGTGCGGCTTGGCAAAGCGTCCATTGCACACAAAAACTGCATCATAGATTTTTCTACTGAATGTGTCATTAGGTAAGTTTATGACAATGACTTCCCATTTATCGTTTTCAACTGGAAGAACTCGCACGACCAAGTGACTAAATTTGATGTTTTCCTTTAAATTGAACCGGTCAGCATATGAATGGAGATAACTCAATACCTCACCTTGTGATGGAAAAGGAGTTGAACCATTGGGATAATGATGGCCGGGAAATTCCATCGCTTGATATGGAAAGGTTGCTCTATTCAAAGCATATCATACAGTTTGAGAATATTAGTAAAATATTGAGTTTATTTGCGGAATTTTATTCAAAGCCATTACCTCAACCCTTGATACATTGCCGTGTGGATGTTGACTCCATATTCATCTTTCCCAGTTTGATAGTTGTACAGTAGGGTGATAGGGAATTCCATTGATTTCGAATTTTGTCTCGCCCGATGCGGTTTTGATGGAGGTTAGTTGTAAAAATGATGCTCCGAAAATTTTACTTCAATCGGAACACGGGAAATGGCGCCGCATCGGCCATATAGCTCTATGAGTCCGTTCCATGTGAAATTTGGGCAAAATTCGCCAATCACACGCTATTAGGTCCAACTAAAATGATCAAATCGTTATCAAAATCGCTGTAAAGTATTTTTATATCGTAGATATAGACCTTGGAGGACTTGCCGGACTCTCATTGTCCTATTTCGACACCTCAAGCGGAGCAAAACTAGAAAAGTGGATTGAAAACGAGCATTTTTGTAAAAAAATCACAGTTTTGGACGAATAACATTCAAAATATGGATATTTCATCATATGAATCAGTTATTTTTGGATTCTCTGGTTCAAAGTAGGCCGGTTTGATGTGCGTATGACCTTTCTACGACGAATAGTGTGGCTGCAACATGCGTTCAAAGATTATGTGTTTCGCGTACTTGTACGTCTGGATGAGTCCTATTTTGAATATCACTATTATGAGCAGGTAGATGCTTTTCAAATGTGCCCGAATTGACTTCACCCGACTGATTTTTCCCCAGGAATCGATATCTGGACGATTTTGAATGATAAATGTCCATTTTGAGGTCGTAAATCGCAATAGCTCCAGATAAGACTAAAAACTCGCGTATAACTTTATAAATTATTTAGTTTATTTTTTATATCACCACAAACACAGTCTGACATCACAATAATTTCTAATAACATTTAAAAATATAACGTTTAAAATAAAATAACAGTTTATGTTGTCTATTCACTAGGGTATAGCACATAGGTGTGCACAAATTCTCTTTTGTCCGTCTGAATACAAAAATTTTATTCGTTCATTTGTTTATTCGAAAAAAAATATGTCTCTATGAAGGACAGCACAATTTTTTTGACAACGACCGAACAAACGAGTTTTAGTACACTCCAATGGTTTAGCGTTGATACATAGATAAGTGGTTCAATCAATTTACAAAATAGAAATACAAACTTGAGAGTGAAAGTTTAACATAACAGTGAAACTCTTAAACAGTTAACATATTTTTCTGTTGCTATGTAATTTTAATCATGTACGATTTATAATCTTTGACCTTAACCGAAATTGCAAAACTGCCAAACTTCCATATCAAACTGATTCTTCACTGTAAAGTTTGTGATTTTTAAATTTAAAAAACCCGTTCATCAAACAGAAAATCAAATCTCAAACCAGAACACAAGTTGAGCCAGATATTCTGTGTATACGGTCAACATAGACACTCCCATCTCCCATAGTGATGCGGTCGCCGCTGTTTTACTTGCTCTCAGCTCAGCTGAATATCTGGCCTACCTCGTCCTCTGGTTCAGACTGCCATGGGAGTCAGGCATGTCACCTTTTTTTCATACGCGAATTGAGGGAGGTAAGTTGATTGCTAGCGGAACTAAACTACACGAACTCGCAGAACTCGCATGAGTTGGTTACCCTCGGTTGAATGCTTTCAAAGTTGGGTGCAAAGTGCCAAAGTGTAAAAATAAGAAATATCAAAAGTCCTCATTCCAAAATGCGAATCTTACGAAAATCCATTCATGCAATGAGTAAGGCATAGATAAGCGTTGCGGTATTGTACAGATTCGAGTAGATCTATCGAAAAAGTAAAGAAAATATTTCAATTTATTGTAGTCACTTGGCTGCAATGTGTATTCTTTTTAAGCATGCTTAAAAATTGCAGTTTGTTCAATCAAAGAAGCCACCGAAAGCGCTAAAATCTTAAAAATAAATCCAGATTTATGGTCACAAGTCCGGATTTAAATAAAGCCGGATTTATGGAAAATAGCATAGGTTCTCACCAGGGGTCCGACTTCAGACTTTTTAGGTCTTCACTTTTTCTCAGACTCGGTTTACACTAGATAGAATTGGCTTTTTTCGTTACCCCCCAAGAAATTTTCTCGCTTACCCCCCTCCCTGAAGACCACCTACTTGAGAACCTATGGAAAATAGATCCGGATTTAGTTCTTGGACTTAAGCACTTGGGGTGGGCGTGAATGTATATGTAGTTTTTAATCGTGATGTTCATTTCAATGGAGAGATACTTTAACAGTTTTAACCTGGTTTGGTGTAGTTTTTATAGTGAACTGTAAAAATGTTATGGTGGGCCACCATTGGTGGCTCTATGAAATTACCAATCATTATAAATGTCTCTAAATTTCCAGATGATTTTTTTACGTGTCCGAAAATTTTCCACCCAAAATTACCCCGAAAATCATTTTAACATTTCCCCACAAATCATCCTGTTTGTCAAAAGTCTGTATTCTGATGATGAAATTTCATTTCACTATAAAAATTACTACAAAACCTAACAATTATCATATCAGAGTGCACACAATTGTCTGATGATATTTTATTAACAAATGTATGAAATTTGACAAAATTGACATTTGACAATATAAAACACGGTCACACAAACATTGAGGCAAGTGTCCAAATTCAGAGGTGAATAACCGCCAATGGTAAACAACATTGGTTCTTGGCAACGCCGTATGAACATTTCATACATGAGCTGATCGCTGATTGTCAGTTCATTCCATTCCAAATCGATTGCGGCATCATAAATTCGATCTTGCTGTAAAAATTCACATCCATCAAAACAAATTAAACAATCTAAAACTCTGAAATGATATATAGATCGCATCGGAAAAACCATACTCACAGTCAATTCAAAGAAATTCCCATACAAGCAAGATGTAAATATTTGAAATAGCAAACCAAAGGTGAGCAAATACACCGGGAAAAAATTCCACTGCAAGAAAAAAGAATAAATTCATTCACAACGTTAATCTGATATTGTGACATTACTGCAGTTGAATCAATCGAAATAAAAATTAACTTACAGTTAAAATAACATAGACACCGACAATCGTGCCAATGCTGCAGGTGGCGACTTGAGTAAAGAAAACGAAAAATGTAAGCTCATCAACACGTTGCATGTACCTGTGCCAAAGAAATGCGTTCGTTACAATCATTCAATCCATTTTACCGATTAATCTTATTCACTTACTCAAATATTTCATTGTGCATTATCAAAATATTTCGAAAGCGAACTTTTACCATGAGTTTTGCTTTGAATTGTTTCTCTTTTAAATCTTCCTTAATTTGTTGCATTTCGAGTGCAATAATTTTGGCAAACATCAATGTGCTGATCACAAATATTGCGACAAGAAAATCATAGCCCAAAACACCAATCATTGTTAGAACAAATCCAGAAAAGTGGTAAATAAATAGAAATGTGTAACCAAATGTGGTGGTTTCATCGATGCCAGGAACATGCACCTGAATCATGACGACTAATTCATGATGGACAAAATATCGATATATTGGATACGGTATGAATGTAAATGTCAACATAATGTATATGACAGTCATAAATTTAAATAATAACTCAATGAAGCGAGCAAATTTTTGAAAGTATTCAATGCGTTCGGGTGAGTCGCTGGTTATATGAATTCTGTAGAGAGTTTGAATGAATCGAATTATCCAATGTATATCATCCGTTGCATGAATGCTATATAATTTAACGCACGCCTAAAAAAAATCAAAAGTCAATATTTGACATTTGTATACAATTTTACATAGAATGGACTAATTTTAACAAAGAATCACATTACCTGCAATGTTAAAAGAAATGTTAACGAAAGAAATGCTCTGGTCATATTATCGTAGTACAGAAAAGTGTAAAACTGATTGAAGAGTCCGGTAAAGAGTACAATATACAAGAAAACAGCCATTGGAGTTTTTTTCATTTCTTTCGCATAAACATCATGGCCAATAAATTTAAATGGGAAACGTCCCCATTCGAAAATACATTTATTGAAACGAAAATAAGCGTCCATTTTTAGTAACTCAATTTCAAAATCGTGTCTATTTTGTTTAAGGATTAATTTGAAACTAAATTCATTGGATTTCAATCGTTGAACATATCGAAATTGACACAAAATAACACGTAATGTGAAATCGCAATGAGAAAGTTGTGTGCTGTTATGTGCATTTAATAGTTTTCCATTTTGTTTGTAATGGGACCACGAGCGAGATTAAGTGCAGGATTTTAAGTCTAGTTAAAAGTAAAAATTTCGCTCAACCGTTCATTTGAGCACATAAATTCATGTAATATTTAATGAAACATAACACGTAAACGCCGATTTAAATGGAGAACTTTCGATGAAAATTGCGCAACATCTGCAAAATGCTACAGATTTTTCCAAATGACGTTCAATTTCTGTAATTTCCGTTATTTTTCTAAAAATATGTGAACAAACATTTGTTGTTGAAGCGATCAAATTTTCTTGCTTTATACTACTTAGACTCTCGAGTAGGTGTTCGTGAAGAAGATGGGAGGAGATCCGAACATTTTCGGGAGATAATGAAAAGAGTTTCATTCAATGTAAAAAGGAGGATTTTGGTTCCACTTTAGTTGTGTTGAATGATTCTCGAAAATAATAATTTCATTATTTGATCTTTAAGCTCATTTTAATCAAAAGCCCATGAAAAGTTACGCACGTCATTTATTAATCATTATTAGACATTCTAGATTATTTATGACTATTGATTTTGTATTTCACGTAATTCACGCCCGTTCCCCTTTAATAGATCTTGAAATCCAATATAATTGCACTAATAGACCAATCAAACATTTCTGACTCTGAACAGTGAAATGGAATTTAATGCCACGTAACATTATGGTCTAAAGATAAATTTTATAAAAACGTATTTCGTGTAACATGTTGCAGGTGTATTCCTAAAATGCATTGTTGCATTAGTTTTTCATCGAAAGTGATTAAGTTAATTGGAGCTAAACGTGGGTTTAGACAAATGTTTACTGTTTAGATTTATCGATCGAATATGTATCGATAATAGTGCCATTTACCGGAATATAATAGTTCCAACTTTACTGTAATATCAATATAAGGTCAAAACTGTTCTTTCCCACGTATTCAGATTATTACGTCGTTCAGAAATAATATGAACCATTTTGGATTGATTTCACTTATTCTATTACATTCTGATCAACCAGCTAACGTTTTGGCGTATTCGTAAGAACTGTACGTGTACACTTTCATCAAAATATTGACACGTACTCAATTATTTGCTTCACACAAAGCGGAAATGAACATTTTTGCTAGCATTTCTGGCCCAATTTTTTATAATGAGACTATTTTATGTAATCTAGCGTTTTCAAACGTTTTATAAGTGCAACATTTTTTCGCTAGGTTCACCACCTTGAACAAAAACAAACCGTCAACGACAGCATTTTTTTTGTGTGTCAATAACAAGGACCAAATTTAATCGCTTTATAATATACTTATAAGAGTTGGTGCGCGCACCTACCTTTTTCCACCCAACCTCCATAGAAAATGCACCAGGCCAAGCTTTAGCTTCCAAGTGGTTAACAACGAACAAACAAGCCAACGAACGAACTAACGAACGAACGAACTAACGAACGAACTAACGAACGAACTAACGAACGAACTAACGAACGAACGAACGAACGAACGAACGAACAAAATTAGCAAAAATCCACGAACGAACGTAAGAATGTTCGTACTTTTAATGTTCGTGCACTGCTATGTGTGTGTGTGCTAGATCATTTGAATTCAATACTTCCAACACTACTGGAAGCAAAATCACCAATGAAAGAGTATTACTTTCAATATTCGACGGTTTCCAGCGTTTCAGCTATAAATCATTGTATATAATTCGAAAAGCTAAACAAAGTACACCATTTCCGAAATTCACATTCTTCACAACAGTCATATCTAAAAGATATCAATGTGATTTCATTGAATCGTGTATGAATCATTGCTAAAATGAATGAGATAACAATACCAAAATTGATTTTTATCGATGAGTTTCCTATCGATAACAATTTAGCAATTTGTATTAGTGGGACTATTGCGTAGAGAGGTATAATATAGATAAAAGTGAAATTCGAAGTGGTTTCGTTGTTAAAAACGGCATTGTGGCGATTTGAAAACAGTTTCATTTCAATGGCCATTTACAAATAAATGGGCTAATATCGAAGGTTTCGATTCTATTAAAAGTGTTCATTTGGTGTAAATTAGCAGAGCATAATGGTCATATTAAGGCCACCACCGACAACGTTTCTTCCGAAACAAACGAATGCATTCGGGAAAGTACGTTTGCTATTATGGAAAAACTTTTTGATGCAAAAACGTCATAAAATTCATACCATCGTTGATTTATTTCTTCCGGTGTTATTTTTTGTATTTTGTGCATGGCTACAAAAAGAAAGGGGTTTTCTACATGTCAACGAAAAAATCTTTCCAAGTCTGCCGCTTGATACCATTAGCCCACCAATGTATGTATAAATAGGTAGAGTAGTCTGTTAGTCTGTATTTTGACTAATCTCCATATAGGCTCATTATTATCGGTTGTTATGAATTGTTTTATTTGATTTTTTTTTTAAATTAGTACCGGCGGACAATGGGTTGATCAACAGTTGGTATTTGCACCAAAAAATGACATTTTTAAAAATCTAGTGGATCATGTGACTAAAAAATTTGGCCTCAAAAATGCTATTGGTGTTGATGACAGCAGCCAGTTACAACAGGAATTGATTGAAAAAAAATTATTCGCTGGAATCGAATTCCATCATCCAAATGTAAGATTTCATCGAAATTAAATATTAACTCCATGTTTCATGGGCAAGCCATGACATGACTCATGGCTGATAATACTAGCCTTGATTATACTCTATCTGTGCAAATAGATAAGGATGTATGTGCCATTAAGTAATGACACATTACACAGCTAGTGTAAGCAAGGCAACATAGATTGGACAATATTGATTCAGGTGTATATTTTCCAAGTTATCTATCTCTTGTTGATAGCACCGCTAGACTAGCAGGAATAGTTACTTGCATCACTCCGTCCAGTGATAAATTTTGCTGATTATTTTCAACCGCTCATTACACTTTCTTTATCTTTTCTAAATGTCTATTTTTTTTTTCTTTTTCATCAGAATGTTAGTGAGCTACCAAAAAATCTCGCATATTCACTACGTTTTCCAGATCACCTTAGAATATATTACCCAAATACGAATTGGCAAACGAATGAATTGTTTCCACCTGATGGTTTCGCAATACGTTATCAATATTATGAAGATGGCGGTCCACCGTCATACTATAATGAACAATTTTTGGCTCTGCAAAATGCCATTGCTAAGGCATTCATCATCAGTCAGTCACCGGATGTGATTTTACCTGAAATTCAAATGCAACGATTTCCAATTGGATCACGTATAGTAAACCTTTTTCTAAGTGCGTCGCAAGTGTTGATGCCTCTATTTTTCTTGATGAGTTTAAATTACACATTCACAAATACCGTACGCTATATTTCAATTGAAAAGGAGAAACAATTGAAAGAGGCCATGAAAATTATGGGATTGGCCAATTGGATGCACTACCTAAGCTGGTTCATTCGTACCATTGTCATGCTGGTGACAACGATGGTGTTCATCACACTTTTAATGACGGTAATCGATTTTTAGCTTGAAACATGATGATGTTTTTCGAACGAGTTTGACTTTATTTTCGTTTTCATTTTCATCCAGGTTCCTTTGTTCGGCGCAGAAATGGCCATATTTCCGCACTCCAGTTACTCTTGTTTATTGGTCTTTTTCATCGCTTATTGTATTTGCTTGATTCCGTTGTGTTTTGTGATTTGTGCGATTTTCTCGAAATCCAAATCAGCGATGACCGGCTCAACAGTCATTTGGTACATTATGTCGGGACCATTTTTCTTAACCTATGGTACTTACGATCACATGTCCGTATGGCTAAAAGTACTTTTTTGTTTCTGTCCAAATACTGCAGTATCATATGCATTTACAATCATTTCTCGACTCGAAGACGTTGGCGTTGGTTTAAACTGGACCACCGCATTCCAAACGACTTCCATCTATGACAATTTAACGATTGCCTGGATATTTGGCATTTTAATTGCCAACGCATTCATACTGTTTTTGATTACATTGTATTTGGAAAATGTAATGCCAGGTGGCAACGGTGTGGCAAAACCATGGAATTTCTTATTCAAGAAAGATTTTTGGCAAAGTTCGAAGAGCAACCAACAGTTAGACGATCAACATACAATCAGTGAACATTATAGTCTACCCCAATCGAGCCCCACAAATTTTGAAAAAGAACCACGAAATCAACCAATCGGAATTGAAATTCGTCGTTTAACGAAACAGTTTTCAAATGATAAAGCAGCTGTGAATAAATTATCGTTGAACATTTTTGATAATCAAATTACTTGCCTATTGGGTCAAAATGGAGCCGGAAAAACCACAACGATATCGATGTTAACTGGAATGATTGAACCAACGCACGGCACGGCAATCATCAATGGCTTTGATATACGTACGAATATGGACGATGCCCGAGGTTCAATGGGATTTTGTCCACAACACAACATCCTATTCGATGAACTAACCGTTCGAGAGCACATTCTGTTTTACTGTTGCTTGAAAGGTTTGAGCAACGAAGTGGCCGAAAGTGAAGTAAAAAAGTACGTGCAATTGCTGGAGTTAGAGGGCAAAGAGAATGCGTTATCATCGACATTGTCCGGTGGCATGAAGCGAAAACTATCGGTTGGGATTGCACTTTGTGGCCAATCGAAGGTGGTGTTTTTGGATGAGCCCACAAGTGGAATGGATCCAGGTGCGCGTCGAGCACTCTGGGACATTTTATTGGCCGAAAAGAAAGACCGTACCATTCTATTGACAACTCATTTTATGGACGAAGCAGATGTGCTGAGCGATCGAATTGCGATATTGGCTGAAGGTGAATTGAAATGCACTGGATCATCGTTCTTCTTGAAGAAACGTTTTGGTACGGGCTATCATTTGATATGCGCCAAAGACAGACGATGTGATACACGGCTGATAACCGAATTGCTACGAAAATACATATCCGACATTCGAGTGGACAGCGAAAACGAAACTGAAGTCACTTATATTTTGCCGGAAGAGAGAAACGATCTGTTCACAACGATATTCGAAGATTTGGAAAATAATGAATCGCGGTTGAATCTCAAGAGCTTTGGTGTTTCGTTAACAACATTGGAAGAGATTTTCTTGAAGCTTGGAAAATCGGATAAATTGAACGCTAACTCATCAAATGGACACAATCCCACGGATGTGGAGGATGGAATTAGCGAAAATCGTATCACATCGAACGATAATCAAATTCTGTTAGATGGCATATGTTTGCTGAAAAATCAAGCTGCTGCTATATTCAAAAAACGATATCTCGTCTGGTTGCGTTCGTGGATGTCGTTTTGTTATCATAATATTTTTGTTATTTTTGTATTGTCATTTATCATATTTGATATCGGAAACCCATTTTCAAGTCAACAGCAATCACCATCTTTGGACATAACACTTGACAAATATGAATCGCCTATTGTCGTTCTGCAGGAGAACTCAAAATCAGGGTAAGTAGTCGAAAGCATACGGCGGATTTAAGCCAATACACAAATATTTCATCCTTATTTTTCCTCCCCTTAGCTTTACTAAACAGTATCAACAGATGATTGAGAAATCTGCAGCAAAACTGCATATCGCGCATAGTCCAATGCCAGACACGCTATTGGCAATAGCTCAATCATCAATGAAAGAGTATTATTTTCAATATTTGACGGCTGCCAGCGATTTGAATAACAATACGATTATTGCTTGGTTTAATAATCAAGCAATACATTCGGCAGCATTGGCTTTGGATTTGGTGCATAATGCACTTGTCAAATTATTCACGGACGAAAATCACAGCATTCGTGTATCGAATGCTCCAGTGAAATTTCCACCAAAGAATGATACAATCTACATTCCCAATGTTGATGTGTTTGGATATTCATTTGTAGCGACCATTGGTATTATAGTTTCGGTGCTGTCTGCCACGTATATTGCATTCTACATTCGGGTATGCAGTGCATAGTATGCACCAACAAATTTCAATCTATTCAATTTCCATTCGAAATATATTAACAACTTTCAATTTTAAATAGGAAAAGGAATGCAATGCAAGATTTCTACAATATGCAAGTGGTGTGAGCATGCCCATCTTTTGGGGTGCATCGATTCTGTGGGATTTACTTACAAATTGCATCACAATTTCGATAATTATTATCTTATTAGCATTTGGACAACACAATTATTGGAGAAGTCCGAGTGAATTGGCTATCGTATTCCTACTTTTGTTTATTTATAATTTTGCAATGATGCCATTCATATGCATTTTATCATTATTTTTCACAAAACCATCATTTGGAATGAATGTGACTTCGATATCCAACTTTGTCATCAGTAAGTAGAATTGATTTATTTAGCATTAGAGTGAAGCCTATCGAACAGCGAAATCTATACATTTTTCGCGGTAAACGGGGAGGATGTTGTCCGTCCGTCCGTGATTTTCAATCGGACGGACGGACATTTTGCATTTTGTCTAACTTGAGAAGAAGAACGGACGGACGGACGGACAAAAAAGAATTTTTGTCCGTCCGTTAGCCAGTTTTTAAAACAAAATTCATGTTTGTCCGTCCGAACTCACAAATTGTATCCGTCCGTCCTTCTCCTCAAGTTAGACAAAATGAAAAATGTACGTCCGTCCTATCTCTGTCTTTTTATACATTACAACTGAAATATTAATATGTTGAATTTGTTTTTTCTTCAAGTGGTTGCATTTATGATAACTTATTCGCTCAAGAACACACCTATAAATGTGAAAACCCTATATCATATTCTTCGGGTGTATCCACTTTGCACTGTACTTGAGGCTCTATTGAACTTACCAATTCTACATTCAAATGAAGCCCAATGTAAAACCGTATGCAAAGAAAAAAATTGCGACTGGGAAGAATTGTGTAGGACAGAGCCGAAATGTTGCCGTAAGTAGAATTTGAATTACACAAGAATTACCAGACAAAAACAGACCACATTTAAAAATATACTATACTTTTGATTTATTACTAAAACAGCTGGTAACATATTCTCATGGCATGATGGTATTGGTGAAAATGTGGTAATCATGGTCTGTACGGGCATAGTTGCATTTATCATATTGGTTGTCATTGAACTTGGTGCACTAAAAATGATCAAGCAATTTATATTCACGAAACGAAATAATCCAAACAGCGATTCAGATCCGATTGATGACGATGTTTTGGCTGAAAAGAATCGTATCAACAATATGCGTCCAGATGAACTGAAATCCGAAGTGATAGCCATGAAAAATGTGTCGAAATTCTATGGCAATCTGTGTGCTGTCAACAAGATGACGATTGGCATTAAGAGGGGTGAATGTTTTGGATTGTTAGGAAAGAATGGTGCTGGAAAGTCATCGATATTCAAAATGTTGACGGGTGAAACCATGATATCGAGCGGTGAGATTTTTACACAAGGTTTTAATCAAAAGTATCAACTTCATGACATCCACAAAATTATGGGCTATTGTCCACAATTTGATGCATTGTTAACGGGTCTGACATGTCGTGAGACATTGGAAATATTTGCCATGGTTCGCGGCATTCCAGGCAAAAATGTGAAAAATTATATTGAAAATTGTGCTCGAAATCTGGACTTTATTCAGCATATTGACAAAAAAGTCAAGCAGTTGAGGTGAGCCCCGAATCTCCCGATGGGAATATCAATCTATTGATATAAATAAATTATCCGAATATTAAATATCTGTTTGATTTAGTGGCGGAAATAAGAGAAAGCTAAGCACAAGTTTGGCAATAATTGGAAATTTGAATGTGATTTTCTTGGACGAACCAACAACTGGACTAGATCCGGCCACAAAACGGAATTTATGGAATGTTGTCATTCAGTCACGTGAATCCGGCAAGTCGATTGTGTTAACCTCACACAGCATGGAAGAGTGTGAAGCTCTGTGCACTCGAATCACAGTATTTGTTAATGGACAGTCCAAGTGTCTTGGCTCATCGCAGCACTTGAAGAACAAATTCTGCAAAGGATTCGAATTGAAAGTCAAAGTTAAGCAAGATGATGAAACGAATGAGTAAGAACGGTTTTGATACTTAGCGAAAAACATTGGTTCGGCGTTTTAACCATTGTTTTGTTTTGTTTTTGTTTGTATAGCATGCATCTGATCGAAGTGAAAAATTTTATCGTACAGACGTTCAGCGGTGCAGCTTTCAGGTAATAATATTATTTGGGGTTACTTGATCACAATCAATTGTCACACACATTCTTACGTTAATTGTTCATTTCATGTTTACCTTTACAGAGAAGAGTATCAAGGTATTTTGACGTATTCGGTACCGGCCGAGTATATCAAATGGTCAACGGTATTTGGCATTATGGAGAATGCTAAAAAGACATTAAACATTGATGACTATTCGATCAGTCAAAACTCATTGGAACAAGTGGTGCTAATGTTTGTTAAAGATCAACACGCCAGCCAAAGTGAGGAACCAGCCTTTGTTTGATGACATCTAGCTAGATGTAATTACTATAGTAATTAAATTCATTGTTTTGTTTCACAAGTAGTTGCATCGATGAAATAAACATGTGTTCAATTGTCCAGATTCAAAAGTTAATCTTGACGACTCTATGAATTATTTTTATTCCGAAGTAATTTATCCGAAATATTTTATTTTATATATTTTATATTTTAACATATTCTATACTTAACTATCAACATTTCCATCAAATTTACATGCACCGTTGGAAAGGTATTGACCCCCAGAACGCGAAAATATTTACTTTGGGACATTTTGAGTATGACGTAAAAGTGAAAAAAAATGGAAAACGGACACCTCTGCATTCAAACCCAAATATTGGGATGGGTATGAAAGTGTCCATATTTTTGATACAGCCAGATGAAAGGGCTTTAGGCCAGCAATCCGAAACCGATTCTAACTCAAAAAAAAATTGTAGACGTGTTTTCGAGATAATCGCGTTTAAAGATTCAAAAGTCGATTTCTATGTCAAAAATAACTTTTTTCAAAAATGTTAAAATACAAAATAAAATAAATGGGCTTACATGCGTAAGGCTTACTTTTCCGCACTTTTAACCACCAAGTGATTTGTAAAATTAGTTTTAATGTGAAAGTAAACATAGTGAAATTACAAGAAAACGTCATCAAATCGGCCTCAAATTCTGTTTTTACCCTTTTTTCTACAAAATAAGCAGTTTATATGGGTGCGGAGCAGTTAGTCAAAAATCAGTGGTTCCACCCATTTTCTGAATCGAATCTATTGTATGACCACAAATATGGAATTATTTCATTTATGAATCTCAGAACCAATATAGTTTGTCTCAGAAAAGTCAAATGGGCCCACGAAAGAAATTTTGTAGGCTTATTTGTGGCACTTTCCATAAAAAAATTGAATTTTCAAGCAAAAAGCCACATTCACTTGAGACGAAGGTGCGCCGCAACGACTACTTCGATATTGCTCAAAATCGGATGGAATCCTAGTGCTATGAAGTTCAAACCATTTGTAATAGTGGTTCATGAGTCAAAGATTAGATTTGAGGGTAAATTGATTAACAATTTTGCGTATGGCGTACGCTGTACTAATTTTATGAATTTCGTCTATTTTGGCTGCAAATTTGAGAAATTTCACATCAAAGATGGAATGATTGTATTTATGAATCTCGAAACCAATATAGTTTGGCCCAGAAAAATCATATGGGCTGTCGAAAAACAATCAGTAAGCTTAATTGTGGTAATTTCGCTCAAAAATGGCATTTTTAGAGCAATAAACGTATATTCACTTGAGAGCATAGTGCGCCAAAACGGCTATACCAATATTGCTCAAAATTTAATGGGATCTAAGTCTAATAATTTCCAAACAATGGTGAAAATTTGAAATCGATCGGTGGAGTCGTTTTTGAGCTATTGTGGTAACAAAAAACGTGACAACGGACGGCGGACGGCGGACGGCGGACAAAGGACAACGTGCCACAGCCCCACATCAACATGAGTTAAAAATGGTTCCACCGCATTCCTATGGGTTCCAAACTTATAGAAAACTCATTTTTGGGGTTTCAGAAATTTGGGCCAATCGCAATACTTTTACGCATCACGTGGTGTGCGGAAAAGTAATAGGCCTCAATACCGTTCAAACGAGTTCCGTGCGGTTTTCTTACCATTCGAAATGGTTGAGATATCGAACGTCAGAATTTACGCTTACTTTTGCAAAAAGTTGAAAATTTCGACCAACCGACCCCGGGTTTTTCTTAGTTGGACCTAAACTAATCGAACCATATATAAATTTTTCAAATCCTAGATGGTCCATGTGAATTTCGATCGATCGGGCATGGAATGGTCGATAAATTACTTCGTAAAAACCGAAATAAACGATGAAATAAGTTGTTTCAATAATTTTTTTCGCTCTTAACAGCAGTAAACAAACGTTTTTTTGCTATATCATTATTAGCATTTATAACATTGATTTCGTGTGTTCTTTGACATTGTCGACTGAACCATCACACACGAAATATTTGCCAGGCTCATGAAAGTTGATTTTGTTCTAGTATTGACTCAAAATGCATGAAAAATGCATGAATTTTCAGACAAATACGGTCGATTTTTGTGTAAAATGTACTGGAGACCCAACTCATGTGCATGACGCTGCTGAACGGAATTGCCAATATGGCTCATTCGATTGTACTGCAAGCAGGTTAGATACTAGATATTCAATGCTGGCTCAAAATGGAAGAATCGATTTTTTGCAGTACATTGTTTGAACTTTCATGGCCACCACAAGCGCTTAAATCTAACAAATTAATCCGGATTTATAATCATAAATCGTAAATCCGGAATCATAATCGTAATTCCGGATTTGCGATAAAAAAAATCGGGGTTTACGATTAGAAATCCGAATTTCCGGTTATAATTCCGGAATTACGATTTATGATTACAAATCGGGATTAATTTGTTAGATTTAAGCACTGGCGGTAGCCGCCGATGAGGATCTCTAACAAATATATATCATGATCATGAATCACGTTCCAGTAGTAGCTATATTACATTCCATAAAACGGATTTAGTATTGTTAGTGATTGATCAGTACAAATTATCGCAATGAACTTTGACTCTGGTGTTTATTTACAAAATACAAAATATGATCGATTCGCACAAGAAGAATGTAATGCGATAAGCTTCTTCCAAGTTTCTTTATTCATCACATTCCAATGACTCTTCAACTCTTCGTTCACAAGTTTATACCCAGAATCTTCAATTATGTGTACCAAAGATGATTAATTCAGCGAAAAAGGGCATTTGATTCAGTCCGTAGATAGTTGCTGTGAATTGATGATTTGTCGTCTGGATTTTGTTGTGAAACAAAATTGCCCATGGTGACTAAAAAAAAAAGAGAATTGAAACCAGATCACAAAAAAAACACCAGACGGTCGTTTTGAACGACTAATTTATAAATTATTAAGACTTTTGAGTCAAAAAAATCCCGTCGAAAAAAAACTTCCGACCAAAAAACACTTACATCCGAAGTCAATGCAACATAGCTAATATTCACTCGCCTATCCTGAAAATCGAATGTAAATTTTGGCTTCGTTTTTTTCGACTCAACAAATTCATCTTGAAAATGAACAAGAGAGTCACCGGCGATTCTGTTGCCAAATTGAAAAATCGTCTTTTTCCATTGAAAATGTTTTGCATTATTTTCGGTGCAAATCAAACTGTACGATCGAGGATGAATGACTTGAATATTCATTATCCGATCGAGTCCTTCGAATGTATCAAATTTAAATCCGGGTAAACCCTTGATCACGATATTTGATGTAAATTCAGTGGCATTTTCAATTCGTACGATTGCTTTAACATAACGATTTTTGTCCAAATCGATTTGCTTGGAAAAATCAATATCTGCAGAACTATTCTAAAAAACATTTAGACGAATTAAAATATTGATGAAAATTGAAATGAACACATTTTGGCGACTTACTTGCGTACCATTCACATCGAATCGAACATAATTAAAGACTCCAATGATGCCCGAGTTCAAGTGCTGATATGAAATCGTGTAATTTTGTGGATGTGACGAGTTTCGCATGAAGATATTTTGCTCGTGCATTACAAGCCCTGAAGCAGTTTTGATTAATTTTTTTTTGGTTTTTTTTTTTTTGTAAATTGTTTAAATGTTTAAATTTATTGAATCGAAATAAAACTCACCTCCAAAATCCTTAATACCACGTTCATGGCTTATTGATTGTGATACGTTTACTATCGTTAGTATAATGAAGACTGAATGAATAATAAAACATTTGAACATAATGAAAAATCAATTTCAAGCTAAACAACAACTACTCTTGTTGTTGCGATAGAGTCAACTGAATCTGTTAGCTCTATACATTCATTCCATTTATTGCAGTTTAAACGAGTGTTTAACACATTAACTACACATGACCAATACATGTACCACTCAAGTGCTGAGTGACGATACTGATGTTGTCGGTGTTGTTTCGAGCTACTTTAACATATGTCTACTTTGATCTTGGCTTTAATGTATGGATAGACAAGGAGATGTCACAGAATAGAGGCGACAGCTCTACTGTTTGCTCAATCGCAAAGTGGAGATGACCATGGATACTGTTTTTATACGTCCGAACCTGATTCAATCCAATCCGACACTAAAACTTTGTCATTCCGGATGAGATTTTTCAAGAACAAAAAACCACACAAAATCTGATGCATAAGACTTGTCGACACAAATTCTCTAATTTGTCGAGTTATTTCATTTGTACTATCAATCAAATATGTTTGCTTTAAAGCTATCGAATTTTCACTCTCGGACTGGATTGGCTCCATAAATGTCCCCGGCCTACGGATTATCCGTGGACACCTCTATCGTACAGTAGATTTTTTTTCTTGTGTTATTAAAACTGATAATTCAAAGCTGAACGTGAATAGAAAGAGCTCCATAGAGAACTAGAAGCTCCGTAGAGCTACACATTTAAGCGCCTAGACAAGCTGTATGAAGCTAATATTGAACAACAATTGAACTGCATGGAAGATGCAGATACAGCAAAAACAGCTCAATTGATTGCTTTACAATTCGCATCCGCATTCGAGAATGAAGTTTCGAACGATTTTTTTTTGTGTGCGATTGAAACTATTATCGAGGTCAATAAAGTGGCACATCCATCAATTCACTGACAAACTGGAAACATTTACTCTGTTAAAGCTGTTGTAACAATGCTCTTGATAATGTGCCATTTGAGTATACAAAATACGTTTCAGTTTCACCACATCGCAGCACTGTTAGTAATTGTAGCAAAAAAATTGATTTCATTGAGTTCATCAATGATTTCTTTTATTCCAAATTCAATCATATTGTCGAGGCAACATCAATTCATTTCCTAATCGCCGTTGTGCATCTGTCGCTGACAAATTTGAAAAATAACATGCACTTTTGCATTTTATCGAGGAAACATTTCGTAGAAATGTCAACATTTCATTTTTTTTTAACTCAAATGATTCAGGATAACTAAAGTTTTTAACAATTGCATGGATTTGTTTGTACATTTAATTAAGACTGGAATTTGATGGCATTACACAGATTTATGCATTACAAAGAATTTTTTGTCGAATTTAAAACAGTAGAGATATTTTTGTCGGTGTAAAACGGATTTTTCCTTATTGTTCGCAACCGAAAAATTATTTGATATTTGGGATGATTGCTTTTGAGAATCAATTGATTGGTTATTTTAGCAATTTATTGGTCGACGCATAAAGAGTTGATGATTCGTCATCATTGAAAGATTTGACACACCGATACTTTTATATGTTATATCGGAAATGTGTTTGGTTAAATCGGTGCTTAAAGATTCAAAAAATTCGAAAGTCAGCGAATATCTGAAGTGAAACCAAGAAAGAGGCGAAATGACGAAACATGACATTTTACTAGTCAATTTGCCACAACCATTTGTACACACACACGCACACATCGGTTTATTCAAGAACTATCACGCCACTTTTTGTTTGTTTCAACAGAACGCCAATGAATACACGTCTATCAAACTCCGAACGATTGCTCTTGCTGAAGTCAGCATAAAATCGCAACACATCTTTTCGGATAACAGACATTTTTTTAAGAATTTATTCTTCATATTTTGGATTTATTTTACCGAGTGACTCTGGATCTTCAAATTAGAATCACAATTCAAAGCACAGAGACATACACTTCTTAGACAATAGCAAATTTTTGAACATTTGCACATTGGCAATGAATTCAAGTGATTCACGCAAGGTAAGGCATTCAAATTGGACAGAAAAAAGGATTTTTAGCCATTGAAAATGAAAAAATCGTTTATCCAAAACAGTTTTGTTGGAATAAAATTCCTCATTTAAAATATTGAATTTCTTCTAGTCAAACAATTTGCTGCATTCACACTCATAAAAGTCAATTGACATTTCAGTTTCACTTGACAGTAAGAAAACAGCTCACACGAGGTTAAAGTGTTTGACTTTTCAGTGAAGACAGCAATAAATCATATACTTTTATTTCCAACTTTAATTGGTCCATCTACTTACGCAATAGATTTATTTTACAATTTGATGCCATTTTATACTCTCGAATCGCGACCATAATTTGTTATCAATTGAAATTACTCAC
Source organism: Aphidoletes aphidimyza (assembly GCA_030463065.1). NCBI lineage: Eukaryota > Metazoa > Arthropoda > Insecta > Diptera > Cecidomyiidae > Aphidoletes > Aphidoletes aphidimyza. The sequence goes on from CM059999.1 coordinate 41,636,593, forward strand.
ATTTTGTTCAAACCAAAAGTATTTGTTGCAAGTCAGCATTGAAACACAGAACTTAAGGTAAGAGGTAAGAACATCTGTGCCAAATCCATTCAAAGAGTCCAATTAGAATTTTTCACTGAATCCGATACCGATGGGATTTTGTTTTATTTTTATGCTGAAATTTAATTGATTTGATTTTGAATATCAAATTTGTTTTGGTGCAGACAGAATGTAATTGTGACTGTGGTTTGTGGATTAAGGTTATGTTACCTTTCTTCAGCAGCAAAGCATTAATATAAATTTGGTGTTTAAGCTATCGTTTTTATGGTTTTTATCAACAGATCAAAATGTCCGATGTCAATTGGAGACGAGAATTCAAAGAAATGCTCTGGACCATTGAGCGTGATGTCACTTATTCGCTAACCAAGATTGGCAGAAACCGATCGCTTAATGACGAGTTTCAACAATTGTATCTCCGTCTGACAAACGAAAGGTATTCATTCGCTCAACTCCTTCTATGTTTGACTCTACGAATAATTCTATGTTGATCTCTGCCTCTTCTAGAATGGCGACAACCTATTCAAAGGTTCAAATGAAATTAAACAAAATAAATCAAGATGGAAACGGTAGAGAACAAAAGCAGGCTAGTGCATCTGTCGCCGTAGTGCCGGCTCTATCCAAAAGCGGGTCCGAATTTGGGAATTCACTTGGGAATGATTTGGATCAGCAGCAGAATCAAAATACGAATAAATTGAATTACATTCGTGATCCTGACTTTTCCGCATTGATATGGAATTTGATATTTCTCTTGAACAATTTCATTCATCAACCAGTCAGGAGAGAAAGTATTGGTTCTGCCATGAAAATGAGCAAAATGTTCAAAACACAAAACATTCTTTGACACAATAAAACAAATTGGCCATCTTCACTTTGCGATTTGAAACTCCTTTCTTGAGATATATTCATATCAAACTTCCATTTTCTAAGAATTTCGTACATTTTCACACGTATTCATATTCCATGATTTTTCGGCATGAAGATACATTTTGTGCATTGTATGAATATGTAAAACTTCAAGCGGACTTAAATACCTTTCAAATGATGCAAACTGCATGAATTTTCATTGGAAAATACGGTCAGGAGAGTCAAAAATGCGAAAATCAGTTTTTGTGTAAAAATGTACTGAAAACCCGACTCACGTGCACTTGAATGCACATATCTCTGGAACGACTACACCGATATGGCTCAAATTCAATAGGAAACATCCGGTAATAATTCTGAACAAATTTGCTTTTGACACTTTAGGATTTGAGACTCCGTTCGAGAGTTATCGTGTTAACATACATACACAGACGACGACGACGACGCCATTTTGCACCGGAGCTACCAGAACCGAGTATCCAAATAAAAAAAGTGAAAATCAAGTTTTGTTCCCATGGTGAACTGAGACTCTGGTCAAAATTTGAGCCCGATCGGAGTTCATTTACTCAAGCAATGTGGGGTTGAATTTTTGAGGCAAAACCAATACTTTTCCTAAGCACATTTCATGTGCGGAAAAGTAAAAATGTCAACATCTCGGATTCGGGTGAGTTTTTGATTGGTTTCACTTTATACAAATCATCAGCTCATTTCTAATATCAAATGATTTGTTTTGTAGTGAAACAAGAAGTGAATGACGTGGTGGAAATATTCGATTCTAGTGACGAAGAAGACAGTGGTGGATCGAGTGGAATGCAATTAAACAAAATCAATAATGAATATCAAAATGGAAACGACAACGAAATTGAGTTGAATGCATCGATGAATGATGGCGAAAGGAGAAATGGTGACATAACGAATGATAACAACATCCAAGTGAATGGATCTACGGCTGGCGTTGTTTATGTCAAAGAAGAGTTCAATATCGAACCCAAACGAGAAGTAATCGATGAGGATATTCCCATTAGAACATTTAATCCAAATGACGTCTCATCGAATGGTGGATACAGTACAGGCAAAGTCGTTGTAAATGGAAATGTTGCTAGATCATCTTTGGGACTAAAGACAAGAGCAAGCAATGAATCAGATGCTCAGAAACCATCATGTTCAAAAGATTCCAAGCGATTCAATTGTGAGCTTTGTGGATATGGAACTGATCACAAAGGAAATTTCAATGTGCATTTGCGAACGCATACCAAAGAGAAACCCTTTCGGTGCAGTCGTTGTGCTAAATGCTTTGCACGTTCATCAAACCTCAAAGTACATATGGTGACTCATAAGAATGAATTTCCATTCCATTGCTCGAATTGTTTCCGTGGATTCTTCCAAAAGAATGGAAAAGAAGCTCACGAAATGAATTGCAGAAGTCGTCGCTATGAATGCTTCATTTGTGAATATGTCACCTTTATTAAGACAAATTTGGTTAGACACATGCAGTTGCACAGCGGAAATAAGCCATATCGATGCAGTCGTTGCTCCAAAGGATTCACACAATTGTGGCATCTCAAACTGCACATGACAACGCACAAAGACAGAAAGCTTCCATTCCATTGTAAAGGCTGTTTTCGTCGATTTCCACGGAAATGTGAAATGGAAGACCATGCAAGAGGATGTCGAAATCATTGCTACGAATGTCATCTTTGCAAGAAATATGTCACTACTAAGAAAACGGATATGGAAATACATATGCGCAGTCATTCGGGTGAAAAACCGTTTCGCTGCGCGGTGTGCATGAAAAGTTTTATCCAAAAGAGTGTTCTTAAGCGACACTTGAACGCCGTTCACAACAAAGGTAACTTGTAAATATTGTAAACAAAACACAGACTTCCCCGAATTGAAATGAAATCAAAACCAAACTCAAATGAAACACACGCGAATTGAATAAGTGGTTAGATTCGGCTCGGACCGTCAAACATAATCCATCATACAAAATGTTGTTGCTAAAAACAGAACTCAGATCCGTTCGAATGAATCGAACGTCCAATAAATGTTCAATTTACATTTTATTTTAAGCATAAAAGAGAATTGTTATTTTTAGAATAAGACTTTGAAGTGAAAGAAAAAACAGTTGAAAATCGAGACAATTTGAATTTTGAACCGAAAATAATTTTTTATAAAATTCTCTTAGAAATGTCAGCACACAGAATTCAGTCTCAAGACTTTAGTGTAATCGTTTCAAGAATTTTTTACCTAAAAAAACATTTGCCCAATAAAAAAATTTGAATTTGTAATTGAGTTACATTCGTAATACTCGATTTTTTTACACTCTTATGAAATTGGATTTTAATCTTGAATAAATTCAACGACTTTATCAATAGAAAAACGCATGAATACGAGAAATGAACTATGAGTGAGCACAAATTTGGACTAGAGTTGTTAGTTTGGCACTGAATTTAATGATTTCAAGTAGTTTCAGATTTGGAATCGAATTTTAATCATTTCAAAATTGGTTACATTTAATTTTCACGTATTTATTGCGAAACATTATGCAAAAAACATGATTTTTTTCACACAAAAAAAAACGGTTTTATCTGGTGTCGTCTAGTTTTGCTAATTTCTAGTTGGTCCATGGAGTCCTCTTAGCCCTAGACTGGCATCACAATGGGCGGCAAGGTGTTTTTGAGGCAACTTATTGTTCTAAGCTAGTTAAAAAAGATCTTTTTTCTTGAGAAACAAATGGCAAAATTGTGATTTTAACTGTATGAGTCAGGGTTTCCATGGCCACAATCAGTTGAATTTACTCGACCCTTGGTGATTGGTCAAAATATCAGTAAATGTTCGTGCTGAAACAAATCAAAACCGCATTTCAGTTTGTGATAAATGAAATTTTCTTTCGGAATTCAGAAATGGTGATTATGGTAACTGGTAATTCGAGTACGGGCCGATAATTTTTCCCCATGTTCGCCGTGATCTAATTGGAATAACAATGAAAAGACACAACCCAGAAAAAAATGGTAAGTTTAGGTGGAAATTTGTTGATTGAGAATTGTTCATTGATCCAAATATTTTAAGCATACTCGAATGAAATGTCGAACTTTGATGATGATACTGGCCGAGTCTGAGGGTGATGTTTGTGGTACTTTCAATTGACAACCCAAACAAATTGGATGTTTTTGATTCTGATTGCAGCCGCGCGTTTCTATCTCATTCAAAACGGCTATTGACTGTTTTTTCTGCGACTGATCATACGATGAATAGGTTACTTCCTGAAAATGAGCCAAATTTTACATAATTTACAGTCACCAATTTCAAGGCCAAGTATCATACCCAGACCAAAGTTTTCCAAAAATGGCCTGGTTACGGCACTGTCGAGGCTCACTTTGAAATGATGGTCTTGAATCAAATCTCACCTTTATCAGTTGCACAACGAAATTACGTACACGGCGAAAACTTTTATTGGTGACATTAATGCCAATGTCGATCATTGCTCCAGGCGCATACGTGCCAGGTTCAACATGAGCGTCAATGGAAATGGGAAACCATGGAATACACGAAATTGCAAAATATGGATTGAATCGATCGCATACAGACACTTTCCTCTACAAAAAAAAAAAAACCAAAAACAAAATTAGGAAGAAATTAACTTTTGTTGGCGGCCACTCTGAGTTCTTGACCCCGACAAATAAATTTTGATTTTTTATCCATCACTGTCCGCAATCGGAACTTTTCGGGTGTTTTTCGGGCTATTTCAGAATGTCATACAATTTTGATTTTTCGCGTATTGAGCCAAAAAGGGGTGAAAATGGTTTCAGTGCGATCAAACTACCTGAAACGCCCAGAACCAAAGTTCAGAATGCCATGAGAGTCCAAAAAACGCCCGAAAAAGACCGGATTTATTTTTTGCATTGGTTACCATTATGGATAATTGTGCATTATTTTCGAACAACTTGAGAAGTTTCAAATACCTGAAGGTCTGGATCGTTTGCATCAATCATTTTAAGAATTGTAATTGATTCCACCAATTCTTTGTTCAATTCAAGTGGAAACTCAATGGTGACAATGACTGTGTACCGAACAGAACCAAATTCCCCTTCAAATGATGACGGTAGCTGTGATGGTAGTTTAAATTGAAACGGGAATCGATAGGTTTTTGCTATGCACCTCGTTTCACCAACTAGAAAAAGTGTTGATTTGATTGGAAAAATCAATAGAAATCAATATTTTGTATCATTTTTTGTGTGTGGGTCAAATTAAATTCGATTGAACCGACAGTGCAAAAAAAGCCAACTGCATTGAATCGGATTTGACGAGAAACTTTTATCAGCTTCTATTGTCAAAATATGTAACAAAAACTAACAAAAATGAGCAAAAAGTAGCAAAAATGAGCAATTTAAGAAACAACTTTAACGTTAAAAGTGATTTTTTTTTCAATTAACTGTTGAATTTCTTGGAACAAAGATAACGCAAATATAGGGTCTAGTCTAGAACCTCTAGAATCACTGATTAAGTTAGTATCACTGCCGAAACTAGTTCATTGCACTGATCTGAAAATGCATCGTAGTTTGAATGTTTGGACTACCTTTTAGGCTCATTTGATGACTTAAGCAATCTTCACGACATCGTCGAATTCCACGTCCGTGTTGCCATTTGGCCGTCGCTACGCCGCTAACTTTCACATAAATTCCATTAATCACTTGCTCTTTTTCTACAGCCAATCGCACATATCCACGCAACGATTGATCCACATAAAATACTTTGGCTGGATTTTTATCGAAAATTATTTTACAATTGATTGCCATAATGATTTATTTGTGTAAAAACACAATAAAAATTGCAAACCAAGATCACTAATCTGCCCAGAGACAATATTTTCTTTCAAAATGCACTGAAAATGTGATCAAAAGTCGTTGTTTCAATATCATCACCGAATTGTTTGTCGTGAATGTTGTTTTTTCGATGTTTAACTATCAAACGATTTAGTTTCAATGGAATATATTGAAGAGACGCAATGCATTTTATGTAACAACAGAAACTAAACTGATGCAACTGTATTGAACATTTTCAATTCAAATTGTGTTATTTTGTGCAAATTTCAATTGGAACTGATATTCCACTGGATTTCGTCATTGTAGCGTTAAATTGATTGATTGTGTTAAGGTTCTACGATACGCCTTTGTGACTTTCAAACTGATAAATACCAATCTGTACCAGTAAATATAAATACTAAATGCAAAAATGACATCGTTTTTAAATGAAAATCAGCTGAATTGACAATGTTTTGTTCACATAGCGACGATTTTAATTGAATTAATTGAAAATAAAAAAACATTGAAATTTTGATTATTTTGAGTATTGAAATGTCAATTATTATCATTTTTGATGGCGTTTGAAACGAATTAAATCAACCGAATCAATCATTGTTCGCTGCACACAGTGCAACAGATGTGTTGATCAGAAGCTTATTCAATCTATATATACACATTAGAATATTATGAATCTGGAATTATCAAGTACGACAGAACCGATGTCGGATCCACGCTTAACGTACGTTAATTTTTATTGTACGTTAAAGTTGAACTAGACCTTGAGCTGAACCTTACCCTGATGTTTGATTCTGGCTACGGGACTTGTTTTCTATAACGTCATGTCAAATATCAACGGACACCAGCTGTGCTGGTCAAAATCATTCCATATCACAATCACTCACTCAATAATATACACTGACAGTCAGCAAGTAAACATGTAAACAAATTGAATTGTTTTTACTCCATGAACAATTATTTCGTTGACTTATCAAATGAAAAAGTGCCATTTTTCATAAAAAGTAATGTATGTGTTGTGCACTTGACTATATGTCACTCTGGAACGGCTGCGCCAATATTGTCTCAAATGAAATGGGGAACTAGTGCGTTTTTTCAACCACAAAACCAGTTTGTATTTGTCGTTACAAATTGCTTGGAAATCGATCCTCCAGCAAAAAAATGGTTTTTTAAGGTCAATTGCAAGTCTTTTTAGATTGGTTTAGCAACTCTTGCTGTAGGCTGTAGGCTGTATGACATTAAGTCGACCATTCGCGCATATTCAAAAGAAACACAACTTCATAAAGAAATATTCATCGGAGAAATATCATATGCAATTCAAAAAGTTATTTTTCATACAATGTCCTGTATTTAGGCGTAGTATGTGCGATGTGCATTTCAGGGCATGTCATCAAAATTAGCCATATTGTTGAGGCTGTTTCGGGCAGGGTTTTGAATAAATGTATCCAATTTCATCAATTTAAGACTTAGATTTGAATATTAAATCCAATGCGTTCATCGGATACGGATGCGATGCGCCCAAGCAGAATTTAACACAACAGCGTCAATGGATGCCAATAATAGCACACAGCGAGACGTTAGGCCTGACAGGTGCGACGACTTAAATCTAAGTCTTAAATTTATTCAAAACCATGCCCTGCCCATCGGTTCTCACCAGAGATCCGAGGGGTCCAATTACCTCCCCCCCCCCTCAGCGATCGTTACCCCTCTAAAATTTCGTTACCCCTCTAAGATTTTGAATCGATTTTCAAAAGTGATGACCTTTTTTTTAGGTCCTCAACTTTTTCTCACACTCGGTTTACACTAGATAGAATTGACTTTTTTCGTTACCACCCAAGAAATTTTTTCGCTTACCCCCCTGAAGACCACCTACTTGAGAACCTATGGCCCTGTCCGAAACAGCCTATAAAATATGTCTAATTTTCAGCACAAAACATTGCAGTAGCCAATTTCGCAATTTCGGGACGAAATGCACTAAAGTACACATACCGTGCCCAAATACAGTACTTTGTAGGAAAAAAGAACATTTTCCTCGTTCTCCAAAACTTTATCTCTTGACTAGTCGATGAATTTGATTGTTCAAGAATAAAATCAAATTTTTTATCAATGCGGAAACGTCAGGATTACGAATGTAATTCAATTTATTGGATGAACATTTGCTGAAAACGTCAATTTTCGAATAGAAAACCACCCAAAAATAAAAATGAAAACACATATTTGATAATTATTTAGTTTGTGTGTGTTTTAAATAATTTTTAATGTCTATTTATTGGCTTTAAAATTTTGTTTTTTTTTTTTTTTGTCAAATGGAATTCAAGTGAAGAGTTTCTCAAATCATCTACTGAGAAGGCGGATGTAGATTGCTAAATTGTCGCCAAGGAACGAACAGCACAGTTCAAAAACAATTGTTGATATCATTTGTATGAATCCCATTTGGATCTATTCATTTTTCATTCATTCTTTTATCTTCCTTGTCTACCACCTCCATCCATATTCAATCGCCTTCGATCATTTTTTGTTTCATCAATCTCGTTGAAATACGTGAGTTGATTTTTGTTGTTGTTGTTGTTTTAAATTTAATTGACGTTTCGTTGCTTACGCTCAACCAAATGCACAATACACCACATGAACACTAATAGAACAACACCCAATAGTAAAATATGCAAGCCGCCAAATTCCAGAATAAATTCAGCCGTATAAAATGCTTCTTCTCGTCTCAACGTTTTAAATAGATCATCCTTGAAATATAATGTGATACGGCTCACTTTGTTCTCGTCACGCCTTAAAATATCGACAGAAAAAGGGGATGGATTTTAATTGGAAATGAAATATTTCACCTTTGACACGTTGAAGTCATTCATTTACCTTTGATAGTTCATGTCCGAATTTATTCGATTGAATTCATCGAATTCACGTTCAGAAACTTCCACATTGTAATCGGTGGATGTGCAAGCCGGCAAACAATTGCACTCATCGATGGTGCTACGTCGGAGCAATTCTTCTTCAGCATCACGATAACAATGCATTCGTCCAGCTCCGCAAATGCTCATCTCTTCACCTCCTGCAAGAATCGATAAAAAAATCCACATTTTCACACACGATTCTATTTATTTTGTTTTTTGTTCACCATCGAATTGAATAATAAACTCACTTGGCAACCAGAATTTCACGCAACCACAACGCCAGTATGTGAAATTCGATGTACATTCCATTTCACAGTGATGTTGTGTATAGGTTTTGAAATAGCGTAGCTTGCGTTCATTTTCGTAGATGCATTGACGTCGTTTTGGATTGAAACTGCGCAATTTATCCGATGTGGTGACCATTTGTGGTTTGATTAGGACTTTTACATCCTTACCCATTGGAATGCGGAAGAAATTCGACAAGCGTGGCATCTCATCGGGTGCATGAAGTATGAATTTTGGCTCTTGAACCCAACGCCGTGAGAATATATCCAACATATCGCGATCAAAGAACACCGACAAACTTAAACTGTTGTTTGGCCCTTTGCGAAGCACACGGTATGGATAAGCCTCCGGGTCTCGATCATTTTCATCGTAATCATCTTCACGACTGGCACGACGTATCAACGGCGATGCCATGCTAAAAATGCGAAATTTAACGTTAATTTGAATTTTTAAAATCATTGAGGTCTTTGCTCGATTCCATTTCATTCATTTCAAATTGCACATTTGCTAATTGCGGTGGGTAAATGCCTGAATCCAAGAAATAAAGCGGGATTCATAAATTTTGACGCTGAGTGAATTTGAGGTGGAGAATATGCCGAGAATTTGATGGGTCAGTTCGGCTCAGCTCATGGAGATCCCTGGGTCCCCTGCGTCCATGAATGTTTTAGTCAAATTTATAAATTCCGAATTTATTTTTTGTACCAAAGCACCTACGGTGGCCGTCACAAAACTCACCTTGGTGAAAATATCTCATACGAGCTTAGAAGATTCTGAAAGTATTAACAAATTGAATTTAAAAAAATCCCTGAACATTGACCAAATAAACAATATCATTAAATGTTTGATGTTTAAATTACAAATGAGAAGCATTTTCCTTCCTCGGTGATGATTGGCCGAAAGTTTGCATTGCATGGGATTTTCTCATTTAGCCATTTACAATTCTTGGTGTATTCGGTGATACGTGATGAAATCAAACCAAAAATTCCAAATTGATATTCTTCACGGCTGAATTTTTCCAAAAATTCCGGACTTCTCACCGAACTCATTATATTTTCGGGATAAATTTGTAGCAATGTTTCCATAGCATATTTTCTGTGAAATGGATGAAAAAAAAAAAATGGACCAAAATATTAGAGAGACATAAGATGAAAACGGCTTAAAAGAAAATCCATTGAATTGGAGTCGCATTTTTGTCAAGTGAATGAAATAGTACATACTCGTCAAGTTTGAGCTGTGGCTCACGATAAACTTGCATAACACGAAGAAGATGAGTAAAATTGAGCGGTGGATATCCAGCTTTTGTTCCCGGACAAATTGTAACCGCCGGAAATGGAATGGCACCAATTGACATGACTTTGTCATCCGGACGAACTCTTGCCAAATATTTGGACCAGTAGATAAACAGGTGGGTTAGTAAAATTCCAGACAACAATATGATTAAGAGAACGCCCAAACAAATGGATGTTTTTATATGATTTCCACACCATTGGCATGACTCCTTTTGCTTTCGACGCGGACCCTAGAAATAAGTAGAGTGTTTAGAGTGTTTATTATCAACAATTTTGAATGTTAGTCTATGTTCTCAGACTTGGTCATGGGCACTGAACACTGTTCAGTGAATAGTTTTTGTAAAAGAGGTGCTTTTGGTCGAAAACTATTCAATTTTGAGCAAAAATAATTTTTCGAAGCATTTGAGCTGCTCTAGCTCTTGCTCTAGCGCTGGCTCTAGTGTTGGCTCTAGTTCATGTCATCCCAGGTGCACTTCTTAAAATGGACTACAATTCTCCAACTAACGTTCAACCTGATCCGTTGTGATCTATGAATCATAAACTAATTCAAGTTGCAACGTCTATTTTCCAGCCAAAGTGAATGAAGTAACTGAAGTACATTCAAGATCAAGTGCCAATCGTGATATGCTGTATAAAGAGGAATAGAGCGCCTTTGGCAAAAGTTGATTTAATCAATAAACTTACATCATCATCGGAAGATAAATCATAACTATTTCCTCTGCTCACTGCTTTAGACACAGTTTCAGGAGCATAACGGTCACCTTCACGACTAAAAACAACAAAACAACGAGAAAAAGAAAAACACAATTCCAATCAGTAAAATAATGATATCATTTGCAAAAAACACAAGGCAAGAAAAACAAGATAATCTATCTTGACGATAGAGAACAAACAAAAAACAAATAACAAAAGTTACGCTTGTTGTTTGCGTCCGCCCCATGCACGTCCCAAACGAAATACACAGTATAATATTGCTTCAAATACAATCACTAGTAAAATGGCCATGAGCACAAAGAATGCGACATAAAAGTTTTTCAGGAAATCGATGACGGTGTACTGAATTCGCACTTTTGGTATAAACTTTTCGTCCTTGAATGAAATCAATAATTGACTTCTTTCTTCATCTTCACGCCTGTGGAAAAAGGAAAAAAAAAACGAGCAAAATTCATAAATCGATGAAAATCTCTCTGCTGGAAAATCGGATTAAACGAAGAAAAAAAAAAAACAGGAACAAATGTGTTCACCTGGGTGTTTGGAAGCCAAGTTTTCCTTTAATTAAATTCTTATTCACTCTTAAACCTTTGGCTTTAATTTCCACTTCATATTTTATCGATGCACAGGCTGGTAGGCAGTTGCATTTTTTGAGATGTGATGATTGCCAACCAAAGCTATCAGCCAAACGCCATTCAGCATCATTATAGCAACGCATCTTAGCGACACCGCATATTCGTGTGTTATTATCCCCTGGTCAAAAAAAAAGGTTGTGGAACAAATTTAACGGATTTTCTCGATTTACGAAATTCATTTAGGCGCATTTTGTGTCTAACACACACATTGGACACTCACTTGGCATGGAAAATTTCACGCATCCGCATCGTGTTTTCGTAAAATTCGACAAACATTCCAATTCACAATGTCGTTGCGTGTATACTTTAAAGAATTGCAATTTACGTTCATTATTAAAATAGCAATTGCGACGCCACGGACTGAAGCTGCTGCGTAAATCGTTCGATGTGATGATGGTGTTTGGTGTGACCGATACTGAAACACGTTTTCCAATTGGTATATGAAAATAGTGTGACGGTTCTGGCAGTTCATCGGGTGCATGCAGATAAAATTTTATGTCTCGTGCCGACCGATTACATAGAGGATCCAATTCATCTCGTGGGAAATAAATTGAGATGTTCAATGCATTATCGGGTCCCGCACCAGACACACGATACGGAAAAATCTTTGAATCCGTATCGAACACACGAAATGGATAATGTTCAGATGCTGTTTCAGTATCGGTGTAACCAATTTCACGATTCCATTGTGACGCATTTAAGCTATTTTTCCAGTTTCGAATCAACGGGAATGACATGCTGTGCATTTTGGAATGTGAAAAATGAGAGAGAAAGAGAGATGTATGTTAAAACAGTGAAATAAATGGTGGAAATTTGTTTAATGTAGAGAGAGAGAGAGAGAGAGAACGAAATCAACGGAGGTAAATTGGAGGAGCGGCTGCTGTCACAACACATCGTTTATTCTCCGCCTTGCAAAATTTGCACATTTGAAGGGGAAACATTTTTGCTAGTTTCATATACGATTTGACCTTGAGCGAACGAATCAATACAACAGACAAACGAGGAGTGAGTCTCTCCATGACAACACTTGAACAAAAGTACACACCAAAAAAACACTCGCACACTCACAAATTTGCTACAAATTTGCTTTGTTGAACGGATTTTTACTTTTCCGCACACCACGTGATGCGTAAAAGTATTGCGATTGGCCAAAATTTTGGAAACCCCAAAAATGAGTTTTCTATAAGTTTGGAACCCATCGGAATGCGGTAGAATCGTTTTTGGCTCATGTTGATGTGGGGCTGTGGCACGTTGTCCGCCGTCCTTTGTCCGCCGTCCGCCGTCCGTTGTCACGTTTTTTGTTACCACGATAGCTAAAAAACGACTCCACCGATCGATTTCAAATTTTCACCATTGTTTGCAAATTATTAGACTTAGATCCCATTAAATTTTGAGCAATATTGGTATAGCCGTTTTGGCGCACCATGCTCTCAAGTGAATATACGTTTATTGCCCCAAAAATGCCATTTTTGAGCGAAATTACCACAATTAAGCCTAATGATTGTTTTTCGAGAGCCCAAATTATATGAGTTCTGATATTCCTTAATACAATCATTCCATATTTGATGTGAAATTTCTCAAATTTGCAGCCAAAATAGACGAAATTCATAAAATTCGTACACGTACGCCATACGCAAAATTATTAATCAATTTGCGCTCAAATCCAATCTTTGACTCGTGGACCACTATTGAAAATGGTTTGGACTTCATAGCACTAAGATTCCATCCAATTTTGAGCAGTATTGTAGTAGTCGTTGAGGCGCATGACTGACTCAAGCGAATGTGGCTATTTTGCTTGAAAATTCAATTTAATATGGAAAGTACCGCGAATATACGTACTAAATGTATTCCGCGGGTCCATTTGACTACCCTGGGACAAACTATAATGGTTTTGAGATTTAAAAATTGAATCATTCCATATTTGTGGTCATAAAATAGATTGGATTCAGAAAATAGGTGGAACCACCAATTTTTGACTCACTGCTCCGAACCCATATAAATTGCTTATTTTGTAGAAAAAATGGTCTAAATGAAATTTGAGGCCGATTAGATGACGTTTTCTTGTGATTTCACTATGTTTACTTTCACATTAAAACTAATTTCACAAAATCACTTGATGGTTAAAAGTGCGGAAAAGTAAGCCTTACGCATGTAAGCCCATTTATTTTTTTTTGGTGTGTGTATGCTGAAAATTGAACAAAAATCGAGTAAAATTCAAGGAATTGCTGTTTAAAATACGAACCTTTGTGTGAATATTTCATATGAATTCAGCAGATTCTGAAAAAAAGTAGCGAAAAAATGGCATTTTCATGGTGAAAATAACGAAAATGAATGAAAAAAAAGCGAATTTCAATTGAATTTGTATTACAAATGTGTAGCATCTGCCTTCATCGGTGATAATTGGTCGAAAATATTCATCGCATGAGGTGCGTCGATGCCAAGCGCAAAATTTCGCATTCTCATCAATATCGCTGGCAATTTGATTGAATGCCTCCACTTGATCATCTTCATCCACATAACGTTCCAGTATGTCCCAATTTCGTACACGCCGAAAAATATCCCAATCACACAATTGAAACAGTGTTTCCAGTGCAATTTTCCTATCAATCAAAGCCATTTCGATTGCATAAAAGAGAAGAAGAAATGAAAAGAAAAAACGAATTCAAAGAGAAAATCCAGGTCAATCATCGAATCAAAGTTTTTCAATATTTGAATTTTGATTCAAAAAAACAAAAAAAAAACAACAACAAAAAAAACAAAAAAACTACTACAACAAAGATGACCTTCATACTTTCGTGGCCGTAGTTTGGGTGCTGCTTCCGTTTGCATTAGAAATAATGTGCGATTAAAGTTATTTTTATTTGGATAACCACTTCGTATGCCCGGACAAATTGTAACCGCTGGAAATGGTATTGTTCCAATTGATGCATATTTTTCATCCGGCCGTACATTTGCATGAAAACGTACAATAAACACCACCAAACACAGTACAAATAAAAAGCACACGCATATCGTAATCGTCATCGTTTTGCTATTCCATCGGCAGCATTTTTTTTGCGCATCTTTGTCCGTCATCGTTTCTTGTGTCAAAAATGAATCTTGACTCTCGCCCATTCGATGTTTTATGCCCTGTGGTGTGTGCGTGTGTGAGAAAGAGAGAGAGAGAGAGATGGATAAAAGAGACAGAGAGAGAGAGAGAGAGGGAGATACAGAGAAAATGTGGAAAAAATTTCCACCAAATTTAGTAGAACCGAATTGCGTTTTATATGAGTTTTGGTTTGTTTATTTATTTGTTTCGATGCTATTTTCGTTGTTACTATTTTACGATGGATACAAATTTGTTACACAGACACCAAATACACACACAGACACATTGATAGAAAATGTTTGATTGAAAATAACTCACACTCACTTGATATTTGCTGCTCTTTTCAACTTCCTTATGAAAATTGAAATCTTTTCCATTTCTCATTGCCTTGGACATGGCCAATCAGGTACGTCGTTTCGTCAGTTGAATTGTTGGTGCTGTTGTTGTTGGTTTTGATTCGTTTTGTTGTTTTTTTTTTTTTTTAATTGAATTTCTGTAAAATTGATCCCCGCTTCAATGGACTCGAATTGTGTGAAATTCTGTATTTTTTTTATTCTTTTTTGGAAACAAAAAAAAATTTGTGCTAATTCAGTCGAGTATGGTGTGGAGTTGCATAACTCGACAAAATAAGAGTCCCAGTTGCTCTTTCGTCTATCTTCACCTTCATCCAATGTTCACTCAAATATTGTTGTTGTAAGAAATTTGTTTTCTCTTCTTCTTCGTCGTCGTTTCTACCATAAAATTTGAATGATTTGTCTATCAAACACTAAACCACCTTCACTATCTTCGTCAGCGGACATTTCATAAACACACTGCTAGCAATTTGATTAAGTGAACACACTGCTTACTTGGTTTGATTTCTAAAAAAAAATATATATGTTTGTGTTGTTTTTATGCTTAACTTTAAATTGAAATTTGCTCACTTCTTCCAGAACAACAACACAAAAAAAAACACACTAAATTGCTACCATTCACAACAAGAGCACATAAACGATATGAGTTCTCAAACAAGACTGACAGATTTGCGTCGAAAATGGTTCGAAAATTCAACTTCGTATTTTTCATTTAGCTTTCGCGCTATATGCTTGATTGTCCTTGACATGGAAAAAAAAACAACACAACACACAGAGTGAGCCCGATGTTATTCTCCCGTTTTTCTCTCACACGGATGCTGACGCAAATCTTATTCGCTCTCTTTTCTATTCATTTCACTCGTATTTTCACGTTCACTCTCTGTACACGGTTCCGTGAGTTGTGCTTTCACCCCAAAGTGCGTTTTAGATATATATTTTAGTGCAGGCTCTCTCTCACTTTGCCAGGCGATAGCCTCACACAACATTTTCTACTCGAATCCATTTTCGAGTCGAGGGTATTATTCGGGATAAAACGTAAACAAACCAGCGTGCAAACGCGTTCATTCATCCGTTGGTTAACTGTGTGAGCTCTTCTCCAGGTCGTCAAACAAACCAAAATGGAAAAGCTCACACGGGCCACGGGCTCCAGCCCAATCGACGTCATTCCGTATCGGCTGGGGAATTAACACACTGCGCATGTGCGCTGTACCATTCAATCCCGTATCCATATATCTACAATCACATTCACTCTCCAGTTCACAAATAAACAGCGCTTTTTTTTCACTTGATTTTTACCAAGCACCACGCACGTAATACAAATTCACTTGTACTATAGACTGTATGAGCCGAAAATTTTGGTCGATTTCGTGTATGGCTTCGGTTTTATTTGGGGTGTTGTGAAAGTGAAAGCCACTCAAAAAAAAAAAAACAAAAACGGATGCAATTATCGATTCCATGTAACCCATCTAGTTAGAGAGAGAGAAAGAGAGAGAGAGAGAGAGAGAGAGAGAGAGAGAGAGAGAGAGAGAGAGAGAGAGAGAGAGAGAGAGAGAGAGAGAGAGAGAGAGAGAGAGAGAGAGAGAGAGTGAAAGAGTGAACTCTCAACAGAAATCAGAAATACATAGAAATGAGAACCAACAACAACAACAAAGCAACAAACTTACACAAACAATTCCAAAAACTGTTGCTTGCCTGTGTACAAACTGTGCAAATGCACCGAATACATAAATGCCTCACTATCAAAACGGTTGACGGGTGTCATGTACATACAGCTGAATTTGGCCTGAAAATGGGTTTACATGCAAAGAAATATAACTTGGCGTGAAGCAGGGAGAGAGAGAGAGAGAGAGAGAGAGAGAGGGAGCAAGAGAATTAGAGAATGAGATGGAAACCTGGATAAAAAAGTAACAAAACCAAATCCGATTGTGTATGTTTTGAGAAAATCGATTCAGTTTGCAGTGCAACTACGACTACTTGAGACTACGTTGCACAGGAGGCGTACAAATAAGCCACAGAAGAAGAAGAAGAAGAAGAAATCGAAACGAAAACGAACACAAAACACCAATAAATATACAAAGCGTATTCTGTTGATGACATTAGAAAACATTAAATGAGCCAGAAAATCAGGTTATTTTCCGCCACATTCACTTAATATCAAGTGGCTTGAGGTCTTGGCATAAATGTTCATCCCGACCCCTTTTTCTTATGCTTCAATCCTCTTGAAATCACACAAATGGATTTCAAATCCGAAGACACGTCTTTATCCTGTTGACCTTGCAAATGGCACACAAAAAAAAAACTTGAATAATTTATGAACTTTGCATAAATGATGGCGGATTTCATTTGTCACAAAATTGCCCATCAATTCCATTTTAATGTTCATTCATTTGAGCAAATTGTTGCTTAACACATCTATTTTTAAGACTGTTGGCTATTATTGGTCATTTCAGCTGTTTTTCAAACTTTCATTGGCAAAATGCCAATTGCGAGAAGGTTTTTTTCCACCACCTCAAAATTTTCGATTAGAATCGATTTGAATCGTTAAAAATTGCTAGTCAATCGATGATTGCTCCAAATTTGAAGGTTTTTGTTAAAGGATTTTGATTTTGATTTCATTTTGTTATTACTTGATTTTCAAGCAGTGACTTGACCCAATTGACGAGCATACAAATCATTTTACTGAAAGCAGCACGAAATGTGTTAGCTTTCTTTGAACTCTACTTAACAAGGAATTACAGTAATTTTGGCAACGATTTTGGTTTTTCTATTTTATTGTGTGTTTAAATATGTTTATGTTGAAGATTCAGGTCATTTACCGCCGTTTTAGTCCATAGACAACGCCCAAAATTGTATTTCTCCATATTTTGTTGTTGTTGTTGTTGACTTTTTAAACACATCACCTGACTTGTGTGCATAATTGCGATAAACGTGCTTTAAAAAAACGAGCGCTTTTGTTTGTTTATAATAATAGTCATTTGAATAGAACAATTTTCATTGTCATTTTTAAATTACGCTATTGTTTTTTTTTTTCATGCAGCGAATTTCTTTCTTTTAGATTTTTTTTGCCTTCAATACAGAGCGAAAAGAATAGCAATACATTCGCTTGCCTTTGCTGGATTGGCCCAGAGATATTTAAGTAGAACAGTTTTTGTTGTTGTTGTGTGTGGGCTGTACTTTGAATTTATTTAACAAGGGCTCTTGATATTGAATGAACGTTTTGAAGCACACGTCGATGGCGTGGATTGCAAGAGGAATAAATTGAATTACATTCGTAATCCTGACTTTTCCGCATTGATATGAAATTTGATTTTTCTCTTGTTCAATTAAAATCATCGAATATTCAGAGCAAAAGTATTGGTTTTGTCACGAAAACGGGGAAAATGTTCTTTTTTCATACAATGAACTGTATTTGGGCAATGTATGTGACATGGTTCATGTCGGCCGGAGATGGCTTCTGCAATATGGCTAATGTTCAACACAAAACATCGTGGGACAAAATAATTTTTGCGATTTGAGACTCCTTTCTTGAGATATATTCATATCAAACTTCCATTTTCTAAGAATTTCGTACATTTTCACACGTATTCATATTCCATGATTTTTCGGCATGAAGATACATTTTGTGCATTGTATGAATATTTAAAACTTCAAGCGGACTTAAATACCTTTCAAATGATGCAAACTGCATGAATTTTCATTGGAAAATACGGTCAGGAGAGTCAAAAACGTGAAAATCAGTTTTTGTGTAAAAATGTACTGAAAACCCGACTCACGTGCACTTGAATGCACATATCTCTGGAACGGCTAGACCAATATGGCTCAAATTAAATAGGAAACCTCCGGTGACAATACTGTGCAATTCAAGAATCCATTTGTGAGTCATTTTCATTTTTTACAATTCAATTTTCTGAGAATTTTCTAAAAATTTCGTACATTTTCACACGTGTTCACATTTCATGATTTTTCAGCATGAAGAAACATTTTATGCACTTTTTGAATACGTAAAACGTCAAGCATGCTTGAATACCATTCAAATGACGCAAGCAGCATGAATTTTCGTTGAAAAATACGGTCAGGAGAGTCAAAAATGTGAAAATCAGTTTTTGTGTAAAAATGTACTGAAAACCCGACTCACGTGCACTTGAATGCACATATCTCTGGAACGGCTACACCGATATGGCTCAAATTCAATAGGAAACATCCGGTAATAATTCTGAACAAATTTGCTTTTGACACTTTGGGATTTGAGACTCCGTTCGAGAGTTATCGTGCTAACGTACATACACAGACGACGACGACGACGACGACGACGACGACGCCATTTTGCACCGGAGGTACCAGAACCGAGTATCCAAATAAAAAAAGTGAAAATCAAGTTTTGTTCCCATGGTGAACTGAAACTCTGGTCAAAATTTGAGCCCGATCGGAGTTCATTTACTCAAGTAATGTGGAGTTGAATTTTTGAGGCAAAACCAATACTTTTCCTAAGCACATTTCATGTGCGGAAAAGTAAAATGCGAAACACATTTTGAAATATTTACGGTAGATACTGTTTTTAAGAGTGCATTGTAATGAATTCGATGCAAAACGTTGGCTGTTTCGTTTATAATGTAATTTTGTTTCATTTTTTTTTTGGCATTACTACTGACCAATGCTGTCGAAATGAGAGGTTTTACACTCCAGATTCGATTTTTGGCCAACATGAAGAAATGTTTTTCAATAGAAAAGCGTAAAACATCTTCATAAGGTTCAATTACTAAGCCACAGTGTGCAAATTACTTACTTTTTTTTCTATCTATACTTGACAGGATTTTTGACCTAGATTCAAGACTGCTGGAGAGATAGCGCTTGGTTTTGGTAGTCTGGGTTAAAAGAGCTTTCGAAAATGTTGCACTGGATATTGACTATTGGGGGCGCCATAGCAATATTGGGTCATTAGTGATTTTTGGTCGTTTTGCATGAATAACAAATTTTGTCTGCCCATTTTTATATTTTGTGTTTTCTTACTCACAAATCTACTTCAACAAAACACATGGTGAAAATGGTGTACTTTTGTATTTTTGGTTTTAAATGATGATATATTTTGAATGAAAAAGGTTTGTTTCGGCGATTGAAGCATTTCATTTTGCTCCTTTTTTATTTTTTTTTTTTTTTACTTAAGTAACCTAGTTTACAGTTTTGCCACCCTTGCAATTCACTCGGAAAATTGTGAGATTGTATGGTCAACATTTTTTTTTTTAAGACGATTGTCTCAAACCAGGGGATGCGATGACTACTGCATTCGGTGCGGCGTTCATTGCTTAACTAAGTTAAGCTGCAAAACAGCTTGGTTAGTGATTGAATGGGTGACCGACACCGAACTCCATACAGGCACTGCATACCGTGCGAGTGTGGTGCGTTTGGTGTGCGAGCCTCTCACTCTAAACACTCTAAAAATATGCCATGGCTCCTAAGAGCTCCTCTATGCCATGAGGTACAAAATGCGGTCTATAAACAAATTAAAAAAAAAAAAGATTGTCTCAAACCAATTGGCCACGGTCATCTGGTACCAACAGACTGTTGGCTCAATAAATGATTGAAACCTTGTAATTAAAAGATTTCCAACAAAAAAAAGATATTTTATCAATTCGATGCTTCGTTGTTACTTGATAATTGCACAACGGCAAGCAAATTACTCAATCATTTCTAAATTCCATTAAAAACGAAAATTCCGAATCAGTTCGAACCAATTCATGCCCAGTGGCTTCTCTTCTTTCCATTTGTAACTTTTGACAAATCATTAGTTTACTAGGCTCAGTATATACTGAGCTAATTAAATAATTGTAATAAATAAAATCATCATAATTTTTCCTAATTCGAAAAATTTCATCTGAAATGTTCGTCCTGAATCATGATTTCATTGGCTTAGTTGGCCAAATATTTTAAAATTCAATGCTTAATTATTGTTGGATGATAATTAGACAACGGTAAGTAAATTACTCTCATCATTTCCAAGTTCCATGAAGCGGAAATTTTATTAAGTAGTTATCCATCGAGTTCCAGCTTACATTTAATCCAAATAAATCAAGTCTAAAGAAAAAAAAAAGTCAAACTCACAACAAAACAATTAAACAATTCAAAATATTATTTTGAAAATAAGTTGAATTGGGAACGAATCATGTTGAGTATGAAAGAAAAAATGAATATAAATATGAGGAAGGAGACTTGATCACTTCTGTTCACTTTCAATCTTTGAATGGTTCAGTAGTTAACTCTCCCAAAAAGTCGGTTCAAACAATAATTGAATAAAATTTTATTTGAAACCATGAAATTGTTCCAGCATAACCAAAAAGTGCTAACTTTTGCGATTGTTCGTATAAAAAGTGTTGTTCCTGCGTCGATCACTGGTGAAAATGTGCCAACGAATACCGTTTATTCATATCCACTTCCGTGGAAATTGTTTTTACCGATTACTGCTCTTGGATATGGTTTCCTTTTTTCATGTTTCATCATTTCCTTTGACGCTGAATCATTTCTCGAATACACCGAAGCCATTTATCCACTATCAACAGCAATAATGAATATTTCAACTCTGACAGTTTTAATTTGGAATAGAGTGCAGATCTTTGCATTGATCGATAAATTCGAAAATACCATCGAAAAACGTAGGCTCGGTTTTTATGTGATTTTTTGTTGCTGTTCAAAATGGTTGTAGAAAATCTTCGACTGAATTTTCATTTTAGGATTGGAAAATCCAACATCGAAGGCAATTTATGAACGAGCAAATGCAATGGTCGAAAAGTGGTCGAAAATAATCTATTTTGCATTGGTAACGGTAACAACTTCAGGAATTGTTTTTCCATTTGGAATTGCAAGCTATTTCCTGTATTACATCAAAGGTCTCGGACGTGACTCATTTATTTTACCATTTATAATCTGGTAACATGATTCAAATAGCATCGATAGCATAAAGATCTATGCTTCACCAACCAAAAATGTTCTGATGTCGTAAATTTTTGCCATTCAAGGTTTCCATTTGATTGGAAGCAACCATTTGAATATATATTCGCATTCATTATGGAAATTGTACCAACTTTTTACATCACCTCAATTTCGGCTGTTAATATGATTTGTCGAGTTGGGTTTTGTTTATTGATGTTGGCATTTGCTGATGATATTCAATTGGAAGTGGAAAAACTCAACGAACGCTATCGAAAAAATGCCAATGAATTCACATTCTATAAGGAACTTGGACAAATTATTCACTTTCATTCAACAGCAAAACAGTTAAGTTGTGAGACACTCAATAGAAAAAAGTAGTCGATTTTTTTGAAGTCAGAGGTCTAAAATCGCCACTCTGTCCTTTTCGAGGACAAAATGTGTATGATTTTTGTCTCTATCGAGGGGCAAACACAATCCCAAAGGTGTATAACGGACAGGGTGTTGTCCGTCCGTTTGGTGTCCGTCTGTCCGTTTAGTGATATAGTCCGACTTGAGAAGAAGGAAGGACGGACGGACGGACGGAATTTTTTTTGAGTGGGACAAATTTTTTGCCAGCCCTGTGAAAAAAAAATGTCTGCCAGCCTCAATTGCCAGTCGTTTTCTAGCCATTTTTTAGTTGTTTTTTCGTCCCAATTTAGCCATTTGGTGTCTGTTTAATCGTTTTATTTTCGCAAAGGAATATTTGAAATTTGGGCATCGACGTTAACGTCTACAATTGTAAGTTGTTGTTAATATATAAACAAAATAAGCAACTGTTAAAACTGAAATGTTCATCCTCCAAAAAGACGAAATGCGTGCATTTTGTCCCTCAAAGGGATAAAGTGACTATTGTCGACCTATGTGGAAAAAAAACTGACAACTTTTTAATATTTTGCGCAATCAAAGTTCACAAAGACTTTAAAACACTTCCAATCATTGAATTTTTCAGATTAGCGAATGATTATAACGATACGTTCAATAAGATTTATATGTTTTACTTCATGTGGACGGCAGCAACAATTTGCAACTTACTTTTGATGCTTCAGTTTGTTTTCGTTGAGTATTTCATTTGCACACATTTTTTTTTAGTTCTTTGATATGAATTATAATACGGAATTTTATAAATACGGAATTTCTCTGGTTTTTTTTTATGTGACCACAAATTTAGTTGCATGACAAATCAAATATCTCCGAAATAGTCCGTTTGGTGCTTTTATTATTTTGGTCATTGATTCAAATCTTTGAATTTTGTGATATGAGCGAACGCATAACCGGTCAATTCGATAGCATCGATATATGGAATCAATGCGATTGGTATAAATATCCGATTGAAGTACGCCGCATAATGCCGATGATTATAGCAAACACACAACAAGAAGTTACATTTAAAGGATTTGGTAATCTTTTGTGCTCACGAGAAACCTTTAAAAAAGTATGCGAAATATTTATTTAAACACTAACGATTTCAATCACCTCTCAATGGGTGAAGACTCTGCAGAGTCTTATTAATGCGCCAAATTGCTGAAGAGCTCATCAAAATCCTGGTCAAAATCTCATGATGAGCTCTCAAAGAGCTCACGAATAGATTACTTTGGTTTTATTGTTCTTTTCACGCAATTTATGAATGCTTTCTGAATGAAATTGTCATTTTACGTAAAAATGACAGTTTTAATCCGGGTTTAAATGAAATATGGTGAAATTTTTCAATCTATTTCGATTATTCCAGGTGGTTAATGGCAGTTTTTCGTATTTTATGATTCTGCGTCAATTCTTGAAATAAATATCTTCTGTCACAAAAGTGCTGTTTGGAAATTGATCAGCAACATCGAAATAATGATGGAAGATGATATCCATCCAAAAGACGAACGCTACAACCAGAATTTGATTGAGAGAATGACATTATATGTTTATTTCCAGCTGGTGAAATCACCGGTAAAGCCGATTGTATTACACTAATCTACGTTAAAAAAACACATTATTTAGAGATAGGGGGGTTGCATAATATCACAGAATATATCACCAAACACAGAAGAATCTAATCTTTATTTTGAAAAAGAAAATTGTATATATTTTGTCCCAATAAAAATGTTTCTATCTCCACGAAAAATGCGTTCAGATTCGTCTTTGATATACGTTGACAGAGTTAATAAATTGCAACAATGGCCATGAACATTGAACAATCCCTACACTCCATCCCGCTGCAGCTGATAAGGAATCTAGGTCTTTACAACTCGAGTGTAACATTGGAACTATTTCTGAAAATCGATGTTTCTTGAAAATTCGGTTAATTTTCCATTTTATTATAAAATAAGCTTAGAGATAAGACTGTTTCCATTTCCTAGATATTGTCAGTCCCGTAGCCGAAATCGAATCGGTTATCTGGGCTCAAATTCCATCCGCGGGAGACTGGACAAACATTTCAGATGACATTTTGATCATGAGAATTCATAAGAATTCTTAATGAGCCCGTTACAATGTCTATTTATACAACATTTACCAATAAAAATGAAGTGAATACTCAAAATGAGTTCTTACTTCTGATTGATTGATTGGTTATGCCATCACAATTCCGTTAATTAGAGCTTTTTAACCTTTGTAGATTTTCATTTTATCGAAATGTTGATAAAATTTGATAAAGTTTTCATAACTTTCTCATTTAAAGCGGCCGTGTACAACGTACAGATGGTTCAAAGTATAAAATACTTTGAAGGCATGGACATGAACAATGCCTTAGAATTTCTCTTGAGAAGCAATTACTACGTCTCCCCAATTGATATGACTTGAGATATCTCTTGGATGACAATTGAAATGAATAAATAAATAATGAGAGAATTGGAAAAAACAAACATTTGATACAAATGTCGATAAAATGAAAATCTACAAAGGTTAAATAAATAAGTCAAATGAGCAGAATTGTGATGGCATCAATCAATCCATCAACCAGAAGTAAGAAATCATTTCGAGTATTCACTTCTTTTTCATAGGTTAATGTTGTATAAATAGACATTGTAACTGGCTCATTAAGAATTCTTATAAATTCTCATGATCAAAATGTCATCTGAAATGTCGGTCCTGAGTCAGGGTTTTGTTCGTTTAATTCTTCCACATCTTCGGAATTCAATGTTTAATTAATGCTGGATATTAAATTGTACAATAAATAAAATTATTTATAAATAAACACAAATCTGAACTTTTAAAAATCTACAAAAATCAATCAAACAATTGAAACGAGTCAAGCTCAAAAGAAGAATATAAATATGAGGAAGGAAACTCGATCGACACTGTTCAAGTTCAATCTTCGAATGGTTCATTAATTCGTTCTCCAAGTGAGGAGTTTTCACTCAAGACCTAGTTTTGCTTAGTTGGATCTTTTTTTTGAGTGTCACTAGAATTTCATCACTTTTATTCAGTTTGAAATCGAAAACCTTAATTTTGGAGCCATGAAATTATTTCAGTATCACCAAAAGATGCTTTCCTTCGCGATTGTTCGTAACAAACATGTTGTTCCGGCGTCGATCTCTCGTGAAAATGTGCCAACGAATGCCGTTTATTCGTATCCATTTCATTGGATATTTGTGATGCCCTTCGCTGTTGTTGGATGTAGTTTTTCGTTTGCGTTCGTCTTCGTAATTCTCGAAGCTGATTCATTTCTCGAGTATACATTTGCTTTATATCCAACATTAACGTCACTCAATTTGTTGAGTTGTCTCACGATTATAACTTGGAAAAAAGTGCAATTTTTTGCATTGATCGATAAATTTGAAAATTTAATCGAAAAACGTAAGCTCATTTTCATGTGATTTTGTTTTTGTTTTTTTTTTTTTTTTTGTTCAAGATGATTTTTCAATAATTTCCGTTTTAGGATTGAAGAATCCAACATCGAAGGCAATTTACGAGGAAACAAATGCAACGATCGAAAAATGGTCAAAAATATTCCATTTGGCTATGGTGGCAGCAACAACACCAGGAATTTGCTTTCCATTTGCCCTTGCGAGCTATTTTCTGTATTACATCGAAAACCGACGAAGCGACTCATTTGTTTTACCATTTTTGATCTGGTAAAATCATTCAAATCTAGTATAAATCCAACAATGTCCTGATATAATAATAGATTTTCTCTTTCAGGTTTCCATTTGATTGGAAACAACCCTTTGACTACATATTTGCTTTCACATTGGAATTACTAGCAACTTATTTCATTACATTAATTTCTGCTGTTAACATAGTGTGCCGAGTTGGATCTTGTTTATTGATGATAGCATTTGCTGATGATATTAAATCAGATGTGGACAATCTCAACATACGCTATCGAGAACATGGGATTGAATCCACATCCGCATTCTATAAGGAATTTAGTCAAATTATTCAATTCCATTCAACAGCAAAACAGTTAAGTTGTGAGACAAACACAAACTTCACGTAGATTTCAAAACTATGGATGATTCAATTTCAGATTAACAAATGACTATAACGACATGTTTAATAAGATTTACATGTTTTACTTCGTATTGGCGGGAATAACTATTAGCGACCTACTTTTGATAATTCAATATGTTTTCGTTGAGTATTTCATTCGTACACAATTTTATAACTCATTCTGGCCAGACATTTAACTAAAATTGATTGATTTGAATACCGAATTTCTATTTTTTTTTAGTTGCATGACTCAACAAATATCTCGATAATGGTGCAATTGTTCTTTTTGTTATTTTGGTCATTTACTTTAATTTTTGAATTTTGTGAAATGAGCCAACGCGTAACTGCTCAATTCGATAGCGTCGATTTGTGGAATCAATGCGATTGGTACACTTATCCAATTAAAGTACGCCGCATAATACCAGTGATTATAGCAAACACACAACAAGAGGTTATTTGTAAAGGATTTGGCAATCTCCTGTTCTCACGAGAAACCTTCAAAAGGGTAATTTTAAATAACTGATGAAAGCTGAAAAGTTCAACCAAATCTGGAGCACTTCTTAAATATTTTTCAATTTATTTTAGGTGGTAAATGGTGGATTTTCGTACTTCATGATTCTTCGTCAATTCTTGAAATGAATACATCAAAACAATATTGGAAATAGATCATTTAACAGAAGAACGTTGCACTCAAAATTTGATTGAAGGAATATGCACATTTTTACAGAATAATAACTTATACAGTGGCTCACAAAATCCGAGCAAAGTTATGGACCTTGAAATATATAAAATAGGATTGAATACAGTGAAAATGCCAATTTCAGTCAACTTTAGCGTTAGCCAGTGTCAAAACGAGTAGAGAAAATGAGACGGACCTCTCAGAAAATTTTATTTTTTGAGTTGGTGAGCAAATCCTCTGTATATAACAATCTTCAAACTTCAGTCCTTGTGGGTCAAAAAGAACTTTGAAAAAGTGGCCGGACAATTTTGTGAGCCACAGTACATTCTCCGGGAAATCCCTTTCATTATTACACTATTCTTCGTTAACATGCATAATATTTAGTGAGGTTATACTTACGACATTTATCACCACATAGAGAAAAATGTATTTCGAAAAAGAAAATTGTTTGAATAAAAAAATTTACTTAAGCAATTTGTACGAATGTATCATTAAAATCCTTGAAAACAACCAGCAAAATAACATCGAACCATAGATTCTGACATGTTGTCTCCCGCAAATTAGGCATTGATTTCGTAACATTTTGAAGAATTAAATTAACGAAACCATGATTCAGGGCCAAACAGTGCGGTATCGCATACATATATACTTTTGCTCTCGAGATCCTTTCTACTCGATTACTGAATAACAGAGCGGTCCACTGACCATACAAACACGCTAGGGCGCCTAGTATACTAGGGCGCCTATAGGCTACGACGTGTGATTTGCATATCGTAGTTTGGGCGGGTAGTCTCGTCAGTGCACCGCTCTGCTGAATACTCGAAATGATTTCTTATTTTTGGTTGATTGATTGATTGATGCCATCACAATTCTCCTCATTTGACTTATTTATTTAACCTTTGTAGATTTTCATTTTATCGACATTTGTATCAAATGTTTGTTTTTTCCAATTCTCTCATTATTTATTTATTCAGTTCAATTGTCATCCAAAAGATATCTCAAATCATATCAATCAATTGGGGAGACGTAGTTATTGTTTCTCAAGATACATTCTAGTTCATTGTTCATGTCCATGCCTGCAAAGTATTTTATACTTTGAACCATCTGTACGTTGGACGCGGCCGCTTTAAATGAGAAAGTTATGAGAAAAATACAAAACTTTATAAAATTTTATCAACATTTCGATAAAATGAAAATCTACAAAGGTTAAAAAGCTCTAATTAACGGAATTGTGATGGCATAACCAATCAATCAATCAGAAGTAAGAACTCATTTTGAGTATTCACTTCTTTTTCATAGGTTAATGTTGTATAAATAGATATTTTAACGGGCTCATTAAGAATTCTTATAAATTCTCATGTTCAAAATGTCATCTGAAATGTCTGTCTTGAGTCAGGGTTTTGTTCGTTTAATTCTTCCAAATCTTCGGAATTCGATGTTTAATTAATGCTGGATAAATTCTACAATAAATAAAATTACTTCAAAATAAACACAAATCTGAACTTTTAAAAACCTACAAAAATCAATTCAACAATTGAAAATACGTTGAATTGGAAACGAGTCAAGCTCAAAAGAAGAATATAAATATGAGGAAGGAAACTCGATCGACACTGTTCAACTTCAATCTTTGAATGGTTCAGTAATTCACTCTGCAAGTCAAGACCTAGTATCGCTTAATTGGAGATTTTTCACCATAAAAAAATTTGATTCAAAGCCATGAAGTTGTTTCAGTATAACCAAAAGACGCTTACTTTCGCGATTGTTCGTATCAAAATTGTTGGTCCTGAGTCGATTTCTGGTGACAATCCACCTACGAATACCGTTTATTCATATCCATTTCATTGGAAACATTTGATGCCTTTCGCTTTTATTGGATGTAGTTTATTTTTTGGATGCATCTTCATAATTTTCGAAGCTGAATCATTTCTCGAGTATACATACTTTTTGTATCCATCATTATCGGCCATGCATTTGTTAATTTCTCTCACAGTTATAACATGGAAACAAGTTCAACTTTTTGCATTGATCGATAAATTTGAAAATTTAATCAAAAAACGTAAGCTCATTTCTAAGTGATTTGTTGTTCAAAATCAAAATGAATGGAGAAATGCCTTAATTAATTTTGGTTTTAGGATTGAAGAATCCAGCATCAAATGTAATTTATGAGCAAGCAAATGCAACAGGCGAAAAGTGGTCAAAAATATTTCATTCGGCTTTGGTGACGGTAACAACTTCGGGAATTGTCTTTCCATTTGTCATTACGAGCTATTTTCTGTATTACATCGAAAATCGAGGAAGCAACTCATTTGTTTTACCATTCTTGATCTGGTATCAAATCGCATAGATCCAACAATGTTCTGATATAATGATAGATTTTCTTTTTCAGGTTCCCATTCGATTGGAAACAACCCTTTGCATACACATTCGCTCTAGGTTTGGAATTAATGGCAGCTTATTACATTTTATTAATTTGTGCAGTTATGATGGCGTTTCGAGTTGGATCTTGCTTGTTGATGATGGCATTTGCTGATGATATTAAATCAGATGTGGACAATCTCAACCGACGATATCGAGAAAATGGAATTGAATCCACATCCACATTCTATAAGGAATTTAGTGAATTTATTCAATTCCATTCAACAGCAAAACAGTTAAGTCATGAGACAAACTCAAACTTTACAATGTCTTCAAAACTATGGATGATTCATTTTCAGATTAACAAATGACTATAACGATATGTTTAATAAGATTTACATGTTTTACTTCGTATGGGCGGGGATATCAATTTGTGACTTACTTTTGATAATTCAATATGTTTTCGTTGAGTATTTTATCCGCACACATTTTGGCCATACTAAAGTTGATTGATTTTGATACCGAATTTCTTTTATTTTAGCTGCATGACAAATCAAATATCTCGATAATGATGCAATCGTTCGTTTTGTTATTTTGGTCATTTACTTTAATTTTTGAATTTTGTGAAATGAGCCAACGCGTAACTGCTCAATTCGATAGCGTCGATTTGTGGAATCAATGCGATTGGTACACTTATCCGACTAAAGTTCGCCGCATAATATCAGTGATTATAGCAAACACACAACAAGAAGTGATTTGTCAAGGATTTGGCAATCTCCTGTTCTCACGAGAAACCTTCAAAAGGGTAATTTTAAATATCTGAAAGCTGAAAAGTTCAACCAAATCTGGAGCACTTCTTAAATATTTTTCAATTTATTTTAGGTGGTAAATGGTGGATTTTCGTACTTCATGATCCTTCGCCAATTCTTGAAATGAATACATCAAAATCATGTTGAAAACAGGTCATTCATTAGAAGAACGTTGCACTCATAAAATGTGATTGAAGGAATATGCGCATTATTACAGAATACACTTACATATTCTTTGGGAAATCGTGTTCATTATCGCACTAGTCTTCGTTAACATTTACAATATTTAGAGAGGTTATACTTACGAAATATATCACCACACACAGGAGAGAATGTATTGCGAAAAAGAGAATTTACTCCTCAAGTAATTTGTACGAATGTATCATGAAAATCCCTGAGTATCCAGCAAAAAACATCGAACTATAGTATTTGACATAGCCTCCAGAGTTCTACCATCACCCTAAAAATGAATCACGTCCCAGGTCTTTGACGAAATATAAAAAATAGCTGGCAATCAAATGTGACCAAAGTAAGATGAATAATTTTTGAGCACTTTTCGATCATTGCATTTACTTACTCGTAAATTGCTTTGGATGTTGGATTCTTCAATCCTAAAACCAAACATTTAATTAGCGCTTTTCTGCAGTCATTTTGTACACATACACACACAAAAAAACCAATCACACTTACTTTTTTCGATTAAATTTTCGAATTTATCGATCGATGCAAAAAGTTGAACTTTTTCCCATGCTATAACTGTGAGACAAATCAACAAATTGAGTGACGTTAATGTTGGATATAAAGCAAACTCCAAAATTAATTTGCTTATTTTTTTTAAATTCAAAGTGAATAGAAAAGTTGATTGATCGTTTGTAACGAATCTAGTGTACTTTGAAAAATTGAATTTTGAATAAAATTTTAATGCTTATTTCGATTCAGATAGAATCACAAACGAATCTAGTGTACTTTGACTTTGTAGTAAAGAAAAATTGAATTTGATTCGAATTTTAATGCTCATTTAGATTTAGATAGAAGCTAACGTAAACGGAAAGAACGATATAAAATTGTTGTAAATCAAATTCAAAGGAAAAGGAAAAAAAAATCGATTGGTATTAAAGGCAGATAGGCGCAAAAGTAGTGTACTAATTTTATCAGAAGCATATTTGAGATGGATCATAGCTTGTTTGACATGGATCTTAGCTTGTTTGAAGGGGATCTTGCTGGTTTGTACGCTTGAAAAAATTAGCTCGTCACGTGACTAAATTACGTTTCTTTTCCATTCCAAAAGATGAACCAATTATGTTCGTACAGAAAGATAATTATTACTATGCAGAAAAAGCAGGATGGGAAAAGACAGATGATGGAGGGTTCACAGATCTCATTCATTTAATAGGATGGCCTGAAGAAGCAACATTTCCGCTCGGAGATGACTATATAGTACAGGCTGAAGATGAAGGGGAAAACGCACATCGTATAGCACGTACAAATGTAGATCGAATTCAAAATTTAAGAGAGAACTATGTACAGAATATCGTATGTTGTATTTGTGGTGGTCAATTGCTAACATTTGACTCGTTATTAATTCACATATTTAGTCATGGAACATTTTTATTGGATGAGATTATCCAAATTTATGAACAAAAAATGAACGGAATATAAACATTTCAGAATTAAAACTTTTCTTTGACTTCGAACAAACATTCAATTGCAATTTTACTTGATTCTTACAAAACAAACATGATTTGAATTAAATTCAACAACTTCCAATTAAGCTTCTTAACAATTGAACATATCTGTCTTTTAAACATTGTGTCTACAAATAATTTTGATTTATTTGGATTTGTGTGTGCATCACAAGCTAATGCTTCGTGTGTTGCTACATTTTTTCCATTTATCGAAAATGTTCATGCCAAATGTTGTCTGGGTTATTTAAGAAAAATTCAATTGCACATTTCAAACAATCGAATCATCTTTGAAGTTTGGCATTTCATTCAGCAAAAGTCGTCAGTAAGTAGTCATTAGAATAAAATTGGTCAGTTTCAAAATAATGAAAAAAAAAACAATCATTGAATGCATCAAATTATGCTGATCATGTTCAAAAATTTGTCGAGTAGCTGCCACAAATGTGACTGCTTGATATAGTAATTTCCAATTGGCAATTGGAAGTTTGCAACCAATGTTCGTTGTGTTTTGTGAATAAATCGTGTCCATTTCGTAACTCCTGCAATTATTTTTTTTTTTTTGGATTCGTGTCCAAGGCACGATAATCTACACATTGCTGCATTATACTTGGTATCGGTGACTGTGGACACATTTAAAACTGCAACGCCAACATTTTTCAGTGCAATGATTAAAAACTCCCGGCGATTCATCACATTAGTATATTCGTTGTCTGTGCTAAAAATCATTTAACAAAACGCTGGTGATGGATGATGAGAAACTGACTTGGCGCCATAACAACATTTACGAGGTATGCTTCGAGTGTAGTTGCCTTCAAAATTTCACAGTATTTCGAGTCGGGAAGAAAAATGGCACTGAAAAACCATTTTGAACTTTCTTATTGGGTTAATTAGAAACTATTCTTTTCTGACAGTTGTTTATGGTTGGTTTAAACCATTTTATTCATTTAAAGGTTGAACAAAACCAATTAATTGGTTTGTTTTCCGATCATAGTGCACACGCCCAACGAAACGTGTCGCATCTTCCGACAACGAAATGATTTTTGGTAAATTCCTTGCTTCCAAGTGAAGTTTCAGCTCATTTATACGTAGAATTCATTTAATTATGCTGCAGTTCATTTTCAAAACATATTGATTCGTCGATGCTAAAGTAGGTAGGTTACCCGGTAAATTTCGTTGAATGGTCTCATACGCTAATGGACCAGATATCATCCGAATTTGCGTTGCACATTTAAAAAAAAAAAAAAAATTTGTTGCATTCCAATCGGCTGTTTTGACAAGTTTGCTCATGAAATGTGTCCGAAACGTGGAAATTGGATCTGTCCGATGTGTAAAACATGGCATTTGTTGCACATCAATAGGATTGTTTGCATTTGAATCTGTTCGCAATATTTCAGTTGACTTTCTGTAATATTTTTCACAAATGTCACTACAGTCGAACCACTCGATAGTGGAAACTCCCAATAGCGGAAACCTCGAGATAATGCAGAATAAAAAAAAATGACGGTGGAATTTCCATACAAAATTGCCTCCCGATAGTGGAAAGTTTACCTCCAGATAGTGGAAAATCGGTCAATTACTACAATTTTTTTCATCTTCAAATTCAAATAAAAATCGAAGCTGCGTTGTTCATATCAGCTCATTCGTACACTAAAAATCTTGGGTTAGCTCGATTTGATTGTTTGTTTGGAATAAAACAGTTGGTTCATTATTTTGGTCGGCGTTGGAGAATCTGCCGAATGATCCAAGAATGCATATTCGCAAAATCTCAGCAACGAACAAAATCAGAAATTATGTCAAATGTATTCATTCTGAGTGTGAATTTGAAATCAATAAGCCGCATCCCAGTCAATTGAGGATTATTTTGATAAACATTAAACAATGAGTTGTCTGATTTACATTTAATTCTTCGTTTCATTTCCAAATTTAATTTTACTTTGAAGATTTTTTTCACGCTAAAAATTGAATGAAATATCGATAAATTCATTTAAACAAAAATTAAATGAAAAAATGAACACACAGGTTGCGCAATAATTACGTACTAATTTTATACTTTGTGTACTAGAGGTCAAACAATTCTGTACCTCGACCATCTTCGAGGTTTTGCAACATTTTCCGGAAAAGCAGTGTAAACGAAGCGTTTGCCAGGTGTGTATGTGTATGTTGTGTGCTTGAGTGCGAACATTGAACATGTTGTCAGTTTGGTACTACGTGTATGTATGAGTGTCGCTGCTTAAAATACACAGCGGATCATAAACTGAATGACAAAATGCCACTGAAAACAGAACAAAGCTTATCACAAGCTGTAATTCAGAACAGACATTCCAGATGACATTTTTCCAGTTGGACAATTGGATGAACATTTTTTAAGAATTATTTAATGAACCCGTTATTAAATTTGTATTCAACATTAATCAATGAAAAAAAAAATTGAATACTCGAAATGAGCTCTCACTTAAGGTTGAGCTTGGATTGGTTGTGCCATTGAAATTTTGCTGAATTTTCACAATATCATGATATTGCAATGAAAAATTCTTTAAGCTACGAAAATTGTCAACATTTTGATCAAATTTGAATGAATTGTTGTATTTTAAAATGTTCCTTATTAAGTAATTCCATATCAACTGTCATCCAAAATATATCCCAGGAAAAATGTTCGGTTGGTTAATTTCTCCACGTGCTTTCAATTGACTCAATTAAAATTGACTAAAATTATTGTTTGGTAAATTACACATGCATTTTAAAACCATATTGCCAGTTTCAAAAATCGGTATTACTTATCCGATTATCCTCACATAAGCATGTGCTTGGAAAATGTATTGGTTTTGCTTCGAAAAATCAACTCCACTGCGCTCGAGTAATCTATTTCGAGTAATATCTTTGATCAGGCTCAAATTTTGACCAGAATCACAGTTCACTATGGGAATAAATTTGTCTTTTTGAACAGTGAATTTTTTTTTGCATTGGGAATTTGTGGAATGAACGGATGAAAATGTTTCCACCATACTACAGGCGGATGGGAGGGAAATATGTGGTTTGCCGGATGATTTTCGTGGTGATTTTTGGGTCCTACGGACGGGAAGAATTAGCATTGAATTCAATGCACACGTCAAAAATGCTGCCAGACTGTGGATACAATTTTCGTTGTTTGAAAGAAATTGAAGTTCTCTTGGTGATTTACATATTCGAACAATGCACAAAATGTATCTTTGTGCTGAAAAGTCATGAAATG
Source organism: Aphidoletes aphidimyza (assembly GCA_030463065.1). NCBI lineage: Eukaryota > Metazoa > Arthropoda > Insecta > Diptera > Cecidomyiidae > Aphidoletes > Aphidoletes aphidimyza. Next base: position 41,671,704 of record CM059999.1, read on the forward strand.
TGAAAACTTTTATAATACTTTTAAAATTCTTAGAAAATCGAATTGTGATATGGATTATATCTCAGGAATAGAGTCCCAATCAATCAAATTTCATATCAATGCGGAACAATCAGGCTTTCGAATGTAATTCAATTTATTGAATCATTTAAATGGTTTCTGTGTAGGTTTTTAAAAACTCAAATTGATTTTATTTTGAAGTAATTTTATTAGAAATGATTGAGTAATTTCATTAATTTTCATTGTGTAATTTATCCAGCAATAATTAAACATCAAATTCATTAACATTTGGAAGAATTAAACGAACAAAACGGTATTTTTAGACAACTACACAAAACCAATTAAATGATTTCAAATTATTCAAAGTAGGTTGAATTGGAAACGAATCAAGCTCAAAACAAAAAGGAATATAAATATGAGGAAGGAAACTTGATTGACACAGTTCAATTTCAATCTTTGATTGGTTCAGTAATTCAATCTCAGAAAAGTCAACCCAGGAAATTCCTAGTAGTGCTTAGTCAGTGTTTATATTTTTGTAGTCATGCAATTGTTTCAGCATAACCAAAAGAAGCTTTCTTACGCGATTGTTCGTAACAAACAAGATGCTTCTGTGTCGATTTCTGGAGGCAATGCGCCAACGAATACCATTTATTCATATCCATTTCTTTGGGTATTTGTGATGCCATTCATGATTTTGGGCTGTGGTTTCTTATCTTCATCCTTCTTTTTAATGTACAAAGCTGAAACATTTCTCGAGTATACATACACCATATATCCATTAGTAACGGCACTCAATTTGTTTGGTTGTCTCACAGTTATAACTTGGAAAAAAGTGCAACTGTTTGCATTGATCGATAAATTTGAAAATTTAATCGAAAAACGTAAGCTCGTTTTTATGTGAAGTGTTTTTTTTTTTTGGTTCAAAATGATTGGGAAAAAGCTCCAATTTTTACAATTTGTTCAGTTTTTTCATTATCAAGTACTCAAAGTGAATACAGCACTTTGAATTTAAAAAAAAACGGAATTTTTCTCCATTTTCTTGGCAAAACAAGTGCATTTTTGGGTCGGAGAATTGATAACAATTCAAAAAAAGAATTAAATTTCATATCAATTTTAGGGGAAAATGTCCGGTTTACGAATGTAATTGAATTAGTTTATCGTTTTAGGATTGATGAATCCTGTATCAAAGGCAATTTACGAGGAAACAAATGCAACAATCGAAAAGTGGTCAAAATTATGCCATTTAGCTTTAGTGACAGTAACAACTATAGGAATTTATTTTCCATTTTTTGTTGCGAGCTATTTTCTGTATTACATCGAAAACCGAGGAAGCAACTCATTTGTTTTACCATTTTTGATCTGGTAAAATGAATCAAATCGCATAGATCCATCTGAAAGTGTACAACGGACAGGGTGTTGTCCGTCCGTCCGTTTAGTGAGATAGGACGGACGGACATTTTTCATTTTGTCCGACTTGAGAAGAAGGACGGACGGACGGACAAATGCCTCAGGACGGACGGACAAAATTTGTCCTGAGGCATTTGTCCGTCCGTCTGTCCTTCTCCTCAAGTCGGACAAAATGAAAAGTGTCCGTTCGTCCAATTGAAAATCACGGACGGACGGACGGACAACATCCTGTCCGTTGTACACCTCTAGATCCATCAATGTTCTGATATAATACTAGATTCTCTTTTTCAGGTTTCCATTTAATTGGAAGCAACCCTTTGTGTACATATTCGCTTTTATTTTCGAATTAACAGTAACTTATTACACTACATTAACTGCTACTGTTTTCGTGGTGTGTCGAGTTGGATCTTGTTTATTGATGATGGCATTTGGTGATGATATCAAATCACATGTGGACAAACTCAACTTACGTTATCGAAAGAATGAAAATGTTTTCACATTCTATAAAGAATTTAGTGAATTTATTCAATTCCATTCAACAGCAAAACAGTTAAGTCGTGGGACAAACACAAAACTTACAAAGACTCCAAAATTATGGATGATTCAATTTCAGATTAATGAATGATTTTAACGACGTGTTTAAAAACGCTTACATGTTGTATGTCTTATGGACGGGAATAACAATTTGCGACTTACTTTTGATGCTTCAATATGTTTTCGTTGAGTATCATTCGCACACAATTCATAACTCATTTTGGCTATAAATTTAATTTTGGATTGATTTTAATACACAATTTCTTCTCTATTTCACTATGTGATCAAATTTAGTTGCATGACAAATCAAATATATCAGAATTTGTGTGTTTGTGGTTGTTGTTAATTTGGTCATTTGGTATCATCTTTGAATTTTGTGAAATGAGCCATCGCGTAACTGTTCAATTCGATAGCATTGATTTGTGGAATCAATGCGATTGGTACAATTATCCGATTAATGTACGTCGCATAATGCCGATGGTTATAGCAAACACACAACAAGAAGTAGTTTGCAAAGGATTTGGCAATATTTTGTGCTCACGCACAACTTTCCAAAGGGTAATTTTAAATAGCTTTAATTGAACACATCTACAAAATCTGGAGCAAATGAACATTTTCATTGAAGTTTTAATTATTTGTCAATTTATTTTAGGTGGTTAATGGCGGTTTTACGTATTTCATGATCCTTCGTCAATTCTTGAAATGAATACATCGAAAAAATGATGAAAAGTTACTTATTCAACAGAAGAACGTTGCAACCATAAAATGTGTTTATTTTTATTACATGACTTTTCGTTATGTATGGTTTCACTGTGGACTTCTGAATACTTTTCAATTCAATAAATTTAAACACTTTGCTTTTGGGTTTTTCTGTTGATTTTTATTCACTTCACACAAATTCAAAATTAAGTTGGTTATTTATCTGAACCTTTTCGGGCACTTATGCAACCTGTTAAGACGCGACTGAATACTTGAGCCAGTGTTCCAAATCCTTTTATACCATTTTTCGGACATTAGAATACAGTGCATGAAATAGGAACATTCTCTGTTTCACTTACTCGGAAATTTTCCAATTGATCGAATGATTGTTCATCTCATTTACTCAGATTTTTCTGTTCACCAATAACATGGTTTTCATATGAGCGCTCGAATTTGAGATGAGTCGTTTGTTTCATTCGCACATCGTTTTCATGAAGTTCCCCCTTTTTAAAGAATGCCGCGGTCATAAAAACAACCAGCAATATATATATATATATATATATATATATATATATATGTGTATATATATATATATATATATATATATTGGGTGAAGTTCCATAAATCGCCGCTAGATCAATTCTGAGGGTGTGCGATAGCAATACATTTTAAATGTAGAATTCCCATAACGAAAATCCCTAAAATATCTCTTTCTCCTTCACTGCTCTTCTCATGCAGGAATACAGTTACCATTATAACTGTATTCATAATCGCGATTTTTAAAAGTGTTTCCTTATCAAAACATCCTCATTTTTTGAGATACTTTATGTTTGAATATGCGAATATGTGAACCGTTGAACGCATGCAAAATATTGCAGCCGAAACGGTTACAGTTAAAATGCACAATCTTTGGGTACGTTACCCGTACGAAGTAGAAAAGTGTTTTGCATATTATTTTGTCTAAATAAAAATGTTTCTACCTTCAATGACTATCATTTTTATAGGGCACTTTAACTTTTAAATCAGCCTCGAATAAACAAAACTACGGAAAAAATGCAAGTTTTAGGCTTATAAGCGCATGATTTTCGATATAGACACTTATTGCAATCAAAGTATTATTGAATCTGAAAAATATGACAATTGAACAATTACACTGTTCGACAAATTTTGAACTTTTTGTTTGACCCAGAGCAACGACATATATGGTGTTTTAGTACTTAAAAAGCTCAAAATGTTTATAATAGACAGAACTCGGATCCTGAAAAATGAAAACCTGGACTTTGAAGAAGATTTCTGGGTGAAATGAAATCTCAAAGTCGAAAATATGTGACAAAACTTTTCGGTAGACACCCATCCACTCTTTCGTCAATAACTTTGGAACGGCTCAATCAATTTGGACGTATTAGGCACGAAAATTGATTAGAATCTAAATACCTTTCCAACGCGCATTCATTGAACATGATGTGCTGTGTAGTTTTGGAGATACATGCAAAAATGTTCGACTTTTCGGGCCAAAAAACGGTGAAAATCGATGTTGGTCGATTTCTCGACAAATCGGACCGAACCGACCAAATCCTTTGGGGTTTTGACTCAGGCCAATAAGTACTAAAACACCATATATGTCGTTGCTCTGGGTCAGAAACCTTGTCGACCAGTGTTATAGGCCAGCACTTGGAACGGGCAGTTGGGTTCTTAAACGCTCGCCTCCCTTGTCTGGGTTCAGATTTGTATGAAGATGACTATTTATTTTTTAATCTTTAAATTTATTTTTGACTAACTATTTGACGTGTATTTTTCAGACGGGGAAACAATGGACATGGAATTATTTGCATTTTACCTGATTAAGAGGTATTCTATAACAAGAATGACATTCAGTGTGGCTGAATGAATGCCTCATTTTTTATACCAAATGGCGCAAAAAAAAACATCGAATTGCCGATTGGATTATTGGAATTCAACGGTAGACACATAGGGTCTTGTAGCGTAGGCTAGTGTAGTCTTTTGCGAAACGGCCGAATTGTGTAGCCCCACACAAGTGCTCTTCCTTGGGATGTTGGGCCGTCCTGTGGATTTAGACGCGCAATATAAGCCCCTGTCACTCAGTGGCCGATTTGAGTATACAACAGTGGCGGATTATCATACAAATTTTAGCAACAATGCAGTAGGGCCCCCAACTTCAGGAGCCCCTGGATCATAAATCAAATGATACTAGATAAAATGGACTTTGAACAAATTCTTTCAATTTGTTAAGGTTTTTCACCGAAAAAAATACGCTGAGAAAAAATTTCTGGCACCCCTGAATCTCATGCTTATAAACCTGGCACGCTAACCAATAGCCCACAGCTGAGTTCGGGTTGCCGATTGTAGCTAGAAACTTTTTGATCGATTCAAACTCAACCAGAAGCAAGAACTTATTTTGAGTATTCACTTCTTTTTATTCATTGCAACGAAACCATGGTTACTGTTGAATAAACTTATGTTGTAATTAGCATAATAACATTAAATAAATTCTTAAAAATTATCCATCCAATTTTCTAATTGGAATTTCTATCCTGAGTCAAGGTTTTGTTGGTTCATTTCTTCCAAGCGTTATAAATTCGATGTTTAATTGTTGCTGGATAATAATTACACAACCTTAATTAAATTACTCGATCATTTCTCTAAAACTTACTCAAAAATAATTAAATCAGATTTCAAATACACAAAACCAATTAGAAAATTTGAAATACGTTTAATTGGAATCGAGTCATGCTCAAAAAGAATATAAATATGGGGAAGGAAACATGATCGACACTGTTCAATTTCAATCATTGAATGGTTCAGTAAATCAGTGTCCAAGTGAAGAGTCTTCACAGAAGACCTAGTTTTGCTTAGTTGGACATATTTTTGAGTGTCACTAGAATTTCATCGCTTTTATTCAGTTTGAAATCGAAAACCTTAATTTTGGAGCCATGAAATTGTTTCAGCATAACCAAAAGATGCTCTCGTTCGCGATTATTCGTATCAAAAGTGTTGTTTCGGCATCGATCTCTGGTGACAATATGCCAAGGAATGCCGTTTATTCGTATCCATTTCATTGGATATTTGTGATGCCCTTCGCTGTTGTTGGATGTAGTTTCACGTTTGCATGCATCTTCATAATTTTCGAAGCTGATTCATTTCTCGAGTATACATATGCTTTATATCCAACATTAACAGCACTCAATTTATTGAGTTGTCTCTCAGTTATAACTTGGAAAAAAGTGCAATTTTTTGCATTGATCGATAAATTTGAAAATTTAATCAAAAAACGTAAGCTCATTTTCATGTGATTTAGTTTTTGTTTTGTTTTGTTCAAGATAATTTTCGATTAATTTCCGTTTTAGGATTGAAGAATCCAACATCGAAGGCAATTTACGAGGAAACAAATGCAACGATCGAAAAATGGTCAAAAATATTCCATTTGGCTATGGTGGCAGCAACAACATCAGGAATTTGCTTTCCATTTATCATTGCGAGCTATTTTCTGTATTACATCGAAAACCGACGAAGCGACTCATTTGTTTTACCATTTTTGATCTGGTAAAATCATTCAAATCTAGTATAAATCCAACAATGTCCTGATATAATAATAGATTTTCTCTTTCAGGTTTCCATTTGATTGGAAGCAACCCTTTGACTACATATTTGCTTTCACTTTGGAGTTACTAGCAACTTATTACATAACATTAATTGCTACAGTTAACATAGTGTGTCGAGTTGGATCTTGTTTATTGATGATGGCATTTGCTCATGATATCATATCAGATGTGGACAGTCTCAACAGACGCTATCGAAGAAATGGGATTGAATCCACATCCGCATTCTATAAGGAATTTAGTCAAATTATTCAATTCCATTCAACAGCAAAACAGTTAAGTCCACTCAGTAGAAGAAGGTTATCAATTTTTTTATTCTCCAGAGGTCTAGAATTGCCACTTTGTCCTGTTGGACGACAAAATGTATGATTTTGTCTCTATGGAAGATTAAACACAATCCCCTGTGAAAAAAAAAAACAATGACAGCCAGTCAGCCGATTTTTAGACGACTTGAGTCATTTGATTTGGGCAGAGATTGCGGAACAAATCCAAATGGGCTAACAGAAGACTAACGCTGTTAGTCTGGAAACGCCGTGCGTCGTTAATCCAATAGTAAAATCATACAGTGACGCGTTGCTGCATACACTCGATACGTCATTATCTTAATACAAACTATAACAGACTCTTGCGGTGTTGCGGCAATGCTAATGGTAAGGCTAATGGAAATGCTCTGTTAGCATTAGCATTTGGAAATGACTGGATTTGGGACAATAAACGTCTGAAAGCGATTTTCGTCTACTTTAGACGCTTTCAGTCGATTGAAAATCGATTGCCAGTCGTTTTCTAGCCAATTTTTAGTCGTTTTTCGTTCCAATTTAGCCGTTTGATAGTCGCTAGCCAACTAGACTTATTTGTCAACGACTAACAAACGACTGTCTGTTCAATCGTTTTATTGTCGCAAGGAAATATTTGTAATTTGGGTAATGGGCATAGACGTTGTGATATGTTGGTAATATACAAACATTATGAGCCGCAGTCAAAACTGAAAGTTCATCTTCCGAAAAGACGAAATGCATGCATTTTGTCCCTCAAAGGGATAAAGTGACATTTGTCGACCTATCTGGAGGCAAAAAAAAACTAAATACTTTTTATTTATTGAGCAAAATCAAACTTTACGAAGACTCTAAAACTATGGATGATTCAATTTCAGATTAACAAATGACTATAACGATATGTTTAATAAGATTTACATGTTTTACTTCGTATGGGCGGGAATAACTATTAGCGACATACTTTTGATGATTCAATTTGTTTTCGTTGAGTATTTTATTCATACACATTTTCGAACTCATTTTGGCCATACATTTAACTAGAATTGACTGATTTTAATACTGAATTTCTCTTTTTTTTAGTTGCATGACTCATCAAATATCTCGGTAATGGTGCAATTGTTCTTTTTGTTATTTTGGTCATTTGCTTTAATCTTTGAATTTTAAGAAATGAGCCAACGCGTAACTGCTCAATTCGGTAGCGTCGATTTGTGGAATCAATGCGATTGGTACACTTATCCGACTAAAGTACGCCGCATTATGCCGGTTGTTATAGCAAACACACAACAAGCAGTTATTTGTCAAGGATTTGGAAATCTTTTGTTCTCAAGAGAAGCCTTCAAAAGGGTAATTTTAAATAGCTGATGAAAACTGAAAAGTTCAACCAAATCTGGAGCACTTCTTAAATATTTTTCAATTAATTTCAGGTGGTTAATGGTGGATTTTCGTACTTCATGATCCTTCGTCAATTCTTGAAATGAATACATCAAAATAATGTTGAAAACAGATCATTGAACAGAAGAACGTTACACTCATAAAATGTGATTGGAGGAATATACACATTTTTAGGTTGGGACGAATGAAACGAACAAAACCCTGACTCAGGGCAAACATTTCAGATGACATTTTGATCATGAGAATTCTGAATGAGCCCTGTACAATGTCTATTTATACAACATTAATCAATGAAAACAAAGTGAATACTCGAAATGAGTTCTTATTTTTGGTTGATGGATTGATTCAATCAATTTGATTGATGCCATCACAATTCTGTTCATTAGAGCTTTTTTTAAAATCTTTGTAGGTTTTCATTTTATCGACATTTTGATAAAATTTGATAATATTTTGTATTTTTCAATTCTCTCATAACTTACTCATTTGACCCGCGTCAGCTCCTAGTGTTCTTTAACAGAATCCATTTACGGATGCAAAATTCTATGAAACAGTTAAAACCAATCATTCACATTTTTTTTGCTATGATTAAAGGGTACAGTTTAAGGATTGAAAAATACCAATTGCCGTAAAAATTGGGCAAGTGATTTACCCCGAATCACCATGAGTTTTGAGGTACCTTATTCTTGAAAAAATAAAAGTATCGAATAAATTCTAATCCAGCTCAATTGTTTGTGTCTGGATTGTGGGCTGGGACTATATCCATAGGTGGCACTTATCGGCTACATCCATCATTTAGTACTGACTTTGTAGCGATGATGTCCAAAGGGCCATTTGGATAAGTGGATGCGCACGCTCGCTGAATACACTCCAAGAATTTAAATGAAATCGCACAACAATATCATAGAAAATTCCTTCATAGATCCCCTCAAAACAGTGTCTAATTGAAACCAGAGACGGACGCGGGTAAGGCGACCGCGTTCAACGTACATATGGTTCAAAGTGTAAAATACTTCGAAAGCAAGGCCATGAACAATGAACTAGAGTGTATCTTGAGAAACAATAACTACGTCTCCCCAATTGGTTGATATGACTTGAGATATCTTTTGGATGTCAATTGAAATGAATAATAAATGAGAGAATTGGAAAAAAACAAACATTTGATACAAATGTCGATAAAATGAAAATCTACAAAGGTTAAATAAATAAGTCAAATGAGCAGAATTGTGATGGCATCAATCAATCCATCAACCAGAAGTAAGAACTCATTTCGAGTATTCACTTTGTTTTCATTGGTAAATGTTGAATAAATAGACATTGTAACGGGCTCATTAATAATTCTAATAAATTCTCATGTTCAAAATGTCATCTGAAATGTCTTTCCTGTGTCAGGGTTTTGTTCGTTTAATTCTTCCAAATCTTCGGAATTCGATGTTTAATTAATGCTGGATAAATTCTACAATAAATAAAATTATTTATAAATAAACACAAATCTGAACTTTTAAAAACCTACAAAAATCAATCAAACAATTGAAAATACGTTGAATTGGAAACGAATCAAGCACAAAAGAAGAATATAAATATGAGGAAGGAAACATGATCGACACTGTTCAATCTTCGAATGGTTCATTAATTTACTTTCCAAGTGTCTTCACTTAAGATCTAGTTTTGTTTAGTTGGACATTTTTCTTGAGTGTCGCTAGAATTTCATCACTTTTATTCAGTTTGAAATCGAAAACCTCAATTTGGAACCATGAAATTGTTTCAGCATAACCAAAAGATGCTCTCGTTCGCGATTGTTCGTATCAAAAGTGTTGTTTCGGCATCGATCTCTGGTAACAATGTGCCAAGTAATGCCGTTTATTCGTATCCATTTCATTGGATATTTGTGATGCCCTTCGCTGTTGTTGTTGGATGTTGTTTCACGTTTTCGTGCATCTTCTTGATGTACAAAGCTGGAACATTTCTCGAGTATACATACACCATATATCCATTAGTAACGACACTCAATTTGTTTGGTTGTCTCACAGTTATAACTTGGAAAAAAGTGCAATTTTTTGCATTGATCGATAAATTTGAAAATTTAATCGAAGAACGTAAGCTCATTATCATGTGATTTAGTTTTTCAAGATGATTTCTTATTAATTCCCGTTTTAGGATTGAAGAATCCAACATCGAAGGCAATTTACGAGGAAACAAATGCAACGATCGAAAAATGGTCGAAAATATTCCATTTGGCTTTGGCAGCAACGGCATCAGGAATTTGCGTTCCATTTGTCATTGCGAGCTATTTTCTGTATTACATCGAAAACCGACGAAGCGACTCATTCATTTTACCATTCTTGATGTGGTACAATGATTCAAATAGTATAGATCCAGCAATGTTCGGATATAATCATAGATTTGCCTTTTCCAGGTTTCCTTTTGATTGGAAGCAACCCTTTGAATACATGTTTCCTTTCACTTTGGAATTGATAGCAACTTTTTACATAACATTAATTTCTGCTGTAAGCCTAGTGTGCCGATTTGGATTTTGTTTGTTGATGATGGCATTTGGTGATGATATCATATCAGATGTAGACGGTCTCAACTCACGTTATCGAGAATATGGGATTGAATCCACATCCACATTCTATAAGGAATTTAGTGAATTTATTCAATTCCATTCAACAGCAAAACAGTTAAGTCCGAGACAAACACAAACTTCACGTAGATTTCAAAACTATGGATGATTCATTTTCAGATTAACAAATGACTATAACGACATGTTTAATAAGATTTATACGATTTACTTCGTATGGGCGGGAATATCAATTTGTAACTTACTTTTGATGATTCAATATGTTTTCGTTGAGTATTTCATTCGTACACAATTTTATAACTCATTCTGGCCAGACATTTAACTAAAATTGATTGATTTTAATACCGAATTTCTATTTTTTTTTTTAGTTGCATGACAAATCAAATATCTCGATGATGGTGCAATTGTTCTTATTGTTATTTTGGTCATTTGCTTTAATCTTTGAATTTTGTGAAATGAGCCAACGCGTAACTGCTCAATTCGGTAGCGTCGATTTGTGGAATCAATGCGATTGGTACACTTATCCGACTAAAGTACGCCGCATAATGCCGGTGGTTATAGCAAACACACACCAGGCAGTTATTTGTCAAGGATTTGGCAATCTTCTGTTCTCAAGAGAAGCCTTCAAAAGGGTAATTTTAAATAACTGATGAAAACTGAAAAGTTCAACCAAATCTGGTGCATTTCTTAAATATTTTTCAATTTATTTTAGGTGATTAATGGTGGTTTTACGTACTTCATGATCCTTCGCTAGGGGCAAAACACTACCGAAAGACCAAATTCACCAAGAATAAGTGTACAAATACCGAAAAGACCCAAGAAAGACCGAAAAGACCGAAGGTGGACCGAAAAGAACAAAAATAAAAAACAACACACACTGTGTTTCACACAGCTAAAGCAACGGTATTCTATGTATATATTTCACTATTGTTCTTTTCAGTCTATCTTCGGTCTTTTCGGTCTTTCTTGGTTCTTTTCGGTATTTGCACATTTATTTTTGGTGAATTCGGTCTTTCGGTAGTGTTTCGCCCCTTGATCCTTCGTCAATTCTTGAAATGAATATATGTGAAAAAATCGATCAACAACATCAAAATAATCGGTGTTAAAGAGGAGAGTGGAAGAGTGTAACATCATTGGAAATAGCTCACATTCACATTGATGATGTCTATAGCCATATACCAAATGGGATATTTCATTACTACCGAATCTTTGTAAAACTAGATTAAATTGTTATTCAAATACAACAATTAATAAATTGTTCAATTGAAATGGACGGACTTCATTATGATCGATTTAAGCAATAAAAATATGTATTAAATTTGTAACTCCGGATTTTATTCGATAGGACTTCCCAGGTGATTCATTTACCCGAATTTAATTCGTGTAGACATGATTCTCACACGATTGGCAAAATAGAATACAGAATATTGTATCTGAAAAAAAAAATCGTGTGGAAATCACGTTGCACACGATTCATGTTTCTGTACATTCTTATGTATCAAACGTTTGAATTATTTGCGTTCTCTTCTTCACTTCGTTCGCTGCTTATCTGTTTGCACGTTATGGATACAAAGCGCACACAGATAAGTGACAAACGAGGTGAAGTTAGATGTTGTATTTGTTTGTCAATCGTAAACAATTCGGCAGTGAGAGCAAGTTTCAATCGAATACAAATCCGTTTAAATTTAAAACAAAAAGAAAAAATTAGCCATAAAAAAGGTAAAATTACCTCAAAAAGTGGATAGAAATTCTCTAAACAAATCCTCTGTGTACTTTGATTTACATTTTTTCATATTTGAGATTCCATCAATCATATGAATCAATAAGAATAATAATGTTTTATCATGTTCGTCGCACAAAAGAGGGAAACTTCAAGTTTCAAACTTCCAACAGTTGCGCATTAAATTCATACAAGCGATGAATTAACGCATATTATAGAAATGTCATTTTTGGGTGGACATTTTTCTGCTTCCACTTACAGTCACGATTAGCATTAGCTCCATTGTATTAATTGCTGGATCAACATCTGAATTTCAACTTGCATTTTTGGCGATTCCAAGTGCTTAGACTTTAAAAATTAAAGTCGACTTTAAATTGGTTTTTTTATTGAAATTTATTACAAAAATGAAAATTTATGAAGTGAAATTTTATTTTTTGCATAAAAAATGCATTCTGTCTAAAGTCGTTAAAACAGTCGACCTGTGGGAGAATCGAGACTTATCTCCAATAAACTGTTGGTTTGTAGTGGAATAGTCAAAGAGCAACTCTGTAAAACTATTTTCAAATCGACTGGCAAATGCTTGACGGTTGATTTTGATCCAGCAAACGGTTGGCAATTGTCTGACACTTTTTGAGTTTGTGTCGTGAAATGTTTGTTTCAATAAGTTACAAAATAAATTCGAATTCAAATTCAAATTCTTTATTTATTTTATTTTAGTTCTGACTCTTTCCTAAATGTAAAAATGAAAATGTGCTAAGGTGCACCAAAGTTGAAAGATCGCATTATTTGAAGGGATTTGGAGCTTTATTGAGACAGAATTGAATGCATAAGAATAGAAGAGCACACATTTGTGTGATGCGTATTTAACGCGGATCTGTCGTTAGTGTAAATTTGACACTATTTTGAAGGGGTCTGTGAAGGAGTTTTCTATGATATCATTGTGCGATTTCTTCGAAATTTTTGGAATGTTAATATTCTGATGAATAATTGAGAAATAAATCAACTTGAGATCGGTATCCCTATCGGGAACCTCTAGATCCCAACTTCCAGATTTTGGGTTTTAGTGGATTTCAAGCGACCTGGACGCAAATTGAACGGAATGAAGGCATAGAATCGATGTGTATATTCCCAGACTACAACCCAGACACAAATGATTCATTATATAGAAGCTGGATTAGAATTTATTCAATTCTTCCATTTTTTCAAAAAAATGGTACCTCAAGACTCAAGGTGATTCCGGGAAAATCACTGGCCCAATTTTCTCGGCAATTGGTATTTTTCAATCCTTCAACTGTACCCTTTAATCATAGCAAAAAACTAGGAATGATTGGTTTTCAACTTTCCATAGAATTTTGCCTCCGTACATGGACTTTGTTGAAAAAACGCTAACGACAGATGAAGGTTAACAAACAGAAGTGGTTTTGTTTCGCTTTGGTACGATTTTTTTTTCAGTTCTGCTTAAGCGCGTGAGAAAATAAAGTTGTTCTTTTATTCTCATGCATTCAATTGTTTTAACAATAACATTTTTTCAAGGCAACTGAATGATAAAATATCAAACTACCAACTAAATTCTGACGTTGTTTTCTTCAAGTGTGGTTCCAATTTCATATCTGATTTTGAGTTTGAGTAGCTTTTGCTTTTTCCCTTTGTTTTTCCCTAATATTTAGGAGCTTCTTTTGTTGTGAACGTTGTTGCAGTGTTTCTTAAGATTGCCTTTTTCAGAGAAGCATTTCATGCACACCTCGCAGCGAAACGGTTTTTCACCCGTGTGAACTCGCATATGTCTTTCCATATGAGTTTTAATACCAGTGACATATTTCTTGCAGATGTCACATTCGTATCGACGATTTCGACAACCTTTTTCTTGAGCTTTTTCGAATTAGTGTGAATTCGAATGTTTATAAAGAAACCCAACAAAATTGTCTTAGTTGATTGGCATTGCGTTCGCACTCGACTTCTAATTTAAAAATATGTTTTGCATTTTTGATTTGATAGAATGTTTGAGGTAATTAATTTCCATAATGAACGACACTTTTGAAAGTTAATAAATCACGAAAATAACACAAGCTAGAAACAAAGTACATGAAAATCACACTCCAATTTGTTTATTATTCACTTTTCCCATCAAATTCTCGATCTTCAGCCCAACCAACGACCAACTCAATTCAGTTCAAATACAAGCTAGAGCTTGTATTTAAAAGAAAAAAAAAATCATCTTATTTTATAATTCGAAATATCACAAAACGAATGTTTGTTTTCCATTTGTGACAACCGCTTCACGAAATGTTTGCCTGAAGCAGTCTGAAATTGATTATTCTTGACTCATATTTTCACAACGCATGAACGTTGAAAAAGCATCAACAAACTGGACATTGATTTGAATTGACTTGAAAGTCTTTGTGGCTTTGTGGAGTGCATTCTCGATTGACTTAGAAAATATTTATAAAAAAAAATCCAGAAAATATCGGATTAGAATACATTTTTGCCAATTGGGTCGTGTGTGATGCAGTGAATTAAACTGGCTGCGTACATTCACACTCTCGGCGTTTGACATTTCATGTTCACTTGACAGTAAGCAAACAGCTCACACGAGGTTAAGGTGTTTAATTTCTTCGTGAACGCAGTAAGAAATCAAATATTCCTATTTCCAGCTCCAATTGATCAATTTTCTCATACTTTTTCGTTATTTTCGCTATTGTTGCCTTTTAGTACATTCAAATTCCGATCACAATTTGTTGATCTTTCGAAAATCATTTGTAATTTGTCTGAAATAAATTTCATTACCTGCAAGTCGTCCATGAAATTCAAAGTTTAAGGTAAGAAGAATACACCATATGTGAGTCAAATGCAATTAAACAATCCAAAAAGACATTTTTTATTACACATTGACATCAAAATTTATTTAATTTGATTACTTGAAATCAATAATCAAATCAAATTTTGAATGTCGTGCAGTCAGATTGTGATTATGATGTTTTGACTCGTGAATTAAGGTTAAGACCTTTCATGGACAGCATAGTTTGCGTTCAAAGACACGTTCATTGATGTATGTGTTCGACTCTACAAATAATTCATTGTTGATTCTCGTTTCTCATAAGCTTGCAAGTGGC